>CM019065.1:23753546-23873401 GCA_009667805.1 Leptobrachium leishanense | reverse complement strand
GGGAAACCCCAAAAGACCACCAGAAGACCTTCCCTGTCTGTCTCTTCAACCCGGCCTGATATATATTGAGCCGCGTGGAGTGTTATGATTATGTCAGATTAAAAGCTTGTGAAACACACGGTTAGTAAATTGGAAATGAAGTAAACAATGAAAGAGAGAGGGTATAGAGCGATTAAAGGTCATAATGGTCAAGCAAAAAGGGATTTATAAATAGATAGAAGGAAGGAATGTCTTCATGACGGGTAATGTTATGATGATCATCAAAAATGAGAAATAGATTGCATTTCCCATGGAAGTGTATGCACTGCTTTCAGAAAATTATTCGGGCCAGGTCACAAAACTGAGAATTAAAGGGCCACTACCACCAAAAAAATGAAATGTCCTTAATGTGTTGATTTGATGTTGCTGATATCTTACATCCATCAATGCATCCATTGTGTGATATTTTGCATTGTAACCTGCCCCCCCCCAGTATCTTTCCATCACTTGCTCCTCACTGTGTGGCTTTGGTCATAGAATGGAGTGAATGGGTCAGTCACCGACTCACATCATTGTATTGTGTGGGATGTATTCAAAAGACATCACCAGGGGAAGAATAGAAGTCTCTTTAGCTCCATTTGTTACATTGAAACCTAAGGGATGGTCGAAATGAAACACCAAAAGTCAGGGCATTTCACTGGAATTTCGGTGCAATTCAGCATTTCGTGAAAAGAGGACGTGATAGTTCTCTATGGGATAATTTCGGTGCTGCCGAATTGTTGCGAATTGTATCGTATTTTTCTGTCAATTCGCCTGTATTTGGCAAATTGACAGCTTAGTGAATAGAAGAATAGACTGTGAAATTCTCCGTTCGGTGTAGTTTTGGGGCCAATTTGATGGTTAGTGAATAACCCCTTGAGGAGTGTATATGTAACGGGAGCCAGGAATCATCGCTTGTCCAGTATGTGACTCCTAGCAGTTTGCAAACTCAGTCTTTACCCTGAATTCTCTGTAAGAGGATAAACACACATATCGAAAGTCTGTCTTGAAGTGTCATAGTAACAAAAACACAGTTGTATCGCTTCCTTGTGGTTTTACCACCTCTTTTCTTCCTCTTTCTTGTGGTTCAATTTAGAGGAGAACTTCACTGCAAACCATATCTCTAGGTAGTAGCTAACCCACAGAGACTGTCAGGACTTGGCCGATGCTGCACCGCTCCCCCAGTTCGCAGAACTCACCCCAATCCAAGTGCTGTCCTCTGGCTGGGCGTGGGGGTCTCCCACCGCCCATCCACTCCTGGCATGTGGATCTTCATCCTCGGCTTGGGTGTCAGAGAGTTCATTCCAATGTGGAGCCTGGACCTCCTCAGCGTCCCGCATCCGGTTGTGTTGGCATGCAGGCAAAACGCAAGTGGGGGGCATTGTCTCCTTATACGCAACTGGAGTAGCAGTTGACATGGATGCCTGGGTCTATAACTCTACACCAATGGTAGAGAGGGGAGACTGGGAAGGCTGGGTTGAGAGGTGGGCTGGCCTTGACTCCCTATATAAACCCTGACTCCCAGGACCAGGTTGCTAATTCATTCTGTGCTCCCCTGGTGTTAGGACACTGAGTGCTCTACCTCTTCTACTGTGCACCCGTTGCCGAACCTTCCTTTCTCCTAACAAACCCACCACGTTGCCACGCACCCCAACCATGGATCTATCTGACCACACTACCCGGATTACCCCCTTGTACTGGTGGCACTTCAATTTAAGCATCCTGGGTTCCATATTGCCCAATCCTGAGAGACACAAAACACACTCGCCGCTACTTCTTCTTATTCCGATCAAACCAAGATTCTTTTTTCTTTATATCTGCTTCCATGGCAAGACCAGGTTTGCAGACTGAACTTGTATTTTATAGGCACCATTGCTTATATATTGCCCTTAGATTAGTAGAATTACACATCTTCAACACAACCACCACAATTTACATTAACCCCTTCATTATCAAAACCCTGTATACAGTGTTTCCTATCTAGAGCATTTGGCATTGAAATACAATAAAAAAACATATAGAAACCAATTTGCATACATTTATTGTACAAGATAGTGTCTCCATGATCTCACTATGTCAGCCCGGGTTACTGTAAAGAAGCTAAAAGAAGCAGCCCCTACAGTCACTGAAGCAAAAAGTTCTAAAAACGCGTCTGCGGTGTACTTGTTTTTTATCTGCCTTAAATAAACCCATTGTGGATTTCTAACGACTTGAGTCCATGTTGTTAGTTTCCTGGGAAATCACCACTTTCAACCTGTGGAGTCTGGAACTCTGAAGAAGGGGAACCGGTGTCTCCATAAATTCACCGAATGCCTGCTGTTTGGTGCCTGTTTTAGAATAGGCACCAGAAAAGGTGAACAAGTTCTGCCTTATCGATTTTCTTGGCTATTTACAAAATAGTCTGCACAATCATCTTTTTCTTCTCTTTTTGAGGAAACATCGCGTAACCTATTTATTTAGTGTTACCATCCCTGGTCTTGAAGACAGAAGTTGAAATATAGATTTGTTGCTTAGAAACACTGTTTAGATAAAAAACCACTTGTTCCGAATGTACGGTGTAAAAGAGTTTGAATATCTGCCTTAAGGTTTTTTTAATACGTGAATTCAATACACAGTTTTACCCACTAGAGGGCATTATTACCCTGTAAACCTTTATATACACACTAGGTGTAAAGCCTGCCCAGAGGGCAGTCTATTGATAAGTGTGGTGCGTTGTGCTTGGTTCGGTGCCATTTATTGTGCTGTGTTTGGCTCTGTGCCATTTATTCTGTTGTGCTCGGCTCTGTGCCGTCTATTGTACTGTGCTCGGCTCTGTGGCGTTTATTGTATTGTGCTCGGCTCTGTGGCGTTTATTCTGTTTTGCTCGGCTCTGTGCTGGGCTCTGCACATCGGCTCTGTGCCGTATATTGTGCTCTGCTTTTTATTGTGCTCTGCGCCGTTTATTGTGTTGTGCTTGGTTCTGTGCTCGGCGCCGTTTATTGTGCTGTGATTGGCTGTGCCGTTTATTGTGCTGTGCTCTGTGCCGTATATTGTGCTGTGCCGTTTATTGTGCTTGGCTCTGTGGCGTCTATTGTGCTGTGCTCGGCTCTGTGGCGTCTATTGTGCTCGGCTCTGTGGCGTTTATTGTGCTCGGCTCGGTGCCTTTAATGGGTTGTGCTTAGCTCTGTGCCATCTATTGTGCTCTGCTTGGCGCTGGGCTCAGGCGCTGGGCTCAGGCGCTGGGCTCTTTTTGCGCCCTTCCAACATTGGTGGTCCTGCGGCGGGAGGCGCGTGGCAACCTCCGTAACAGGCTGTTGCGGTTGGATGCGCGCGCGCCACCTGCCGCAGCACGCCCAAAGCGTACAACGGAGGTTGGATGCGCGCGCAGCAAACCTCCGTAGGACGCTTTGGGCGTGCTGCAGCGGTGGCGCGCGCGCGCACCCGGCTGCGCGCGCATCCAACCGCCACAGCACCCCGTGGGCTGTGCGCATGCGCAGTCCATATATATATATATACACACACATATATATATATATATACACACACACATATATGGTTTTTACAGTGTGTGTGTGTATGGCCGGCATCCAGGCTCAGGCGAGCCCCGGCTCAGCTGGGCCTCTAGGCCCAGGCCAAGCCGGGGGCTCGCCTTAGCTTGGATGCCGGCCAAGCAAGTAGCTCGGCCGGCATCCAAGCTTAGGCGAGCCCCCGGCTTGGCTTGGGCCTAGAGGCCCAGCCGAGCCGTGGACTCGCCTGAGCCTGGAGGACGCCCGAGCAGGCAATTCGGCGGCCTCCATGCTTAGGTGAGTCCCTGGCTCGGCTGGGCCTCTAAGCCCAGGCCAAGCCGGGGGCTCGCCTAAGCTTGGATACCGGCCGAGCAAGCAGGGTGGGTATGGAGAGCACATACTCACCTACATCGGCCCTCCAGCGATGGCAGTCCGCTTCCAGTGTCCTCTCTCCGTTGGTCGCCGGTATAACGTCACGAAAGCCTTTGACCCTGGGTCAAAGGCTTTCGTGACGTCATACCGGCGACCAACGAAGAGAGGACACTGGAAGCGGGACTGCCATCGCTGGAGGAGCTAAGGGCCAATGTAGGTGAGTATGTGTAGGCAACATCCTCCTACATTGGCCCGGAGCTCCAGCGGTGGCTGTCCTCCGGCTGTCGCTGGCTGCTCGGCCGGCCTCTAGGCTTAGGCGAGTCCCCGGCTCGGCTGGGCCTGTAGGCCCAACCAAGCCGGGGGCTCGCCTGAGCCTGGAGGCCGGCCTAGCAGCCTGCTCGGCCGGAGGAAGTCACCGCTGGAGCTCAGGGCCAATGTTAGGGGAGTATGTGTAGGCAACTTCGGCCCTGAGCTCCAGTGGTGACCGTCCTCCGGCTGTTGCTGGCTGCTCGGCCGGCCTCTAGGCTTAGGCGAGTCCCCGGCTCGGCTGGGCCTGTAGGCCCAAACCAAGCCGGGGGCTCGCCTGAGCCTGGATGCCGGCCGAGCAGCCTGCCACAGCCGGAGGACGGTCACCGCTGGAGGATCGGGGCTTGCGGCGTTTAACAACACGGGTAGCTGCGCGCGGCTCGTGCAGATTTTTTTTTTTTTTTTGCAGGCGGCCGACACGCGCAGCTACCTGTTTGTTTAAACGGCCAGTTTCAAATGTCAGTCGCGCATGCGCAGTCCGTTTTTTGGCGACGGACACGCCGGACCTTATCCTTTTATAGGATAGATATTCTGTACTGAAATATTTCACCAGAAAGTTAATAAAATAGACTAGCACTTTATTAGCATAGATGCACTTTGACAAATTCATGCAATTGATTTATAAATCTGCACACTTAACTAGCACTTTTCTATCTTAAGAACCTTTTCAGAGCATTTTATATCCAACGTGTTGGGCATTTACTACCCCTCATCATTAAGAGAGATTGTTATCTCCTTCGATTTGAAGAAACTCCCCTAAGTGCAATATATCTATTTGTGGCGCCGATAACACATAGTTAACTACACAATCTATTTTAATCCCCACTGTGTTATTGGCTTGACACGATGGCTGGCGTCCAGAGAAATAAATTTGGACAAGGAATGAGTGATTTGTTTGACATACAAGGGGAAAACACTACAATCACAGATACACAAACTCTAATTGATATAAACACCAATCAACTTGAGAACATGTTAATGAAAGAGCTGAGAAATAAACTAGACATCACTATGCTAGAACTCCTATATTAAAGACCGATTAACCCCTAGGGGTCTTAGGTGTTTTAAAAACCCAACATTTGATAAGGATGATAAAATTCTCAGGCAAAGATGGGAAAAGAAATTAGAGAGCTTCTCCTTTATAATGATGGATGTAGTTATTGAGAGAAGAAGAGAAATATTATTAGAGTTAGACACGAGTATTGAAAACAAACAAAAAGATTTAGAAGGCTTAACGGATCCTGCAACTATGCAAAAAATAGTCCAAAAAAATGGAAGAAAGAATATTCTTTTCTAGAAACTCTAGTCTAACACGCAAAGAAAATCGAAATATCAACGCGATAAGGATGACTATGCCAAAGGTGATGTTTGGAGGATGAAAAAAACTCAGGGAGAAAAAAAAAAAAACAACCATGGACCAGATTTACAATAATTTTCGCAACCACCTGTCCTAGAGAGAGAACCTTCACAAATAAGAGCTCAAGAGGCTTATTTCCCCCAAAGGAATGATAGGAGAAATTACCGAGGACCACCTTATCAAAATCCTAGAATCCCACCCCACTACCAAACCTACAGAGGAAACTATCAGAAGCAAAATAGTTACTGTGAGAGAAACCAGAACTTTGATAGAAACCAGAATTATCCCCCTAGAAATAACTATGTCAATAATTATAGGAGGAACACATGGAGGGATAGGGACAGAGGGAATGGAGAGGGACCTCTGAATAGTTATGTACCACCTTTCAAGTATGAACCAAAAAAAACAGGTTATAGGGTGAATGACCATCAACGGACCAATTATCAGAGGAGGAACAACTCCTTCCATAGAGGGAATCAGCAACACACAACAGTATACTCTAGAGAAAACCCCCTACCTCTACAGAATAGATATCAAGTGTTGGATACAGAAGATCAACGGGATGAGGTTTTTTTAGAAGCCAGTTCCAATTGGAAGGAGAAAAGCCAGACGCCTCATGTTCAGAATAGCAATATAAGAAGGGTACAAGAACAAGGGGCCCAATATTCCATATCCCCTCAAAAAAGAAGAATGGAAGACAGAGAGGACGGAGAGGAGGACGTGGAATACGGCCAAGAAAAAAGAGGAAGGAGATAGTGCCTAAAGGGGTGTTTAATTTAAAGTTAATTTACTTTAGAAGACAGGCATCTTAATGTCTTAAATAAGGGACTCAAATTTGCTCCTTCAGTCACACCAAATAAATTTGACACATTTATTGACATCCAGAAATTTAAAAGAAAATTATGTCTGAAGAAGTATTTTCTTAAAAATCCCATTGAAAGAGAAATAAATAATGTTGATAGATGGACCCATACGGAATTAAAAGAAAAATCCAAATTTTTTCCTAAGCAAATGATTTCAAAAGAAATGGTCACACTTGAAAAAATGGTGATGAGGGAAATAGAAAATATTAAAATGTCTCCTAAAAATAACTTAACAAGGGAGGAACAAAAAGCTCTGAAAGCTGGCAGATAATCCTGAATCTATATAATAAAACCGTTTTAAAGTCCGTCGCCGTCAACTTACTTGCACATTGCGCATGCGTGAAGAGGAATCTGCCGGCCGGCCTGCGCGAGGGGTGATAATCCTGTCCGTTGGTGGGAAGGCTGTGTGAGGAGGAAGCTCAGAGCGACAGGGCCGGCCCACAGCCAATAGATGCAGTGCGTGCAGCCAACTCCTCCCTCTGACTCAGCACTTCCTCCTCTCCGTGTCCCTCTCAATGTGAGTCTCTCTCCTCACTGCGCGCAGCTCCCACCCCCTGCAAACACACACACTCCATCTCCTGCAACCCCTCCACACACCACCTCCTGTAAACCCCCCACCATCTCCTGTAAACCCCATACCATCTCCTGCAAACCCCCACCATCTCCTGTAACCCCCACCATCTCCTGCAAACCCCCCACACACCATCTCCTGCAAACCTCACACCACCACCTCCTGAAAACCTCAACACCACCACCTCCTGCAAACCTCCCCACACCACCTCCTCCAAACCACTACACACAGAACCTCCTGCAAATCCGCCACACCACCTGCTGCAAACCTCCCCATACTACCTCATGCAAACCTCCCCACAAACCACCTCCTGCAACCACCACACACGCCATATCCTGCAAACCTCCCCACGCCATATCCTGCAAACCCACACCATCTCCTGCAAACCCACACCATCTCCTGCAAACCCCCACGCACAACCTCCTGCAAACCTCCCCACCACCTCCTGCAAACCTCCCCACCACCTCATGCAAACCCCACACCACCTCATGCAAACCCCACACCACCTCCTGAAAACCTCCCCACACACCTCCTGCAAACCCACCACCTCCTGCAAACCTCCCCACACCACCTCCTGCAAACCCCTACACACAGCACCTCCTGCAAATCTCCCCGCACCAACTCTTGCAAACCCGCTACACCACCTGCTGCAAACCCGCCACACCACCTGCTGCAAACCTCCCCACACCACCTCATGCAAACCTCCACACAAACCACCTCCTGCAACCACCACCACGCCATATCCTGCAAACCTCCCCATGCCATATCCTGCAAACCCACACATCTCCTGCAAACCCCCACGCACAAACTCCTGCAAACCCACACCACCTCCTGCAAACCTCCTCACCACCTCCTGCAAACCCCACACCACCTCCTGAAAACCTCCCCACACCACCTCCTGCAAACCCCACACATACACCTTCTGCAACCCTCCACACACGCACCTCCTGCAACCCTCCACACACGCACCTCCTGCAACCCCCCACACACGCACCTCCTGCAACCCCCCCACACACGACACCTCCTGCAACCCCCCCCCCACACACACGCACCTCCTGCAACCCCCCACACACACGCACCTCCTGCAACCCCCCCACACACGCACCCCCTGCAACCTCCCCCACGCACCTCCTGCAACCCCCCCACGCACCTCCTGCAACCCCCCACGCACCTCCTGCAACCCCCCACACGCACCTCCTGCCCCCACACATGCACATGCACCCACACACACCTCCTGCAACCCCCCACACACATGCACCTCCTGCAACCTCCCCCATGCACCTTCTGCAACCCCCCCACACACACCTCCTGCAACCCCCCCACGCACCTCCTGCAACCCCCCACGCACCTCCTGCAACCCCCCACACGCACCTCCTGCCCCCACACACACACACGCACCTCCTGTAACCCCCACATACATTCACCTCCTGCAACCCCCATCCACACTTCCTGCAACCCCCACCCACACGCACTTCCTGCAACCCCCCCCCACACACCTCCTGCAAACCCCCCACATGCACCTCCTGGAACCCCCCACACACGCACCTTCTCCAACCTCCCCACCACCGCTGCAAACCCCACACCACCTCCTGAAAACCTACCCACACCACCACCTGCAAACCGCCCCACACCTCCTGAAAACCTCCCCACGCCACCTCCTGAAAGCCCCACACATACACGCATGCACCTTCTGCAACCCTCCACACACGCACCTCCTGCAACCCTCCACACACCACCTCCTGCAACCCCCCACACATGCACCTCTTGCAACCCCCACACAACACACCTCTTGCAACCCCCCCCCACACGCACCTCCTGCAACCCCCAACACACGCACCTCCGGCAACCCCCCCACACACGCACCCCCTGCAACCCCCACACACGTACCTCCTGCAACCCCCCCCACACACGCACCTCCTGCAACCTCCCCAGGCACCTCCTGCAACCCCCCCCACACGCACCTCCTGCCCCCACACATGCACATGAAACCCCCCCACACACACACACGCACCTCCTGTAACCCCCACATACACGCACCTCCTGTAACCCCCACATACACGCACCTCCTGCAACCCCCCCACACGCACCTCCTGCAACCCCCATCCACACTTCCTGCAACCCCCACCCACACGCACTTCCTGCAACCCCCCCACACACACCTCCTGCAAACCCCCCACACACACCTCCTGCAAACCCCCCACACACACCTCCTGGAACCCCCACACACGCACCTCCTGGAACCCCCCACACACGCACCTCCTGCAACCCCCACACACACACCTCCTGCAACCCCCACACACGCACCTCCTGCAACCCCCACACACGCACCCTTTTGCAAACCCCCCACACATGCACCTCCTGCAACCCCCCCCCCACGCACCTCCTACAACCCTCACACGCACCTCCTGGACCCCCCACACACGCACCTCCTTGAACCCCCCCACAAAGCACCTCCTGGAACCCCCACACACAAGCACCTCCTGGAACCCCCACACACAAGCACCTCCTGGAACCCCCACACGCACCTCCTGCAACCCCCCACACATGCACCTCCTACAACCCCCCCACACACAATCACCTTCTGCAATCCCACGCACACCCTGCAACCCCACGCACATGCACCTCCTGCAACCCCACCACACACGCAACACCTCCTCACACACACCACCTGCAAACCCCCATACACACCTCCTGCAACAGCTCCTCACACACATCACCTTCTGCACCCCCACTGCCCCGTTAGCACCTTCTGCTCCTCCCACTGCCCCACAACCCCCATATCACCTTCTGCACCCCCACTGTCCCTGCAACACCCGATACCACCTTCTGTGCCCCTACTGCCTCCGATACCACCTTCTACACCCCCACTGCCCCTGCAGCCCCCCAATACCACCTTCCATGCCTCCACTGCCCTCGAACCCCCCAATACCACCTTCTGCATCCCCATTGCCCCGCAACCTCCCAATACCACTTTCTGAACCCCCGCAACCTCCAATACTACACTCTGTGCCCCCACTGCCCCCCAACCTCCCAATACCAGTTTCTGAACCCCTGCAACCTCCAATACTACACTGTGCCCCCACTGCCCTTGCAACCCCCAATACCACCTTTTGCACGCCCACAACCCCTCCATTGCTACCTTCTGCATCCCAACTGCCCCCGCAACCCCCAATACCAACTTCTGCACCCTCAATGCCCTTGCAACCCCCCCAATGGAGTGCAGAGCAGCCAGATCCCAGGGCACGCCGAGAGCAGCCAGATCCTCAACTATAGGCTGCCCTCCGGGCAGGCTTAACACCTAGTTAATAATAAAGCCAGCGGATAAAGGGGGGGGGGAATTGTACTACTTACCAGGACTAAGTATGAAGCAGAAGCTAACCATATATTGAATGATGAATTAACTTACAGGAAATTGAAGAGTAACCCTATAGAAGAAATAACAAACAAAATTAATAATTTTGTAAAGAAAGGAGGCGATTTGAGTATACTCAATATTAAGGAATCAGAGTATCTGAGGACGAAGTTTCCTAAAGTCCTAATTTTTTATTTTCTACCTAAGATCCATAAAAGCTTGACTGAACCACCGGGACGCCCAATCATATCAGCCATTGATTCCCCCTCTAGTAAACTGTCCCAGTATATAGACCATATTTTACAACCTGTGGTCAAAAACACCCCAGCGTATTTGAAGGACACGAGTGATATACTGAAAGCAATAGAAACAATTAAATGGGAACAAAGCTATTTGTTGGTAACCTGCGACGTCAGGTCACTCTACACTATTATTCCCCATCAACTAGGATGTAAAGCTGTGTTCAATCAACTAAGGAAAGATGGAAATATTGACCTTGAACAAATAGATTTTATTGTAGAGGGCATTGAGCTAATTTTAAATAATAATTTATTTTATTTTAATGGACAATTTTTTATGCAAAACACTGGAACTACGATGGGCAGTAAATTTGCGCCAAGTTACGCAAATCTTTTTATGACTGAATGGGAGGAAAATTTCATTAGAACAAGTAATAACTGGACCCCTTATTTTTTGCACTTTAAGAGATATATTGATGATATTTTTTTATATGGAAGGGGGACGAAAGCACATTACTTGATTTTATAGAATATCTCAATACTAATGAATGGGGAATCTTTTTAGAAAGCACTTTCAGTGATAAAATTAATTTTTTGGACTTGGAAACTTTTGTAGAGGCAGTAATTTTAAAATCTAGGACTTATTTTAAATCAGTAGATGTCAACAGCTACATAGAAACGGATAGCTGTCATATGAATCAATGGTTAGAGGGGATACCTAAGGGTCAATTCTTCGGATTCGACGGAACTGCACCGAAAAGAAAGACTTTTTGGAACAAGCAGAATTCCTAAAAAAAAATCAATTTAAGGAAAAAGGCTATGAAGAAAAAATACTGGAGAAAACAAAGAATGAGGTCTCGCTTACGGAAAGAAAAGATCCTTAATAAAATCCCAAGAAAAAAAGCAGATATCGGGATCCCATTAATTTGCAATTTCAGCACCAACCATTACCATTTTAAGAAAATCGTTAAAAAATTGTAAGGGTTTGACTGCAGTGGGTGTAGCAGGTTGGGGTTGTGAGCCCAGGATGCAGTGATGAAGGCAGATTCAGAATAGCAATGAGTGTTTATTGCAGGTAAACACAATGGCATGAAATCAGACAGGGTACAGGCAATGGCGTCGTCAGGGTTCAGCAAGGGTTCGGTACACGGCAAGGCTGGCAGAGAATAGTCGGTGGTACAGCAGGGGTTCGGTACACGGCAAGGCTTAGATGGGGGCAGAGGGGGAGCAGGATGGGAGGGTTACCGGTGAGTGAAGCAATGAGAGTCCAGATAAATAGCAGAAGGTCCTTGGGGTCTTAGCAGAGAGTTCAGGAGATGGTCAGGCAGTTTCAGGGAGTTTTAGTACACAGGTAACGCAGTCAGTAACTTCAATGTGGAAGTCCAGGGTTGAGGGTGGGACTCCCTTATATGCAGGGCTAATCAGGGAGGATGAAGGGCAGGTGTGGATCCAGGGCCAGAACGGTAGAATCAGGAAGGTGAATTGTTTATACAAGGGTTTTGGAATCTGCAGGGAACATGTAGTAAAAGGCACAAAAAGGGGTGCCAGGGGGTGAGGGCCTCCAGGACCTTACAGAGCCCCCCCTCTAAGGGCCGGACTCCGAACGGCCCAGGGCGAGGTCAAGGTCACACCGGTGGATAACGGGATAGAAAGGCATTGCACCATTGGAGGGTAGAATAATGATCATGGCGACCAGAGTTGGGCAGAGCTTCGCCACTGCGAAGCGATCTCCAGGCACTCTCGGCATTTGAAAACACCTGCAGGTCTGCGCATCTGACTACAGTCCCATTTGAACCGTAGATAAACTCTGGCGGCAAGGGTTCCATAGCCATGGTGCCTTCAGGGGTGTTGATCCTCTTGGTGACACGACTCTTCGACGCGCCCTTGATGAGGACCGGCGGGGCAGCGCCCTTGATGAGGACCGGCGGGGCAGCGCCCTTGATGAGGACCGGCGGGGCAGCGCCCTTGATGAGGACCGGCGGGGCAGCGCCCTTGATGAGGACCGGCGGGGCAGCGCCCTTGATGAGGACCGGCGGGGCAGCGCCCGTGGAAAGGACCGGCGGGGCAGCGCCCGTGGAAAGGACCGGCGGGGCAGCGCCCGTGGAAAGGACCGGCGGGGCAGCGCCCGTGGAAAGGACCGGTGGGGCAGCGCCCTTGGCAACCTCCTTGGCACTGCACGGCTCTGCGGCGGCGACCTCCTTGGCACTGCAGCGCCGACCTCCTTGGCACTGCACGGCTCTTGCGGGGCAGTTAGCGGCTTGGCCTTACGGCGGCGGCGACGGCCCCGTGGCGGTGACAGGTCAGGAGATCCTGCAGGTTGCAGGGCAGCGACCTCTTGAGATCCCGCGGGTTGCAGGGCAGCGACCTCTTGAGATCCCGCGGGTTGCAGGGCAGCGACCTCTTGAGATCCCGCGGGTTGCAGGGCAGCGACCTCTTGAGATCCCGCGGGTTGCAGGGCAGCGACCTCTTGAGATCCCGCGGGTTGCAGGAGAGTGACCTCTTGAGATCCCGCGGGTTGCAGGGCAGCGACGTCCTGAGATCCCGCGGGTTGCAGGGCAGCGACGTCCTGAGATCCCGCGGGTTGCAGGGCAGCGACGTCCTGAGATCCCGCGGGTTGCAGGGCAGCGACGTCCTGAGATCCCGCGGGTTGCAGGGCAGCGACGTCCTGAGATCCCGCGGGTTGCAGGGCAGCGACGTCCTGAGATCCCGCGGGTTGCAGGGCAGCGACGTCCTGAGATCCGCGGGTTGCAGGGCAGCGACGTCCTGAGATCCTGCGGGTTGCAGGGCAGCGAACTCGGGTTTTTGCTCAACCTCCAATTTAATGAGGTATGGGTGAGCCTCCAGCTCCTGAGGTTTCGGTTTAACGGGCAACCGAACAACGGTGGGTGACATGGAGAAGAGGGCACCAATGAAGGCAGATCTTGGGCAAGGTGTACTCGAGATGGTTTTGATAGCTGGAGTTATGTAGTCCGTCTCCATGTGATAGCAAGGTACAGTGGTACGGTGAGTCATTCCAGCCGGGCGACAAACAGATGCCGCAATGCCAACATACCCCTTATGCTGACCTGGAGGTCCCTGGGTGCGGCGTGCAGTCTGTCTGAGTGGGTCTAAACCAGCATCAGCAACTTCCTCTTCTGACTCAGAGTCATCAGAAGGACATGGTGAGGCATATAGGCAGCATGGAGGTAGCGGGCTGGATTCAGGATCTCTGACAACACCAGCCATGAGATGTAGGCCAGGCTCGATCTCCATTGGCATGGCTGGCTCAGCGTCCATGGATTCCTGCTCCATGGGCATTTCAGGGTCAGACTCCGGTTCGGCACTCTGCATAGGGGTTTCCTGGTCTGACTCCTCAGAAGAAGCTTCTTGGGTAACCAGGTTTCTAGGTGCAGAGAGTCTGGTAGCCCTTGACTCAGGTTCCCTGGGAGCAGGGACACGCTTAGGTGCAGGAGGTTTGCTTACCCGGCTTCTTTTGGGAGTAGGCTGGGATAGGGGTCTTTCTTTGGGTGCTTGCTTGATGGGTGATGAAGTCTTTTTCTGCAGGGCAGGCACCGGCTTCCCCAACGAAGACTTTGTGGGCTTGATCGTTGGTGTAGCTATTTTTGGCTTGGTGGGTACTGTTTTAACCACCAGCCTGGTGGTTTTGACAGGTGCAGGCTCGGTACAAACAGGCTTTACAGGAACAGGGGTATGAAAGCATTTTGTACATGGATTAGGTGGGCGCAGCGGGCAGGCCGAGATTTGATGTAAGGGGCCCCCGCAGTAGAAGCAGAGGTCTAGCGCCCTCCCCCTTGCCTTTTCTTCTGGGGTCAGCGGTCCTCTGGCTCCCTCTGTAGCAGGAACGCGCACCTTAGATGAGGTGCCCCTTGGGTTTTGCTGCACATAATCACGCAGGGAGTCCAGGTACTGCTGGATCTGTAGAAAGGCACCTTTCAAGTTCTTCACCATGGCATGGATCACCGCGGGCTCACAGGTTTTTGACTTCCACATTCTGTAAGGGTTTGACTGCGGGTGGTGTAGCAGGTTGGGGTTGTGAGCCCAGGATGCAGTGATGAAGGCAGATTCAGAATAGCAATGAGTGTTTATTGCAGGTAAACACAATGGCATGAAATCAGACAGGGTACAGGCAATGGCGTCGTCAGGGTTCAGCAAGGGTTCGGTACACGGCAAGGCTGGCAGAGATTAGTCGGTGGTACAGCAGGGGTTCGGTACACGGCAAGGCTGGCAGAGAATAGTCGGTGGTACAGCAGGGGTTCGGTACACGGCAAGGCTGGCAGAGAATAGTCGGTGGTACAGCAGGGGTTCGGTACACGGCAAGGCTTAGATGGGGGCAGAGGGGGAGCAGGATGGGAGGGTTACCGGTGAGTGAAGCAATGAGAGTCCAGATAAATAGCAGAAGGTCCTTGGGGTCTTAGCAGAGAGTTCAGGAGATGGTCAGGCAGTTTCAGGGAGTTTTAGTAAACAGGTAACGCAGTCAGTAACTTCAATGTGGAAGTCCAGGGTTGAGGGTGGGACTCCCTTATATGCAGGGCTAATCAGGGAGGATGAAGGGCAGGTGTGGATCCAGGGCCAGAACGGTAGAATCAGGAAGGTGAATTGTTTATACAAGGGTTTTGGAATCTGCAGGGAACATGTAGTAAAAGGCACAAAAAGGGGTGCCAGGGGGTGAGGGCCTCCAGGACCTTACAAAAATATTGGCCGATATTACGTGAAGACCCAGACTTAAAAGAAATACTAGAAGAAAATCCCAGAATTATCTGTAGAGGAGCAAAAAACCTTAAACAGAAATTAGTTAGAGGCAATCCCCCCAATAAACAAGTACATTTTTTAACGACAAACAAAGGGTTTTTTGGGTGTGGCAATTGTCTAAGTTGCAGAACCACAGGTAGTTGAAAAAGAAGAATTCAGGAATTTTCAGACATGGATGATAAAAATAAATATAAAATCCATGATCTTTTAACCTGTTTTTCCAAAGACGTTATTTATTTGATCATCTGTCCTTGTGGGAAGCAATATATTGGAAGAACAAGAAGCCTCAATATTCGTATTAGGGAACATTTAAATAATATTAGAAAAGGGGTGGAAACCCATTCAGTCCCCCTACATTTTAAACAACACCATCAACAAAACCGTAAAGGTATTCCATTTCTAGCGATTCAAAAAATCAAAAAAGATTGGAGAGGGGGAAATTCTATTAACAAAATAAATAGAGAAGAAATGAGATGGATTTACAAACTTAACACGCTTCTTCCAAAGGGCTTAAATCAGGATTTTGAGCTCTGTCATTTTTTATAGATTTTTTATAGATTTTACCCCCATATTTCATGCTCCCTGTTGTTATATTCTCCTGTATACGTTTTTTCAGATTTAAGTCAGTTCATCTATATGAATATGTAGATGGCTCTTATTTATATTTACATTCATTTTAATTTTTAGTTTATTTTTTGCCTCTAATAGTCTAGTACCCTTTGAATATTCTTTTAATAATTCGAATATTTTTACTGCTAATTCATTGTCCTTAGTGTTTTTTTTAATGGTTTTTAATGTTTCTATTTTTCTTAATGCCTTGCCCCTACCCCAAAGCACTTTAAATAATGACCCATCTACTGAATTCCCACGTTCTTGAGACCTTATAGCTTGCCGATGCGTATCTTATCCTTTTTAATAATAAGGTTCTTTCATCTTTTGATCATTCGCTCTGGAACTCTTTAATCCACCATTATTAATTATTCAAGTTATATATGTAATGCCATTTTATGTTTTTACTAGAACACTCGAACAATTCTGTCTCCCATCCTTAGATCTAATGCTAAACTCTGACCGCGAATTGATTTACCCTCTGCACTGTCCGTGTTTACCATTGATTTTATCTAACCCTTATCCTCAAATCCCCTGATGTGATCACATCTTGTCCCTGCAGAGTCTTGAGAGTTTAGGATAACTCCATAGTTTATCCGTAGTTGCTGTTCCTCTTAATGTATCAGGATTTTTTACGTCCTGCATCTGGGTCATTAACCCTTTGTTTTCCCCTTTTTTTCCTAATAAGTTCAGCCATTACAGATAATGATATAATAAGCTTTAATTCCTTCCCGGTCCCGAATTTAATGTGAATAGGTCGATCTTCTCTGACCTGCCAGATTGAAGGAATCCCTTTGCTACTTTCCTCTCTATACAATGTTACATTATCACAATTCCTACTTATCTTTTGCTGTATGTTGTAATTTATTGGAATTATTAGGATTTATCTGGTCCAGGTTCTGGACTTTTATTATTCCAGCATTTTTTTATTGTTAATACAGGGTTTATTGCTTCTGCTATTATCCTATATTTTGTAAGCCAGTGTGCGCAATTGGAAATAATACTTTTTCTTTGACCACCCTGTGATAATTATGGAGTATACTGTATCCTTTATAGCAACATTGTGTGTGTTATGAGATCCACTTGTAATCTCACTACCACACCGAAGTTTATTTGTTTTAGATTTAAATGACTATGTTCCTTTTTTCGTGTATAATTAGGTAATATATATGTAGGATGGCATTAGACTATTCTATTTTAGTTTTTGGTGATTTCTAGGCTTTTTTTATAGCGACACTATTTAAATGACTTTGTTTGTAGTCTATGTTTTAATGTCGTATATACGCATGCGCAAATGGTAACGATGTATCCGGAAGTAAATAGTAATTTACCGGCGCAAAAATCAAACTGATAGCATAGCTATATAATCTCTGTGTGTCATTATTTTTTACACCCACTGATGAAGCTGATCACAGCGAAACGCGTCTGCGGTGTACTTGTTTTTTATCTGCCTTAAATAAACCCATTGTGGATTTCTAACGACTTGAGTCCATGTTGTTAGTTTCCTGGGAAATCACCACTTTCAACCTGTGGAGTCTGGAACTCTGAAGAAGGGGAACCGGTGTCTCCATAAATTCACCGAATGCCTGCTGTTTGGTGCCTTTTTTAGAATAGGCACCAGAAAAGGTGAACAAGTTCTGCCTTATCGATTTTCTTGGCTATTTACAAAATAGTCTGCACAATCATCTTTTTCTTCTCTTTTTGAGGAAACATCGCGTAACCTATTTATTTAGTGTTACCATCCCTGGTCTTGAAGACAGAAGTTGAAATATAGTGCCAGCGCCAAGTAACAATCTACAAACTTTATTCTAAAAACATTGTTGCTGCATTACAATATCCAGGAATTTGTCAGAATACAGGGAGAGCTGGAGGCTCAGTCACTGCTGTACAGGGATCAGATTCAGGGGGTTATAATTAGGGATGAGCCGAACACCCCCATGTTCGGTTCGCATTCGAACTCAAACAATTTCAAAAGTTCGAGTTCGAAAGCGAACACGAACACGAACCGAACTCAATGCAGGTCAATGGGACTCGAAAGTTTGAAATTTAGGGTGCCCTCCAAGAGGGCATATATGCAAAGTGTTTCCCATAAAATGTGTATGGGAGTCCGAGTAGTAGTGCCCTGGGGACAGGAAACAAGGACAAAAAGTAAAAAAAAGTTTTTAAAGAAACAGTGAGTTTTCTATGAAATAAGGGTTAAAAATAAAAAAATTCCTTCAAATATCGTGCCTAGGAGGTCCCCATAACCTGCCCGTGAAGTGGCGGATTTGTAGGATGTATAGAAACATTTAAAAACAAAAAATTTACATTTCAAATGACGGTAAACGTTTTTCCTTTTAATCTATTCATAAACAACTGCTTGGGGCGGCAGCCTGTATGAAAAGAGGAGACATTTTAGGACACGCAGAGCAAGTTAGTGATTTTTGGGCTAAATTATGGAGAAACTTATGCAGGCTTTGGATGAAAGTAACAATAGGTGCTTTAAAATTGGGCCTTTAGTGTCGGCAACAGTGCCGTCACACAGTAACCCCTCTGTGGTATTGGGCAGGGTTGGACCCGGAGGTCCAATATTAAAATTATATAAATCTGGTAATATAGGCGTCAGTGTCAGTGCACCCAAATATTGTGCCTTTGGTGGCAGCAAGTGCCTTCACACCGTAAGTAACTCCTCTGTGGTATTGTGGAAGAGTGCTGGGTTGGACCCTGCAGTCCAATATTAAAATTATATAAATCTGGTAATATAGGCGTCTGGTAATATCCCCGATCTATTCAGTTACATCAGCATACGGGGATTGATACCTGCTGATCCAGGACTGATTCATTTTTATAAATGTCAGCCGTCTACAGAGTCGGTGGACAGATGCACTCTCTAGTCTGTGACAAAACCTCCAGCGGCACTGAACGTCCTTTCTGAAAGCACGCTGGATGAAGGGCAACCTAGTAGCTGCAAAGCATATAGGCTAAGTTCTGGCCAGTGATCCAATCTCAACACCCAGTAAGCCAGTGGATCATCTGCTGGAAAGGTATGCAGGTCTGCCCTTGCCCCTACATAGGTAGTCCTGCACCATACGGTGAAGACGCTGGCAATGGGTGCCTACATTTGACGTCCCTGGGTGTCGTGGATTAAAAAAATTGGAAAAAGGCATCAGTCAAGCAGCCCCGACCTTCACCACTATTCCTCTGATCAACCGCAGCCTCAGAAGCAGTGGTGTATTTAGGTTTTGTGCTGCCCTAGGCCTGACTAAACTCGTGCACCCACTAATTTAAATTTGAGGCGCCCCTTCCTGTCAAGGCCACACCTCTTCCTGGTTAATCCCACCCTTCCTCTTTAAGCTCCACCTTTTCCTCTTAGAGCTCCGCCTTTTCCTCTCTTTATATTAAAAGTGGATACCAAGTGCCTACTTGTATATTTTGTATACCATTTCAAATGTATCTATGGAGATAAATAAAATTATGAAATGTTTAAATTCAAGCATTTTTACAAAGAACAGCCACGCATGTTAAGTATACTGGATCACAGCCGCTCTAATTGGTTGAACAATAAAATCCACAGAAACGTGCACTGCATATGAGCGTATCACAGAGCTGCACAGCAATAAAACCCACAGAAATGTGCACTGTGTATGAGCATATCACAGAACTGCACAGCAATAAAACTCACAGTAATGTGCAGTGTGTATGAGCATATCCCAGAGCTCCAAGGCAATAAAACTCACAGTACTATGCAGTGTGTATCACAGAATCCACAGCAATAAAACTCCCAGCAATGCAATGTTTGGTGTGTGTCAGCATATCAGAATCCACAGCAATAAAAATTCCAGCAATGCAATGTGCAGTGTGTATGAGTGTATTAGAATCCACAGCAATAAAACTCCCAGTAATGCAATGTGCGGGTCAGCGTATCAGAATCCACAGCAATAAAACTCCCAGCAATGCAATGTGTGCTGTGTATGAGTGCATCAGAATCCACTGCAATAAAACTCCCAGCAATGCAATGTGTGGTGTGTGTCAGCGTATCAGAATCCACGGCAATAAAACTCCCAGCAAACCGAGTGTATATGAGCACACAGCAATTATTTATTCTACATTTACCGGCCTCCGTCCGCAGTAGGGCTGTGTGCAGAGTCAGCAGGAGGTCCCTCCAGGCCACGTTAGGATCGCGGCTGTGCCTGTGCGTGGAGCCATCTTGTCAGCAGTGGGGTGCCAATGCCAGAGGGTGCACCGTGGCTTTGATTCCCTTCCTGGTGGGTGTTCAGTCCAGAATAGAGTGACAGTCCATGTTAACGAAAGGGTGGGCAGCTGCGTGCGTGTCACGTGGTTCAGCCAGTCAGGTGGTACTGAGACTCAGTACCACCTGACTGGCCGGACCGAGTGTGACCTGCACGCACGCAGCCTCACCAGGAGCCAGGCAGCTCAATGACAAATTTCTATCACTGCAGTGCTTGTTAAGGAAAGGTCCACTTTAAACAGCAGTAAGCAGACAGGGCTTCATATTATGCTGATACCCCCCCTTTACCCCCCGTTTACTGTCATCTTCTCTCTCTGGACACAAATCACATCCCCCTCCTAGAGCTGCTGCGGGGCAGGGGAGGAGCTATGGAGGGAGAAGAGGGGGATTTTTATTCTATTCGATTTTATTTCGTATGCAAACGCCATGCTCCGCTGCTTGTTGTTTGAGAACACAGCTCAAAGCTGACACACAGTGACAGTGGCACCTCCTAGTACCCCCTAATGACACCCCAATAATCACTGGTACCTGGGGCGGCCCACCCTCTGCCACTCCTCTAAGTACACCACTGCTCTGGTGATATGCTCACACACAAGTTTGGTGAACTGCCAGCAAGTAGGGTGCTGTTTGAAGGCAGTGCAAACCCCCATAGAGAAGTAATGGTTAATCTATTCAGAGAACACCAAACAGCAGAGAAATGTCAGTGAAATACCCTGGTGTTCGGTGGTTTCAATCAGCAGGTTCAGGTATTCATGCGAACCCCATAGGTTTCAATGTTAAAAATATTCCCGTTTTTATGCAATATCTAATAAACCACTTATCATTTTAATCTGCAGTAAAAAGTCTTTATTTATTGATTATTTTTTTTAGTACCATTTAGTAATTTTTCAGATTTTTTTGGGCAAAACCCCCCCTTTTTTTTTAATATCGGTTCTTCTTTTTCTGTAACAGAACTTTTTATTATCAATCATAGGATCTTATATGTAAATTCCAGACATTTTCGTTCAGTAGTTCTTTTGAAAACAGCAGGCCATGGGTTTGCGGTGGCAGCATACAGCGGCCGACTCCATGCACTTTGGGGACCCTGCGGTGAATGGTGAATTCACTGCAGGGTGGGGAAATTTTATTCCCCAAAGTGCAGGGAACTACAGAACACCAAAATGTTAGCGTCATTTCGGTGCTCTGTGAGTAAGGCAATTGGTGGTGAGGTTTTTTGTTGCCCCCTGGAAAGTGAAAGCCTAGGCGTTGCCTACCCAGGACATACTTGAAAATTAGTGACATCTCAATGTTTCCTTCCTGGTAAAATAGTTTTCAAAAGTAAAAAAAAAAAAAAAATTTTTTTTTTTTTTTTTTTTTTTTTTTAGGGATGGGGCCACCCGGCGGGCCGCCGCACCCCTGGAGAGTGCCGCCCTAGGCCTAGGCCTTGTTGGCCTAGGCCAAAATACACCAGTGCTCAGAAGCACCTGTGTCATCACTTGGTAACCTACCAGTGCCTGGAAAGGTGTTACACAAGTGTCGCTTTAGAGCGTCCTCAAGTTTTGTCATCCTGACCTCCCTCTGTGCAGGCAGAATGAGCTCTGCAACTTTACCCTTGTATCGTGGATCAAGAAGGCTTGCCAACCAGTAATGATCCCTCTCCTTGATAGCACGAATCCTGGGGTCCTTTAGTAGGCTTTGCATTATAAGGGAGTCCATGCAGCGTAGGTTGGAGGTGGCATTAGCTTTCGAGTCTTCCTGGTCAATGAGGATGACCCCATCGTGCACTTCCTCCTCCCAGCCACGTACTAGTCCCTGTGTTTCTGGGCACACAAAACCCTCCCTTGAGGAATCCCCACCTTCAATGCCCCACTACTTAAATATTCCTCCTCCTCATCCTCCTCCTGTCTGATCTGAGGACCCGCAGGAATGCTGTCTGCGTAAAGACTGGGGTCTTGAGAGCTAGGGAAGGCCTCCTCTTCCTCCTGCTGCTCTGCCTCTAGTGCCACATCTATAATTCCCCGCAGAGTGCACTCCAGCAGGAACACTAAAGGAATTGTGTCACTGATGCATGCACTGTCCCTGCTCACCATCCTCGTTCCCTTCTCAAATGGTGGCAGTACAGTGTATGCATCCTTGATCATCAGCCACTGCGGGGGAAAAAAAAAAACAAGTTGACCTGAACCTGTCCTTGTGCCATACTCACACAGGTACTCGTTGATGGCCCTCTGCTGCTTGTGCAGACGCTGTAGCATTGCTAATGTCACGTTCCACCTGGTGGGCATGTCACAGATCAGGTGGTTTGTGGGAAGGTGGAATTCTCTTTGAATTTCTGCAAGGAGAACACTTGCTGGGAATGACCGTCTGAAGTGGCTGCAGACTTTTCTGGCCTGGCTGAGAAGCTTTTCCAGCCCTGGGTACCTGGTTAGGAAACGCTGTACCACCAGATTTAGGACTAGGGATGAGCCAAACACTCCCTGAGTTCGGTTCGGAGCCAAACCCGAACTTTCCAAATGTTCGTGTCCGAACCCGAACTCAAACTCAATACAAGTCAATGGGGCTGAAAATTCAGTTTTTAGAGTGCCCTCCAAGAGGGCATATATGCTAGATATTTGCCATAAAAGGTGTATGGGGGTCCAGGTAGTGCCCTGGGGAACAGGGAACAAGGACAAAAAGTAAAAAAAAAACGTTTTTAAAGGGACAGTGAGTTTTCCATGAAATAAGGGTTAAAGATAAAAACAAAAAATTCCTTCAAATATCGTGCCTAGGAGGTCCCCATAACCTGCCCGTGAAATGGCGAATTTCTAGGATGTATAGAAATATGTAAAAACCAAAAAATGACATTTCAAATGACGGTAAATGATTTTCCTTTAATCTATCCATAAACAACTGCTTGGGGCGGCAGTCTGTATGAAAAGAGGAGACATTTTCGGACACGCAGAAAAAGTTTACTGATTTTTTGGCAGTGAAAAGCAGGAGAATGACTGGAGAATGGAAAATTCTAGACCAAATAGCCGATTTGGAAAGTGAGATAAATGGGAGAATTTTTCTGGTTTGGCTATTTTGACCTAGAATTTTCTCTTCAGTCATTCTCCTGAGTTTCACCTTTCTCTGAATAACCCTGTCAGGGTTATTCAGAGAGCAGTGAAGAGCAGGAGAATGACTGGAGAATGGAAAGTTCTAGGTCAAAATAGCCAAACCAGAAAATTTCTCCCATTTAGGCTAGGGTCAGACTAGCGAATTTTTAACGTGCGTTTATTCACACTTAATCACGGCCGCACTAGCAGCAAATGACGGGCAATGACGGCCAATATACGAAGTACGGTCACACGAAAGTCCGGCTGCGCAACGCAAGTGGAAAATGAATGCATTTTTTCGAGAACGCAGAACCACTAGTACGGACGTACAGAGTGCGCTGCGTCCACTAGCAGCGTGTGTGCGTGATTTGGAGTCATCAGACCCTGCTCATGTCCGGCCAACATAACGTCCAGACACCCAAAGTTTCCTGGTTTGGATCCGTAAAGAAATCACGCACAAAAATGCACATCGTATGATCGTTTTCGCTCATTCCGTGAAAAAAATACGGCAATGCGTTCGGACGCACTTTTTGACGGTCGCTGAGAAAAATGCGTTAGTCTGACCCTAGCCTTATCTCACTTTCCAAATCGGCTATTTGGTCCAGATTGTTCTCTTTTCCTGCCATTCTCCTGGTTTTCACCTTTCTCTGAACAACCCTGAGAGAGAGGTGAAAGCCAGGAGAACTGCCAAGAGAAGAGAACAATCTAGACCAAATAGCCAATTTGGAAAGTGAGTTAAATGGGAGAATTTTTCTGGTTTGGCTATTTTGACCTAGAATTTTCACTTCTCCAGTTATTCACCTGCTTTTCACCGCTCTCTGAATAACCCTGTGAATGTTTAATCCCTAGGTGAAAAATAACATTGCTTTAGATGTTATTTTGAAATTTTTTCAAACACCAGTTAAATGCAGCATTTTAGGAAGTTTTAGGAGGGAAATTAATTCTCAAATCTCAAATCAAAAGCAGACACCACCCCACCCCCTCAGTACCTCAGTATAGTGTGCAATGAATCAAATTGATTACCAGACTAAAAACACCTGGTGTTATGCCCGTTTGTGAACAGAGGTCATTTAGAGTTGAGAATCTTTCCACGTATACATTAGTTTTTAATTCAATATCTAATAAACCGTTGCTTATAATATTCTGCAGTAAAGAGTCTCTTTATTTCTAGATTTTTTAGTATTTTTTTTAAGCATTTTCTATACTTTTTTCAAAATTTCTTTTTTTTTCGAACTCGAACCGAACACATCCAAAAAGTTCGAAGTTCGCGAACTTTCGAACTGCCAAAGTTCGGGCCGAACTCCGAATGTCCGAACCCGAACAGCTCATCCCTATTTAGGATGTGTGCTAGGCATGGTACATGCGTCAACTTACCCTAGCGTAGGGCGGAGAGAAGGTTGCTGCTATTATCACAGACGACCATTCCCAGCTGAAGCTGGCATAGTGTTGACCAACTCTGCACCTGCCCCTGCAGAGCAGACAGAATTTCTGGCCCGGTGTGGCTCCTGTCCCCTAAACAAACCAGCTCAAGCACAGTATGGCATCTCTTTGCTTGAGCATTTGTGTAGCCCCTGTCATGCGTCGGTTTAACTGCCACTTCGCCAGAGACAGAGAAGGAGGAGGAAGAGGAAGAGGTGGTGGTGGAGGAGACAGACCTCATACAAGCAGCTTTCTGGAGGCGTGGTGGATGAACAAGCTCCAGCACAGAGCCCCGTCTTGGATCCCTCCCAGCTGCAATCAGAGTTACCGAGTGTGCCGTGAAGGAAATGTAATGGACCTGTCCATGCTTGCTGGACCACGTGTCTAAAGTCATGTGCACCTTGCTGCTGACTGCCTTTGTCAATGACTCCATAACATTGTCTTCCACGTGCTGGTATAGTGCTGGAATGGCCTTCCGTGAAAAGAAATGGTGTTTTGGAACCTGCCACTGTGGTACAGCACATTCAGCAAATTCACCGAAGGAAGCAGCGTCCACCAGCTGGAAAGGCAGCAGCTGTAACGCAAGTAATTTTGCTAAGCTGGCATTTAGACGCTGTGCTTGGGGATTGCTGCTGTAACTTCTGATTCCTTGGACTTGCTATGGTTGGTCATAGTGGACGTTGTGCCTCGTGTTTGTTTTGTCCTCCTCCTCCTCACTTGACTCCTCTGTTAGATCAGGCACCCAGGTGGAGTCAGTGACCTCATCATCATTGTAATCACCCCCTATCTCCTCGTCACTGGAGCCAACTTGGCAGTATGCTGCAGCTGCTGGGGCAACATGAGTGCCAGTTATTTGTGGGTCACTGGCACCCCCTTCCTCTAGGTTGATTATACTCCCTTCCTCAAGCTCAGAGATTGAATCAGAGCCCTGGAGTTGTTGCGCATCCTCAAGCAGCATGTCACTGTCATTGTAGTCAAACAATTCAGCTGACTCCTCCGTGTGTGATAGTGAGGCTACGACAGGAGTAGCTGTGGACATGGAGGCTGCATTAGATGTTTTGGCAGCTGAGGTTGACTGTAAACCACTACAAGCCTGGCTGGCAGAGGACTGGGAGGATGAAGATGGCCTGGTTAGCCAATCCACCAAATCCTCTGTATGTTGCTGCTGCTTAAGACGGCCAGCACCAGTTAGAAAGGACAAGCGTGCCCCTGCAGAGGATGCACCACGTCCACGACGACCAGAGGTACAGCCTCCCGACACAGAGGCTGCTTGCCCTCTTATCTGTGTCTGGGACTGTCTGCCTGTCCTTTTTGGTCTTTCTGACATGGTGAGTGATATATAGATAAAATATATACAGAACTCTGATTCAACTCTGTTATAAAAATTGAAGCTATGCAGAACTCGGATTCAGCTCTGTTATCTAGATTAAAGATTTCCAGAACTCTGGTATAGCTCAGTGAGACCCCCTGATAGCTGGCAGCCAGTGACAAGACACATATTAAAATTCCCAGGAACCTCCTATAAATCAGTGAGCCCCACTGATGGGTGGCAGTGAGAACACACAGATTTCAACAATTCCTAGATATCTTCTAAAAGTGAGACCCCCCCACAATTGCTGCTGCCAGTGAAAACACAAAGATTAGAACAATTCCCAGATATTTTGTAGAAATGACTGACCCCCAAAATAGTTGGTGGTAGTGAGAACACACAGATTACCACAATTCCCAGATATCTTCTAGAAGTGAGACCCTTACAATTGCTGCTGGCAGTGAGAACACAAAGATTGCAACAATTCCCAGATATTTTGTAGAAATGAGACCCCCAAAATAGTTGGTGGCAGTGAGCACACACAGAATACAACAATTCCCAGATATTTTGTAGAAGTGAGACACCCCCCCCCAATAGCTGGTGGCAGACTGGCAGTGAGAACACACACTAACACAACAATCTCCTCTCAAAAATCATGTGCTGGGGCTGCAAGGGACGCCTTATATAGTGTGCTGCGGGACTTAGCTCTGTGAGCCCATGATTGGTCAAAATTCACCCAATAAGGACTCTGAGCCGTTATTGCATAGTCTTGCAACTAACCTGTGGTCAGGTGCAGAGTGTAGCCAATTACAAGCTTCAGGCCAGTGGAAAAAGTGCATTGTGGTCCATTGTGGTGCATTGTGGGCGCACATGTGGCAAACACGCGGAAATGTTCGAAGTTTGCTAACTTACGAACGGGCAATGTTCGAATCGAACTCCGAACATATCGAACTGAACGGCTCATCCCTACCCGGCAGTGTGTGGATTCATATGCTGCATTAATTATACTGTAGAGGTGCTGCCCGGCAGTGTGCGGAATCATATGCTGCATTGAAATCTATGGGTTAATAAGCCTTGTTTCTTTAAAAAAAGTTAAAAAACCTGAAATTCCACCCAAAAAATGCTTAAGAAACCTTCTATAACATAATACAGTAAGAGGCAGCGTGTCCGTCGCCACGCTGCCTCTGCGCATGTGCGCGCAACCAGCGTACTGCTGGCTGCGTGCGCAACAAACCGCCGAGGCAAAACTCTGCAGGGAAACAGCCAGACCAGCACGTGCCACGCCTCTGCACATCTCCCGCATCATCACAGCCCGACCCTCTCCCTCATGCAGAACCCGACCCTCCTTCCCTGCACGGCGTCTCTGGGGTCTCACCGGTTTCCGTCAGGATGAGTCCCAGGTACAGGACCTAGGGCACTCCGAACACGAAGGCCTGGCCCTCGGCTTGCCCCACCACCCAGCTGGGGTCTGACAGGGCGGGCAGCATCACAGCGAATCCCTGCAGCAATGCCGCGGCCACGTAGTGCTCGGGGGGTGGGAGGACACGGTATCGGATCCTCTCCCACTCCGGCCTGCGGGCCGCCATCTTCCTGTCACCCAGCACCGACCACTTCCGGAACGCACACAGTGAAGTCCCATCCCATGAGCTGACAATCTAAGGTGGTCCCATGAGCAGACAATCTAAGGGGTCCCATGAGCTGACAATCTAAGGTGGTCCCATGAGCAGACAATCTAAGGTGGTCCCATGAGCTGACAATCTAAGGTGATCCCATGAGCTGACAATCTAAGGTGGTCCCATGAGCAGACAATCTAAGGGGTCCCATGAGCTGACAATCTAAGGGGTCCCATGAGCTGACAATCTAAGGTGGTCCCATGAGCAGACAATCTAAGGTGGTCCCATGAGCAGACAATCTAAGGGGTCCCATGAGCTGACAATCTAAAGTGGTCCCATGAGCTGACAATCTAAGGTGGTCCCATGAGCTGACAATCTAAGGTGATCCCATGAGCTGACAATCTAAGGTGGTCCCATGAGCTGACAATCTAAGGGGTCCCATGAGCAGACAATCTAAGGTGGTCCCATGAGCTGACAATCTAAGGGGTCCCATGAGCTGACAATCTAAGGTGGTCCCATGAGATGACAATCTAAGGGGTCCCATGAGCAGACAATCTAAGGTGGTCCCATGAGCTGACAATCTAAGGTGGTCCCATGAGCCGACAATCTAAGGGGTCCCATGAGCAGACAATCTAAGGTGGTCCCATGAGCTGACAATCTAAGGTGGTCCCATGAGCTGACAATCTAAGGTGGTCCCATGATTTTACAATCAGAGGGTCCTGTTCCTGTGAGCTTACAATCAGCGGGTCCTGTTCCCGTGAGTTTACAATCTAAGAGCGCCTGTTCCCGTGAGCTTACAATCAGAGGGTCCTGTTCCCGTGAGCTTACAATCAGAGGGTCCTGTTCCCGTGAGCTTACAATCAGAGGGTCCTGTTCCCGTGAGTTTACAATCTAAGAGCGCCTGTTCCCGTGAGCTTACAATCAGAGGGTCCTGTTCCCGTGAGCTTACAATCAGAGGGTCCTGTTCCCGTGAGCTTACAATCAGAGGGTCCTGTTCCCGTGAGCTTACAATCAGCGGGTCCTGTTCCCGTGAGCTTACAATCAGAGGGTCCTGTTCCCGTGAGTTTACAATCAGAGGGTCCTGTTCCCGTGAGCTTACAGTCAGAGGGTCCTGTTCCCGTGAGCTTACAATCAGAGGTTCCTTTTCCCGTGAGCTTACAATCAGCGGGTCCTGTTCCCGTGAGCTTACAATCTAAGGGGTCCTGTTCCCATGAGTTTACAATCTAAGAGCGCCTGTTCCTGTGAGCTTACAATCAGCGGGTCCTGTTCCCGTAAGTTTACAATCTAAGAGCGCCTGTTCCCGTGAGCTTACAATCAGAGGGTCCTGTTCCCATGAGCTTACAATCAGAGGGTCCTGTTCCCGTGAGCTTACAATCAGAGGGTCCTGTTCCCGTGAGCTTACAATCAGAGGGTCCTGTTCCCATGAGCTTACAATCAGAGGGTCCTGTTCCCGTGAGTTTCCAATCTAAGAGCGCCTGTTCCCGTGAGCTTACAATCAGAGGGTCCTGTTCCCGTGAGCTTACAATCAGAGGGTCCTGTTCCCGTGAGCTTACAATCAGCGGGTCCTGTTCCCGTGAGCTTACAATCAGAGGGTCCTGTTCCCGTGAGCTTACAATCAGAGGGTCCTGTTCCCGTGAGCTTACAGTCAGAGGGTCCTGTTCCCGTGAGCTTACAATCAGAGGTTCCTTTTCCCGTGAGCTTACAATCAGCGGGTCCTGTTCCCGTGAGCTTACAATCTAAGGGGTCCTGTTCCCATGAGTTTACAATCTAAGAGCGCCTGTTCCTGTGAGCTTACAATCAGCGGGTCCTGTTCCCGTGAGTTTACAATCTAAGAGCGCCTGTTCCCGTGAGCTTACAATCAGAGGGTCCTGTTCCCGTGAGCTTACAATCAGAGGGTCCTGTTCCTGTGAGCTTACAATCAGCGGGTCCTGTTCCCGTGAGCTTACAATCAGCGGGTCCTGTTCCCGTGAGCTTACAATCAGAGGGTGCTGTTCCCGTGAGCTTACAATCAGCAGGTCCTGTTCCCGTGAGCTTACAATCAGTGGGTCCTGTTCCCGTGAGCTTACAGAGGGTCCTGTTCCCGTGAGCTTACAATCAGCGGGTCCTGTTCCCGTGAGCTTACAATCAGAGGGTCCTGTTCCCGTGAGCTTACAATCAGTGTGTCCTGTTCCCGTGAGCTTACAATCAGCCGCTCCTGTTCCCGTGAGCTTACAATCAGAGGGTCCTGTTCCCGTGAGCTTAAAGAGGGTCCTGTTCCCGTGAGCTTACAATCAGAGGGTCCTGTTCCCGTGAGCTTACAATCAGAGGGTCCTGTTCCCGTGAGCTTACAATCAGCTGGTCCTGTTCCCGTGAGCTTACAATCAGAGGGTCCTGTTCCCGTGAGCTTACAATCAGAGGGTCCTGTTCCCGTGAGCTTACAATCAGCGGGTCCTGTTCCCGTGAGCTTACAATCTAAGGGGTCCTGTTCCCGTGAGTTTACAATCTAAGAAGGGCCTGTTCCCATGAGCTTACAATCTAAGAGGGAAGAGGAACCTGCTCTGTTAGCTGTGTACGCACCCATCAGAGCTGCTCAGTTGGCCCTCCTGTTGTGGATGGGACGGCGACGGATGCGTTACAAACGCATTTATATAGAGAGATACTCTTGGATAGGACATAGAATTCATGTCCACATATTTGTTTTTCAGAGCTGACCACAACAATAGACTGCCCTCTGGGCAGGCTTTACAACTAGTAGAAGAATAAATAAGTAAAGGAACTTTCATTCTATTGGTCGTAATCTATCTTCCCATTCTTAAATAAGCAATAAAAAAAACAAATAACTCTTTAAAAAAAGAAAATCCAAACTGAACGGAATTACCCGAATGATCCAAATCACCGAATCGCCGAAATGATCCAAACTCTAAAATGACCCGAATCACCGAATCGATCCGAAATTTTGAATCAGTCTGAAATTTCTAATCAATTTTGAATCACCGAGTCGAAAGGAAAACGGTCCGAAACAAAAAAAACACCTGGAAAAAAAAACACGAAACAAAATTTTCATCGGTGCACATCTCTATTATGCAGCACATACAGATACAAGGTGTTGCTGTAATTGCCATACACAGGCATTATGCAGCACATACAGATGCAAGGTGTTGCTGTAATTGCCATACACAGGCATTATGCAGCACATACAGATGCAAGGTGTTGCTGTAATTGCCATACACAGGCATTATGCAGCAAATACAGATACAAGGTGTTGCTGTAATTGCCATACACAGGCTTTATGCAGCATATACAGATACAAGGTGTTACTGTAATTGCCATACACAGGCATTATGCAGCACATCAGGGCCGGATTAACATAGGGGCAGATGGAGCAGCAGCTCCAGGCCCATGCCTCAGAATAGGCCCAGAGAAAATACAACTATGTCTGCATTTGGACCCATGTATCTCCAACTCCATAGCATCTATAGGGTCAAGTGAGGTATCACTGGAAAGGCCAGTGTATGGCCTTTCCAATGATACCAAACATGACCAGGCCTTCAGTAAAACAAATAAAATAATAAATATTTCCTTTTTCTCTTTCTTTCCAACAGTAATATTTTTCACTTTTCATTTCGAAAGTAAACGATGATGCTGCACTATTTAACCATCACATTTCTCATGTTACCAACAAGTGTGGAGGTGATGGTACAATCCAATGTTATGAATTGTTACATCAAAAACCTAAACCGCTGCACTGCAGCGAAGAGCACTGCGGGGAACTTTGGACCCCTGTGTCACTAATCTTTACACCTCACAAGGTCAAGTGAGGTGTCATTGGACAGGGCAGAGTTTGACCTTTGCATTAATACCGAGCCTGACCATGTAAAATCTAAAAGCAAAGAAAACTATTTTTTTTTATTTTTTTATTTTTAGTTCCAAAGCAATGGCATTGTCTATTTGTCACGTATAAAATGAGCAATACCACTGCCATTACTCACCTTCTAATTTCCCACGTTGGGAGCAAGGTCAGTGTTTTATACATAGTCATATTATTTGTAAAAAACATGTTCTAAAACACAAGGGAAATATTTCTTTCCTTTTTTTTCCCCATTGTTTGGTTAAAATTGTATATTTTCTCAGAAAAATGGTTCCCATTTTACACTTCTTTTTTTAACAAGAATGCCCTGTAGAATATATAACCACAAAGGTTTGGATGATAAAACGGGAAAAATATTTTTTACACTCTTTAAATGATTGAAATCTGAATGAAAAATTAATCACACAGTATCTGCCTGGTTAGACATACCCGTATCCGCACTATTAAATAACCAAAAATATGTTTTCATTTCACTAAATTCCAAAAAAAAAACACCAAAATATTCAGCTCCAGGCCCATAGAGATCTTAATCCAGGCCTGCAGCACATACAGATATTACATTGCTAATAATCTCATTCTGATCACTACAAATCCCCATAAGCAGGAAATCTCGCCATTTTATTATCTGTCTGCAGTACATTTACTGGACACGAAGGCCATTTCTGTCTGTATGCTGATAATGCAGACCCCGTGTGTCATTGTGCCAGATAAGGGACACCATCTAGAGCTCAGGACTTTTCATAACAGCAATATTTTTGTAAAACAAATACATGAAATATTAAAAAGAAACATGGTTACATTTAATTTTTTACTCCTCTGTTTGCCATATTACAATATATTCAGACAATTGCTACGAAAGCCTACATTTAAGATGTGGATGAAGAGCAGAAGGACACTTGGAACTATATTTTCCCAGTCTCCTGCTGCTAGTGCTGTGGATGTGGGGGATTGTGCTGCCATCTCCACAGTGGGATCAAAGGTAAATTTAGGATTTTTGGGTGATTATATTTGTGACGTCATCGGCCCCCACAGCGCTTCCTGGGGGGTCATGGCACCCGGCAGCATCGATGGCTGTCCGGGTGCCAGTACTTAGAGCTGGCAGAGCGGCATCTGAGGGGGTGGGGCTTGGCATAATGACGAGGAGCCACCGGCCTTTAAAGCAGGGCGAAAGGATTTGCTCGTCGCCCTGATGTGGAGTAAAGTTCCCGCATCACCTGCTGTCTAGCATTATTGCTTATTGATTTCCTAGTTGCCAACCTGCTTGTATGAGGACCCTGTATACGTTTTGACCCCACTTTTCTCATTGAGGATTCTCTTGCTTATTCCCTTTGTGTTCTGTCTGTGCGTATCAGGTGTGAGTCCTAATCACAAGGCATCCTATTGTGTGTATGCCCACCAGGTCGAGAGACCTAGTCATTGCTCCAGTTATCTGTTGTATGTACGTTCTGGTTGCAGCTTTAACCAAAAGTTCTAGTTGCTTGTGTAACGTCTGGTCTGATTGTAAAGCAATTGGCACTATGATTATAGTCCTGCCCTGCAGGTTAGCTGAATATATCTATCCTTCGAGTAATCTGTGTAAAACCAAGTCACAATACAGAATCACAATCTTTGACTGTAGGCCTGCCCTGCAGGCTGCTGAACACAGTGAGTTTCTACTCTGTATGATTGAGAACAAATATAAGGGTGTTGCCTCTGTTATATGTGCTTTATGTACCACGACCATCGAGATCAGCAATCTGAAATATAACCAGGCTATTCTTGAATCACGTTATAAGTCATTATATCTGTTCACAGAGAGTTAATGTACTTTCGCTCATCGACCTCTTGGTCACAAAACCATTTGGCGCTGAGTGGTATCTAGGTTTTACCTTACCTCCCTGGCTGGTAGTGTTGGGTGTGGCAGTGGTGACTGTTATCTAGTTGAGTACCAGGTGAATCTGTACAAAAGGATCCAAACAACGCTACACCAGGGTGAGTGCCATACCACCCGTTACAATATTACTGTGTTAAGTGATTTTGCAAAAGCAAAATCGCTTAAGACCAGACTTTAGGAGTTAGTGTTTCTTTGGGATATATTGGCTCCAGAATAGACAGATATTCCAGATACCTTGGAATATCTCATTTTTTTAATTCCAGGTGCAAGCTAACATCTCCTATGCAAGGTATACAAGTCATTTACATTAAGAACGGGCTATGCCTGAGCCGCAAGCAAAGCTTGCAGCAAGAGCAGAATATAAAATCCAGGCATTAGGAAGGTGGCTGGAGCCGAACTGTATATTGCCTCCAAAGGACTCCACCGAGCCAAGTGAAATCCTGTGCAAGCTTGCTTGGGTGAGGTCCAGCTGGTTCTGCTGCTTGTGGCATAGCGGCGTATCGGACGTCCTCTGCACCGCAGGATCAGGATTAAGTAAGGGATATTTTGAGCTACTTAAGGCTAGGGTCAGACTGAGGCAGTGCGAACGCGCGTTCTGGCGCACTTAATCACGGCCGTGCTAGCAGCAGATGCCGGGCAATGACGGCCAATATACGAAGTACGGTCGCACAAAAGTCCGGCTGCGCAACGCAAGTGGAAAATGAACGCATTTTTTCGAGAACGTTAAACCACTAGTACTGACGTACAGAGTGCGCTGCGTCCGCTAGCGGCGTGTGTGCGTGAATTGGAGATGTCAGACGCTGCTAATGTCCGGCCAACATAACGTCCAGATGCAAGAAGTGTTTTATTGATGATCCGTACAAAATCACGGATGAAACTGCGCATCGTATGACCGCTATTGCGTATTCCGTGAAAAAATACGTCCATTCTTCGAACGCACATTTTCACGGACAACGTGAAAAATGCGTTAGTCTGACCCTAGCCTAAACTGCAAAAGCAAAATCACTTAACACCAGATTCCGAGAGCCGGTATTTTTTAGACAAGAACAACGAGCTAACATGGACTTGCTCATTCTTTTCCTTCTAGCTGCTAATTAACAGCTCCTATACAAAGTGTAGGGGTTGTTAATTTACAGTAACCTGCTGCAATGTGTAACACACAAGGCACAGTTAGCTCTACACCACAACTATCTGGCATACACTAAAATATAGATTAAAATCATTATTTATTACACTGACCTTATGGTGATCAGGAATGATGAGCCAAAGCAAAACATCTCACACTGGGTATTCCAGATCTCACGTCCATTTTCATGCAATTGGTCATTTTCATAATATTTTCAATAGGTTATTAATAATAATAATTAATAGAACGTACAGACATTTATAAAGACTTCCCTTCTTGCTCTATGCAGACAGGTTTTGGGTTGACCAGTTGAACGCCGTTCCTGCTCTCCCCGGAGGAGCCATCTCCATTCCTTGTTCCATAAATCATCCACCTGGGAGTAATGATACTCTGCAGAAAATCACATGGAGGATGGGAAAAACCTGCTACTCGGCTGATACCGGGAGAGGACATTTACCTGTCCTGGACTACTTAAAAATAATAATAAAAAAAAATAATCCACCTGATATAAAAGGCAGGAGCTTTACTTATTTATTTATTTATTTATAAAGGATTTTACCAGGAAGGATACATTGACATTTCTCTCGTTTTCAAGTATGTCCTGGGTTCGAGAACATTTACTTACCAACAACGCATAGCAGTGCACGGCAAAATCAGGGGTCAGCGCAGGGATTTTAGCTGGTATCGGGTACGTGCTTGTTTACTGCAGGAGGGAGTAGTATCTGGACTTTTTCTTTAAAATACTCATATTGGGCTAAATAAAGGAAATAAATAATTGATATAAATTCGGTAAATTCTTGAATCTTCTTGAAAGTCCCTTTATGACTCTCCTCTGCTTACACATTCGGAGATTTTTCAGTGAGCGCAGCTAATTTTGGCCACTGGCGGACACGTATCTGAAACAGTATAAGAGCCATTTTTACAGCGTGACTTCCACTTCCTCTTTTTACATCTAGAGAAGAAGAAAAAAAAAAGCAGGAGGAGACTTTACAAAACCGATGAAAGATCTTTCTCTCCGTCTCTCTAAATATTTGGGTTACGCTCAAATAGTAAGCCTGATTCTGTCCCTCACAAACAACCATGGGGTTCTCCTGTCTGCTTCTCATTCTCTGGACTCTGCCCGGTATGTGGACCTTCGTGATAACCCAATTACCTGTATTGTTTATGAGATATATATACAGGGCCGGATTAAGATCTCTATGGGCCTGGAGCTGAATATTTTGGTGTGTTTTTTTTAGAATTTAGTGACATGACAACATATTTTAGGTTATTTAATATTTCATATATTGCAGGTATATCTAACCAGGCGTATACTGTGTCAGTAAATTTCCATTCAGATTTCAATCATCACAGCGTGTAAAATTATTTTTTCACATTTTATCATCCAAACCTCTGGTTCTATATTCTATAGGGAATTCTTGTTAAAAAAATAAATAAATAGGAAACTGTAGCTGCATTTTTTTCTCAGAAAATATACAATTTTAACCAAAATTTGATCTTTCCCATGTGCTTTTGATAATGGTGTTTTATGAATAATATGACTATGTATAAAACACTGACCTTGCTTCCAGCGTGGGAAAGGAGAAGATGAGTAATGGCAGTGGTATTGCTAATTTTATACGTGACAAATGGACAATACCATCGCTTAGGAACAAACAAAAAAAAAAAAGGGTTTTTTTTCTTTTCTTTTAGATTTTGCATTGCCATGTTTGGTATCAATGCAAAGGCCAGACTCTGTCCTGTCTGACACCTCAGTTGACCGTACGAGGTGTAAAGATTAGCAGTGCAGGGTTACAACCCCCCCCCCCAGTGCACTTCGCTGCAGTGTGGCGGTTTAGGTTCCTGATGTAACAATTCGTAATAATGAATTGTACCATCACCTCCACACTTGTTAGTGACATGAAAAATGAGATGGTGAGTTACCGCAGCATCATTGTTCCCTTTATAATTGAAAAATATTGCTGTGTTAGAAAGAAAAAAAAAATAAAGAAATATTTATTATTTTATTTTTATTGTTACATATAACCTGGTCATGTTTGGTATCATTGGAAAGGACATACTCTGACCTTTTCGGAGATACTTCACATGACCCTGTAGCTGCTATGGAAGTGGAGATATAGGGGTCCAAATGCCCATCAATGCAGACAAATTTATCCTTTCTGTGGGCCTATTCTGGGGCATGGGCCTGGAGCTGCTGCTCCATCTGCCCCTATGTTAATCCGGCCCTGTATATATATATATATATATATGTTTATACAAACAAATAAGCACTCATGCCTACCAATATTCTGACTGGTGGCTGCTACCTGGCTCCAATAGTATTTATACAAACAAATAAGCCTAGCGGCACTCCGGGGCTAAAATTCTAATTTTATTCTCTCATTTAAAAGTCACAAAAGGGTCAACGTTTCAGCTCCAACCCAGAGCTTTCCTCAGGACATACTCTGGTTGTCTTGGGTTGGAGCTGAAACATCGACCCTTTTGTGACTTTTTAATAGAGGAATAAAAATAGAATTTTAGTCCCGGAGTAACGCTAAATAATACTATTGGAGCCAGGTAGCAGCCACCAGGCAGAATATTGGTAGGCATGAGTCCACGTTACTTGTCACATGTGCGGGAAGGAGCAGGAGGCTTCACACAGCATGGGGCAGCCAGGTCAGTGTGTGCACGCCCACAGAGTGACTGGAGACCTAGAGTGAGTGACTGACTGAGCCACAGCGAGGCTTTCAACAAGTCAAGTTCCTCGCCTGCATGTGCTGGGCCGGCCAAGCTTATTTAAATAAAATTGCGGAGGAAGGAAAGCAGACAGTACACAGGCATGTGGATGAATCTGCTCAGCCCGCACTGTCTGTTGTCTGACCAGTCAGTTGCCCGCTGCAGAAACCAGGTACTTCATCTGTGTGCCCCTCCATGGTTTGCCGTTGCTGTATAGATCCCTGCTGCCTCTGACTGCTAATCTGCTCCCCACCCCTCCTTCCTCCTCCACTGCTATCTAATTCCTGGGGGGGGGGGTGTAGGGCAGGGCCTTTGCAGATTGTCAAAGCAGGAGCTCCTGCTTCCTCCTTCCCTGCCTGGAACCCCCCCCTGGAATTGGGCCACATGGCCACTGCTCCACCAGCTCCTGTGGGTCTCCCACCACACAAACCCCTGGAGGTATCGGATATCAGAGGGGGAGGTAGGAAAGGTGGGGGGCAGATCTTCTTCTCACGGTACTTGGCCTGCCTGTACTTAATCTATGTGGCCACATGGATCGGTCAGCAGGGTCTCTCAATGATACAGCTGGGGGGAGGTATGATCTGCCAAAACACAGGGACTGGGGGGGTGCAGCATTAGAGTTTAGCACCCCCCCAGTCCCTGTGTTTTGGCAGATCAGACCCCCCCAGCTGTATCATTGAGGGACCCTGCTGACCGATCCATGTGTGACAAGCAGCTCAAACCTAATGTGCTGGGTTAATTGGCCCAATACATATCTATAAACACTTATTGAATGCCCAGTACATATCACAGTGTTATTAGCAATAGAAAAAAAAACCTTAGGCTGGGGTCAGACCAGCGCACTTTTAACGTGCGTTCTGGCGCACATAATTACGGCCGCACTAGCAGCAGATGACGGGCAATGACGGCCAATATACGATGTACGGCCGCACAAAAGTCCGGCCGTGCAACGCAAGTGGAATTTGAACGCATTTTTCTGAGAACGCTGAACCGCTAGTACTGACGTACAGAGTGCGCAGCTGCGGCATAGCGGCGTGTTTGCGTGATTAGGAGATGTCAGACGCTGCTAATGTCCAGCCTACATAACGTCCAGACGCAAAAAGAGTTTTATTGACGATCCGTACAAAATCACGCCCGAAAATGCGCGTCGTCTGACCGTTTTTGCGCATTCCGTGAAAAAATACATTGATGCGTTCGGACGCACTTTTTCACGTTCGCGGGGAAAAATGCTTTCGTCTGACCCTAGCCTTAATGGACCTCTATTGCTGGTACAAGTTGGTTGGACTCGGTTTCAGAGCAGTGTGTATATTATATATATATATATATTATTCTTATTCATATTATTATTATTATTATTCAGCCATTACAAATGAGCCAAGTCATTGCTAAGTAAACCCTTGTTGCATGGCTAATCTTGTTCTGCAGACCAACGTTAAGAAAAACGAAAAACTGTTACATTGAATTAATCACCATTTTTACAAAAGCATCGTCATTCTTTTCTATCTAACGTGTGCCACCAGATAATGTATGTTCTTTAATCAGCGCTGCAGAATATGCTGGCGCTATATAAATAAAGTATAATAATAATTAGCTCTATTATCGTGTGTGTGTGTGAACTCATACACACCGCACATTACTGTGAGTTTTATTGCTGTGGAGCTCTGTGATACGCTCATACACACCGCACATTACTGTGAGTTTTATTGCTGTGGAGCTCTGTGATACGCTCATACACACCGCACATTACTGTGAGTTTTATTGCTGTGGAGCTCTGTGATACGCTCATACACACCGCACATTACTGTGAGTTTTATTGCTGTGGAGCTCTGTGATACGCTCATACACACCGCACATTACTGTGAGTTTTATTGCTGTGGAGCTTTGTGATACGCTCATACACACCGCACATTACTGTGAGTTTTGAGACAAGTCCATGATGTTTTTGTGGGTTTTTTGGGATGTTGGGGGTGGAGAGCAAAATTATGCAGTGGGCGGGCTTTCAGGGGGCCCCAAGAAATTGTTTGCCCAGGGTCCAATCAATATTAAAGATGGGCCTGGGGGACCCCCTGATGGGTGGCAGTGACAAGGCACAAATTACAATTCCCAGGAACCTCCTATAAATCAGCGAGACCCCCGATGGATGGCAGTGACAAGACACAAATTACTATTCCCAGATATCTGCTAGAAGTGAGACCCCCCCCCAAATAGCTGCTGGCACTGTGAAGACACAGATTACAACAATTCCCAGATATCTGCTAGAAGTGAGACCCCCCAATAGCTGCTGGCACTGAGAAGACACACTAACAGAGCAATCTCCTCTCAAAAACACGTGCTGGGGCTGCGAGGGACGCCTTATATAGTGTGCTGCGGGACTTAGATCTGTGAGCCCATGATTGGGCAAAATTTGCCCAATCAGGACTCTAAGGCTAGGGTCAGACTAACGCATTTTTCACGTTGTCCGTGAAAAAGTGCGTTTGAACGAATGGACGTATCTTTTCACGGAATATGCGATAGCGGTCATACGATGCGCATTTTTGTCCGTGATTTTGTATGGATCATCAATAAAACACTTTTTGCGTCTGGACGTTATGTTGGCCGGACGTGTGCAGCGTCTGACGTCTCCCAATCACGCAAACACGCCGCTATGCGGACGCAGCGCACTCTGTACATCAGTACTAGCGGTTTGACGTTCTCAAAAAAATGTGTTCGTTTGCCACTTGCGTTGCCCGGCCGAACTTTCGTGCGGCCGTTCTTCGTATGCTGCCCGGCATTGGACGTCATTTGCTGCTAGCACGGCCGTGATTTCGTGCGGTTAAACGCACGTTAAAACTGCTTTCGTCTGACCTTAGCCTTAGTCGTGATTGGCATAGTCTTGCACCTGACCTGCGGTCAGGTGCAAGGCTGTAGCCAATTACAAGCTTCAGGCAAGTGAAAAAGTGCATTGTGGTGCATTGTGGGTGAACATGCAGCGAAAACGCGGAAATGTTCGGAGTTCGATGACCAGCCGAACTGGCGATGTTCAAATCAAACACCGAACAGATCGAACCGAACAGCTCATCCCTAATCTGGAGATCCAAATGACCCCAGTAGCTCCACTTGGCAGCTACAGGGTTTAACTGGCCAACTGACATCATTGCTTATATGGTGATGATGTCAGTGGGTGGGGGTGACCTCGGAGGCTTGCCTGACATCCAAGATGTCAGACACCTCTAGGAGCGGATAACGATCTGGCACTTAAGAGGCTAAAGAAAGGCACCGCTGGAAAGGACAGACTCTGCCCTCTCCAGCAGTGCCTCTCTTTTTTTTTTTTATATGTAGCCGGGGGGTCCAAAGGACCCCCTGCCAGGTTCTCTCCTGCAGGAGAAAATTGTTGGGCTGGCTTCGAGGAAGCCAGACCAATGTGGGACTCCGGCCAGAGAGGTGAGTATCGGGTGGGAGGGGGGTTAAAAGACCATGATGTACATAGAACGTCCTTGGTCCTTAAGGGAAATTTTCCCCAGAATGTACTATGTACATCAGTGGTCCTTATGGGGTTAAAAATGACAAGAATTTAGTTGACAATATATGGCCATAAATTGCTGAAGCCTGTCACAAACAACAATGTATCCCATTGCGACTGGTCCTATTCTATGTTTATTATTGCAGAAGACATTTACACATCTCAGCAATTCAGAGAACTGTTTCCCAGAGCTCATGTGCAACACTCCCCATATGTAGCAAGGAACTCTAGGTAAAACATGAAAATGAAGTCTGCAATTTCTCACCTTTTTTCATCCTGGGTCTGTTTTAACACAGAACCGCCTTGGCAGTGCAATGCCATATTAAATGGCTTTTTAGCAGAGGTCAGGTTATGCAATCAGTCACAACCACTTCTGTACAGCTGTTTTGGGTTATTTTGCCTTTATCAGCAGGAGATAGGTCATGACTCATTGTTATTTGATGCTTAACCCCTAAGGCAAATCAATACTTCGTTTTGAACTAATGGATTAGTCCTAAAACACAATTTATTTAGTTGCTAAAAAAAATTGTTTTCAGTTCTTTAGTATGAAAACTAATTTCATTCATCCGAAAACCAGCGGATACAATTACTATTGTAGTGGCTCCTCAGAGGGCTGAGATCGCTGCTTGTTACAGTATCTCTCACTCTCAGCACAATGTGTCAGGCAAAACTGTTACAGTAACTGACTGCTGCTCATCACAGCGCTCAGAGTTTCAGTAAAACTAGTAAATAATATTTTTATATATAAGAGGTTATAACAATATTATTTCCTTCTTTTACTGAAACTCTGAGCGCTGTGATGAGTAGCAGTCAGTTACTGTAAAAGCTGAGCCTGATACATTGTACTGAGAGATAATATAACAAGCAGCCAACCTCAGCGCTCACAGCCACTGGATCTAAAAGGCTAAAAAAATGCTCCTCTCTGTATAATGTATAGAACATCCTCCTGCATTAATTAATGTCCCTCTCTGTATAGAACATCCTACTGCATTGGCATGTGGAGGGTGCAGAACTTCGGAATGCAATGCTTATCCAGCACAGGAGAGGGAACTTTTACTAAAACTTTGTATCTCTGTGGGGGAGACACACAGGATTATAAAAGCAGTGGAGAGGGAAAATATTAACGTAAATCGGTCTGAAAGCTCAGAGAAGAGATAACTAGTGCAAATTAATTTTTATAATAAAATAAAGCACTTTAAATCCATGGAAAACATTCAAATACACACTGAAGGCTCATAATGACAGAGTAACTGTGAGAGCTGGATACTAAATGTATCAGACGTAAAAAAAAAACCTTTATAACAAGCAGCACTGGGAGAGGAGAGGGACTTTATATAAAATGTGTATTATAGATTAGGGATGAGCCGAACACTCCTCGAGTTCGGTTCGAAACCAAACCCGAACTTTCCAAATGTTCGGATCCGAACCTGAATTCGAACTCAATACGAGTCAATGGGGCTGAAAATTCGGTTTATAGAGTGCCCTCCAAGAGGGCATATATGCTAGATATTTGCCATAAAAAGTGTATGGGGGTCTGGGTAGTGCCCTGGGGGACAGGAAACAAGGACGAAAAGTTAAAAAAAATTTTTTTAAAGGGACAGTGAGTTTTCCATGAAATAAGGGTTAAAAATAAAAAAGAAAAATTCCTTCAAATATCGTGCCTAGGAGGTCCCCATAACCTGCCCGTGAAGTGGCGGATTTCTAGGATGTATAGAAATATGTAAAAACCAAAAAATGACATTTCAAATGACGGTAAATGCTTTTCCTTTAATCTATCCATAAACAACTGCTTGGGGCGGCAGTCTGTATGAAAAGAGGAGACATTTTCGGACACGCAGAAAAGGTTTACTGATTTTTTGGCGGTGAAAAGCAGGAGAATGACTGGAGAATGGAAAATTCTAGACCAAAAAGCCGATTTGGAAAGTGAGAAAAATGGGAGAATTTTTCTGGTTTGGCTATTTTGACCTAGAATTCTCTCTTCAGTCATTCTCCTGAGTTTCACCTTTCTCTGAATAACCCTGTCAGGGTTATTCAGAGAGCGGTGAAGAGCAGGAGAATGACTGGAGAATGGAAAATTCTAAGTCAAAATAGCTAAACCAGAAAAATTCTCCCATTTAGGCTAGTGTCAGACTAGCGAATTTTCAACATGAGTTTAGGCGCACTTAATCACGGCCGCACTAGCAGCAAATGACGGGCAATGACAGCCAATATACGAAGTACGGTCGCACGAAAGTCCGGCTGCGCAACGCAAGTGGAAAATGAACGCATTTTTTCGAGAACGCAGAACCGCTAGTACAGACGTACAGAGTGCGCTGCGTCCACTAGCGGCGTGTGTGCGTGATTTGGAGACGTCAGACCCTGCTCATGTCCGGCCAACATAACGTCCAGAGACCCAAAGTTTCCTGGTTTGGATCCGTAAAAAATCACGCACAAAAATGCGCATCGTATGACCGTTTTCGCGCATTCCGTGAAAAAATACGGCAATGCGTTCGGGCGCACTTTCGGTCGCTGTGAAAAATGCGTTAGTCTGACCCTAGCCTTATCTCACTTTCCAAATCGGCTATTTGGTCCAGATTGTTCTCTTTTCCTGCCATTCTCCTGGTTTTCACCTTTCTCTGAACAACCCTGAGAGAGAGGTGAAAGTCAGGAGAACTGCCAAGAGAAGAGAACAATCTAGACCAAATAGCCGATTTGGAAAGTGAGATAAATGGGAGATTTTTTCTGGTTTGGCTATTTTGACCTAGAATTTTCACTTCTCCAGTTATTCTCCTGCTTTTCACCGCTCTCTGAATAACCCTGTGAATGTTTAATCCCGAGGTGAAAAATAACATTGCTTAAGGCTGGGGTCAGACGAGCGCAGTTATCACGTCCGTGTTGCCGCACATTTGTACGTCCGTGACAGCATAGCATTCTGACCAATGGAGCCCCACACACGAAGTACGTCCGCACGGAAGTGCGGATGCATGGCAGACGCAGCAAACGGACGCAGGTTAGGCAAGAACGTAATACTGCTAGAACGGACGTGCGGAGTGCGCCATGTCCGCAACGTCCGTGTAGCTTTGTATGTGAGTGATGAAACGAGGTCAGATGGACTGCATTTATACGTCCAGCATTTTTGACGGACAGAATGTTTTTTCATTTTAATTTATTTCCCTGCTACATCAGTCAAAAAATACAGTCCGTACAAAATGCGCTCATCTGACCCTAGCCTTAGGCTGGGGTCAGACCAGCGCACTTTTAACGCGCGTTCTGGCGCACTTAATCACGCCGCACTAGCAGCAAATGACGGGCAATGACGGCCATTATACGAAGTACGGTCGCACGAAAGTCTTGGCCGCCCAACGCAAGTGGAAAATGAACGCATTTTTTTGAGAACGCAGAACCCCTAGTACGGACGTACAGAGTGCGCTGCGCCCGCTAGCGGTGTGTGTGTGTGATTTGGAGACGTCAGACCCTGCTCGTGTCCGGCCAACATAACGTCCAGACGCAAAAAGTTTCCTGGTTTGGATTCGTAAAACATCACGCACGAAACTGCGCATCGTATGACCGTTTTCGTATATTCTGTGAAAAAATACATCAATGCGTTCGGACGCACTTTTTTACGTTCGCGTGTAAAAATGCTTTCGTTTGACCCTAGCCTTAGATGCTATTTTGAATTTTTTTCAAACACCAGTTAACCACTTGGCTGCTATGGACGCGCTAAGCGCGTCCAGCCAAGTGGTTCTCCTGTGCTATGGACGCGCTGAGCGCGTCCATGCACAGGAGGCGGCAATCCGCCGGATTCCGGCGGATTGCTGCGCCCCCCGGTGCGGGCTGACATCTTGGATGTCAGCCCAGCACTCCGGGACCCCGGCGGAGCAATTAGATCTAATTCAGGCGCCCACCCCGCATGTGCGGAGGAAGCGCCTGAAAGGGAGGGGGGAGGTCCTTCGGACCTCTCTCCCTCCCGATCGCCGGGGGGCAGAGGGTTAATCCAGGCACCGTTTGGAAGGGCACAGCCTGCCCTTCCAAACGGTGGCTGTGATTAACCCCTGGGGACCCGGATCACGAATCGGCGCTGAAAAGCGCCGGATCGTGATCCTCTCCTGGAGCTGGCCGACATCTTGGATGTCGGCCAAGCCTCCAGGAACTCCCCCTGAGGACTGGCGTCATCGTGCATAGCACGATGACGCCAGTCCTGGAGTTAACCCCTAGCTGCCACCAATGGTGGAGATAGGGGGTTCCAATGAACCCCCTATCTCCCGATCCGTGGCAGCTAGGGGTTAATGTTTGATATCGTTGGATCGGCCAGAGCATGGCCTTTCCAAGGATACCAAACATGAGCATGAAAAATTATTTTTTTTTTTTAAATATTTTAAAAAAATATTCTAAAAAAAAAATAAACAAGTTTTTTTTGTTTTTGTTTTGTTAATGCAGCAATATTGTTCCCATTTCAATTATAATGTGAACAATAATGCTGCACTAACGATTTTTGTATGCGGTGCGTTTGTTAAAAAAAGCGAAATTTTCCCCCAAAAAAATGTAACAAGACCCCATTTCTAATTTTTTTAACAAGCGCACCCCATACAAAATATAACCGCAAATGATCTCATGTTAAAATGTGAAAAAAAATACTTTACACATAATAAATTATTGAAAATTCTAATTTTATTGCATTTTTTGTTATAATATACAGACATGACATAACGTATACATATAATAATGACATATTATGAATCTGCCAAGTCTGCCGGAAAGAACGATATATAATATGTCTGGGTCATATATCAAAATATGGCTACAAAACGCGGTTAAACATGATGAGCGAAAGCGGTAAAAATGACCTCAGCACAGAGGTGTGAAAAGCCTCAGCAGCGAAAGGGTTAAATGCAGCATATTAGGATGTTTTAGGGAAATTAATTCTCAAATCTCAATCAGAAGCAGACACCACCCCACCCTCAGTATAGTGTACAATGTATCAAATTGATTACCAGACTAAAAACACCTGGTGTTATGCCCGTTTGTGAACAGAGGTCATTTAGAGTTGATAATCTTTCCACATACACATTAGTTTTTAATTCAATATCTAATAAACCGTTGCTTATAATATTCTGCAGTAAAGAGTCTCTTTATTTCTCGATTTTTTTAGTATTTTTTAAGCATTTTCTATACTTTTTTCAAAATTTCTTTTTTTTTTCGAATTCGAACCGAACACTCCCAAAACGTTCGAAATTCGCGAACTTTCGAACTGCCAAAGTTGGGGTCGAACTCCGAACCATCCGAACCCGAACAGCTCATCCCTATTATAGATGAGGAAAGGGGGATAGTGCTCCTGGATAATATAAAATGTATCAGACCTAAGCTCCTATTATGCAGAGCGGGAGGGGAGATAACACACATTTTATAAAGTCCCTCTCTTCTCCCAGCGCTGCTTGTAAAAAAGGTTTTTTTACTATCTAGCCCTCCTCTGTCTTTAACTGTCAGTGTGATTTATTTTAATGTTTTACTTCTCCAGCTGCTTTTATCATCTTGTCTGCCTCATAGACATGCAAGGGTTAAGTAAGGCTAGGGTCAGACGAGCGTGATTTCTACGGACTGTACGTCCGTGCACACGGACGTACGTCAGTATGGAAGACACAGTAGTGGCCACACAGTCCGGTTTTTTTCACTGACATATATTTTGACGGATGTAGGAGGGAAAATAAATTAAAAAGCAAAACCATTTTGTCCGTGAAAAATGCTGGACGTATAAATGCAGCCCGTCTGACCACGTTCCATCACTCACACACAAAGCTATGCGGACGTTGCGGACGCAGCGCACTTTGTGCGGCCGTTCTAGGGGTTGTACGTTCTTGCCTGCCTTGCGTCCGTTTGCCGCGGCCGTTGTGCGTCCGCAGTTCAGTGCAGACGTACTTCATGTGTCAGGCTCCAATGGACTTTCTTTCATGCTATCACGGACGTACTTTTAGGCGCAATCACGGGCGTGAACACTATGCTCGTCTGACCCCAGCCTAAAGGTTTCCTCTCCTGTGCTGGCTGGCTGTGCTGCAAGTGATTATTCTGGAGCTCTATCACTGTCAGATTTTTGGGTAGGGGTCGGGAAGGATTACACATACAAACCTTTTCTGTAGCTTTGGGTTGTTGCGCTCTTCATTGTTGGTCTCCTTCACTCATCAATGTAATATCACAAAAAGGACTGAAACTAAAATGTAGTGCATTTTATTTTAGTTTCTTTTGTTTTTTGCACAGAGCAGTTTCGTATCTCTTGAGTCATACGAAAACTAAATTATGCCAAAATTCTGACTAAATCGTTTTAGTACAAAAACGAATGCACATGTCTAGTGAAGGGCAAAAAGTGAGATGAAAAGCCTCCACACTGTATATGGTACCTATTCAGCACCAAGGACAGCACCAGCCGAACACAGTCAGACTGAAGGAAAGGAGAAAAAAAACTGGGTTCGGCAAAGAAAAAAAGCCTCGTTGTTTTAAAATAATTAGGAATCCAAAAAAAGCTACTGCATGAAAATGCCTGAAAATTACATATAAGGTCCTATGAATAATAGTTAAATAAATACTTAACCCCTTAGTGACTGGGCAGTGTTACGAAAATCTGTCTTTAGTGCCCGCTGCTGTTTTTAGGTTTCTGCGGTGTTTGTGTTTAGGTCAAATTTTCCTCTTATTCGTTTATGCAACCCACACATATTATATACCGTTTTTGCCACCACTAAATGGACTTTCTAAAGATAAAAAAGATAAATAGGCTAAAAACACACATTTGTGGTAATTTAATCCCCAAAATCTAGGACCCTGGATTAAAGACCCTGGCTAAATAGTTTTGAAATTTTTTCCTGAGATTAGAAATACCCAATTTTTCTATGTTTTTGCTTTTTAACCCCTTGACTGCTGAGCCAGTTCACCTCTGTGTCTTGAGCTCATTCTGACCGTTTTAAGTCCTATTTAATTAACACCCTCAGCCAAAAAAAATTAAAAAATGTTTTTTTTATTGTTGTACTTTTTTATTTTTACAAACCTGGTCATGATCATGAGCCTTTCCAACTATATAAAACATGACCCTCTAGCTGCCCCAGATCAGGAGATAAGGGGATCCAAAAGGAGGCTGTGGTTGGTCAGAGGAAGAGCGGTGGAGAAGGGGGCCACTTGAATGATGCCTAGTCCACGACGCCCAGGGACGTTAAATGTAGGCACCTATCCCCAACGTCTTTACCATATGGTGCAGGACTACCTAGGGGCAAGGGCAGACCTGAATAGCTTTCCAGTAGATGATCCACTAGTCTTACTGGGTGTTGAGATTAGATCACTAGCCAGAATTTAGCCAATATGCTATGGTGCTACTAGGTTGTCCTTCATCCAGCGTGCTTTCTGAAAGGACATTCAGTGCCACTGGAGGTTTTGTCACAGACAAAAGAGTGCGTCTGTCTACCGACTCTGTAGACCGACTGACATTTATAAAAATGAATCAGTCCTGGATCAGCAGCAGCTATCACTCCCCTGATGCTGATGTAACTGAATAGATCGGGGATCTCTTCTGCATTCCCAAAACTTCCTAGGCTGCTTATACTTGTGGGAGACGATTATTATGCTTTCTTCAACTTACAGTTGTGTTCAAAATTATTCAACCCCCACTGAAATTGAGTGTTTTGGCCAGTTTGACATTGATTTTGATCATTCAGTCATCTTGCTTACAATTAAATCAAAGAGGCACGTGTAGGTCAGACAAATATAACATAACATTTATAATGAAATAACCACAAATGTCTTTTCTGTGCTCACATCATTATCAGTTTTATTCAACCCCAAGTGACATTCAATCTTAGTACTTAGTACAACATCTTTTACAGTTATAACAGCTTTTAAATGTGAAGCATAGCTTGACACAAGTGTCTTTCAGCGATCTACGGGTATCTTCGCCCATTCGTCATGGGCAAAAGCCTCCAGTTCAGTCACATTCTTAGGCTTGCGCACTGCAACTGCTTTCTTTAAGTCCCACCAGAGGTTCTCAATCGGATTTAAGTCAGGTGACTGCGATGGCCACTCCAAAATGTTCCAGCCTGTAATCTGCAACCATGCTCTAGTGGACTTGGAGGTATGCTTGGGATCATTGTCCTGTTGAAAGGTCCAACGTCTCAGTCCCAAGCCTCAGGTTTGTGACGGACTGCATCACATTGTCATCCAATATCTCCTGGTACTGAAGAGAATTCATGGTACCTTGCACATGCTGAAGCTTCCCTGTATCTGCAGAAGCAAAACAGCCCCAAATCATGATTGACCCCCCGCCATGCTTCACAGTAGGGAAGGTGTTCTTTTCTTCATAGGCCTTGTTCTTCCTCCTCCAAACATAGCGTTGATCCATGGGCCCAAACAGTTCTAATTTTGTTTCATCAGTCCACAGAACACTATCCCAAAACTTCTGAGGTTTGTCCACATGACTTTTGGCATACTGCAGTCGACTCTTCTTATTCTTTGGAGACAGCAAGGGGGTGCGCCTGGGAGTTCTGGCATGTAGACCTTCATTACGCAGTGTGCGCCGTATTGTCTGAGCTGAAACTTCAGTACCCACATCAGACAAATCTTTTCTCAATTCCTCAGCAGTCACACGGGGACTTTTCTCCACTCTACGCTTCAGGTAGCGCACAGCAGTCGAAGTCAGCATCTTCTTTCTGCCACGACCAGGTAGCGTTTCAACAGTGCCCTTAAATTTGCGAATGATGCTTCCTATGGTCTCTCTTGGTATGTTTAACATCTTTGCAATCTTCTTATAGCCATTGCCCTTCCTGTGAAGAGTAATCACCTCTTCTCTTGTCTTCCTGGACCATTCTCTTGACTTCACCATGTTTGTAACCACACCAGTAAATGTCTAGAAGGAGCGGAGTATCACAGTCATTTTAAAGCTGCCTAATTGGTGCTTATTAGTCTTTATTGCTGCTCTGTGACATCCACAGGTGTTTTCAATACCTGATTGAAAACACTTGAATGAACCTCTGTTCTTCAGAGTGGTAGTCTTTAAGGGGTTGAATAATTATGTCAATGAAGAATTCACAAAAGAAACATTTACTACTGTATTACAAAACCAATTGATGTCATTTCAGTTGCATATGGTTCTTTAAAAAGTCCTTGTAGGATTTCATTCTGAATACAATTACAAATGTACACTAAGTTCCCTAAAACCCTTTACAGCATTGGGGGTTGAATAATTTTGAACACAACTGTAGATTGTTGTGTCGTACACCACCGACTAAGGCTAGGGTCAGACGAACACATTTTTCGTGTCGTTCGTGAAAAAGTGCGGTCGAACGAATGGACGTATTTTTTCACGGAATACGCGATAGCGGTCATACGATGCGCAGTTTCGTCCGTGATTTTGTATGGATCATCAATAAAACACTTTTTGCGTCTGGACGTTATGTTGGCCGGACATTAGCAGCGTCTGACCTCTCCTAATCACGCACACACACCGCTATGCGGGCGCAGCGCACTCTGTACGTCAGTACTAGCGGTTTGACGTTCTAGAAAAAATGCGTTCGTTTGCCACTTGCTTTGCGTGGACGACCTTTTGTGCGGCCGTACTTCGTGTGTTCCCCGGCATTGGACGTCATTTGCTGCTAGTACGGCCGTGATTTTGTGTGGCTAAACGCACGTTAAAACTGCGTTCGTCTGACCTTAGCCTAAGACACAATTTTTCTGCTCTTGAATGTGACAGGTGCATATCCAATACCTCAGAGGGGTTACGATGTGAAGGCACTAGCTGGCACCAAAGGCCCAATATTTGAGTGCATTGACGCGTGTACCAGATTCATACAATTTCAATATTTGACCGCAGGGACCAACCCTGCACTCTTCCACAATACCTTAGTGGGGTTACGGTGTGAAGGCACTAGCTGGCACCAAAGGCCCAATATTTGAGTGCATTGACGCGTGTACCAGATTCATACAATTTCAATATTTGACCGCAGGGACCATCCCTGCACTCTTCCACAATACCTTAGTGGGGTTACGGTGTGAAGGCACTAGCTGGCACCAAAGACCCAATTTTAAAAGGACCTGTTCTGTTACTTTCATCCAAAGCCTGCATAAGAGGCACCATAATTTAGCCAAAAAATCACTAAACTTGTTTTGCATGTCCTAAAACATCTCCTCTTTTCATACAGGCTGCCGCCCCAAACAGTTGTTTATTAATAGATTAAAGGAAAATCATTTACCGCAATTTGAAATGTCATTTTTTTCTTTTTAAATGTTTCTATACATCCTACAGATCCGCCACTTCATAGGCAGGTTATGGGGACCTCCTAGGCACGATATTTTAAGGAATTTTTCATTTTTACTCTTACCCTTTATGTCATGTAAAAATCAATCACTGTTCCTTTAAAAACATTTTTTTTTTACTTTTTTTTCATTGTTTCCTGTTCCCTGGACCCTCATACACCTTTTATGGCCAATATCTTGCAGATATCCGTTAACACCAAGTCCTGACTGTGGTTAACTTTTTGCTAACGACAGCCGGATGTTAATCAGCGCTGGGACTTTGTAATCCAACCATGATTAACACGTTCTGCGCCCCATGTTAAGTATAGGGAGCACAAAGTACAGTAACCTCGCGCTGAAAAGCGCAAGGTACCAAACGCAAACGGGTTACTTAATCCGTTTGTGTTTTGATTGTACTATGCGGTAAACACCGCAGCAAACGTTAATGCTCACGCAAGTGAGCGTTAACGTTTGCGTGTAGATCGTAATTTAGCCCTAGGTATTTCAAACCTCAGGACAAGATTTTGAAACCATTTAGCCGGGGTCTTTTTGGTGGTTGTAGATTCGTAAGAGATTTTGAGGTTCAAAGTTTTAAAAGTGGTTTTTTTTCAAAAAAAATTTCATCATATTTCAGATTGTTTTTTATAATAAACTATACGTTATGATGAAAATAATATTATCTTTAGAAAGTCCACTTAATGGAGAGAAAACCAGTATATAATATGTCTGGGTTCTGTAAACAAGTAAGGAGAAAATTAGACCTAAACACAAACAGCGCAGAAACGTAAAAACAGCAGTGGGTATTTTCGGACAGACAATGGTAAAACATCCTGGTCACTATGGGATTAACCCTTTCCATGTGGCGGACGCGCTCAGCGCGTCCTGCCGCAATGCCACTTCGCTGCGGAGGATGCGCTGAGCGCGTCCTCCCTTTGCATCAGCGATTGGACGGAATCCCGGCCGATCACGGCGGCCCCCTGATGCGGGCTGACATCCTCAATGTCTGTCCAGCCTCCGGGACCCTGGTGGGTACGATAGACGTCATCGCGCCTGCTCGATGACGTCTATTTCAGGCACCCCCGCCATTGCGGTGAAGGTGCCTGAAGGGGAAGGGGAGGTCCTTCGGACCTCTCCCCCTCCCCATCCGTGTGGGCCAGCGAGTAAAGGCAGGCACCGCTTGGAAGGGCACAGCCTGCCATTGCAAGCGGCAGCTGTCTTTAACTCCTAGGGGGCTGGATCGGGATATGGCGCTAACATGCGCCGTATCGCGGTCCCCTCCCTGAGCTGGCCGACATCTTGGATGTCGGCCACGCTTCCAGGATATCCCCCTAACGACTGGCGTCATCGCACATAGCGCGATGGCGCCAGTTCCACAATTAACCCCTTGTTGTCACCTATGGTGGATATAGGGGGTTCTAATGAACCCCCTATTTCCCGATCCATGACAGCTAGGGGTTAATGTTTAGAGCATGGCCTTTCCAATGATACCAAACATGACCATGTACAGTGTAAAAAAAAATAATTAAAATTAAAAAAAATTATTTAACCACTTCAATGCGGTGGACGCGCTCAGCGTGTCCACCCGCATTGGTACTTGGCTGCGGAGGACGCGCTCCCTTTGCAGCCGCGATCAGCCGATCAGCCGGCTGATTGCGCAGCCCCCAGTGCGGGTTGACATCATCGATGTCAGCCCAGCCTCCAGGACCCCGGTGGGCACGATAGGCATCATCGCGCATGCGCGATAATGTCTATTTCAGGCACCCCCCCGCCATTGCAGGGAAGGTGCCTGAAGGGGAGGGGGGGAGGTCCTTTGGACCTCTCCCCCTCCCCTTCCCCGTGGGCCAGCGATTAAAGACAGGCACCGCCTGGAAGGGCACAGCCTGCCCTTCCAATCGGCAGCTGTCTTTAACCCCTAGGGGGCTGGATCGCGATATGGCGCCAACATGCGCCGTATCGCGGTCCCCTCCCAGAGCTGGCCGACATCTTGGATGTCGGCCAAGCTTCTGGGATATCCCCCTAATGACTGGCGTCATCGCGCAGAGCGCGATGGTGCCAGTTTTGAAATTAACCCCTTGCTGCCACCTGTAGTGGAGATAGGGGGTTCCAATGAATCCCCTATCTCCCGCTCCGTGACAGCTAGGGGTTAATGTTTGCTATCATTGGAACGGCCAGAGCGTGGCCTTTCCAATGATAGCAAACATGACCATGTAAAATGTAAAAAAATAAAAAAATACAAAAATAAAAATTAAAAAATTTAAAATTTTTTTTTTTTTTTTTAGATTTATTAGTGCAACAATATTGTTCCTATTTCAATTATAATGTGAAAAATGATGCTGCACTAACGATTTTTTCTATGGGGGGGCGTTTGCTAAAAAACACGTAATTTTCCCCAAAAAAAGTAACGATTCCTCATTTCTAATTTTTTTAACAAGCGCACCCCATAGAAAATATAACCGCAAACGATCGCATTTTAAAATGTAAAAAAAAACACTTTACACATTGTAAATTATTGAAAATTCAAATTTTATTGCATTTTTTGTTATAATATACAGACAGGTCATGACGTATACATATAATAATGACATATTATGAATCTGCCGAGTCTCACAGAAAGAACGATATATAATATGTCTGGGTCGCATAATAAAATGTGACTTCAAATCGCATTTAAACATGATGAGCGAAACCGGTAAAAATGAGCTCAACACAGAGGTGTGAAAAGGTTCAGAAGCGAAAGGGTTAAAGAGCCCAGAGTCCAAAGATTTCTGTAAAGAAAAAAAAAACCTTATAACAGATCCATCACTAGTGCTATTACTACTCTACTGTCTCTATTCGGTTCCCTGGGAGTGAAAGCATTTGTTTTGGACAAAGGAACTTGCAATTTTACGCTTCTTTTTAATCTGTTACATTGTAATTTGTGTCTGTGCAGGTGGGATCTACAGCCAATCAGAAGAGTCCTACTGTATTAACCAGTTAGAATCAATTCCGGTGGAAGTTGGAGGCGACGCTACCATCCCCTGCAGCTTCACTTACACTAAGAGCTGTGGCTATAACACAAAAATCAGAGTTTATTGGCGTGAGGGAAAAGGTCTCTGCAGGTTCTCTGACAATATATATAGTCACTCTGAGAACTGGACACACGATAAATACACAGGAAGGATCTCCATGGTGGGAAACCCTGAAGGAGAGAACACGGCGTCCATCAGAATCCAGGGAGTTGAAAGGACGGATGGGCCGGTGCTGTGCTGTGTTGTGGAAGTATTCAGTAATGACAAAAGCTGTGAGGAAAATAATCTGCCATCGTTGAAGTATATTGGCACGGCTCTGCAATTTCCTGGTAAAGAATTGATAAACAATATTTAGACTGTGTTTCTTCAGAGGGGTAGGGTTGTATCAAAGCAGTTGTAGAGGCAGGAAGGAGACGTCAGAGCATCCCAAATTGAATATGCGATGGCTACCGTGACAGCCTCAAGCCGTGATGTTCAACTGTGGTCCACCCAAAATTTTTGAATTTGTTGTCCCACCTCCCGCAACCTTAAACGTATCTGCACATCATGGAACATCTAGTTCTGGAGCACCAAGGGTACCAAGGGATTAAGGATTATTTATTATGTATTTATTTATTTGCAAAGTATTTTACCAGGAAGGATACATTGAGATTTCTCTTGTTATCAAGTATGTCCTGGGTTCAAGAACATTTAATTATTACAGTCATTAGAGAAATACAAAGCAATACAATACAAGATATTAAAAATAGGGATGTGCATTTCGTTTCGTACCGATTCGTTTTTTTTTATGATATGGGCCGATTCGGTGCTTTGTACGATATTCCGAATAGGATCGGCAACAAAATACACACCTTCCGAAATAATTTCTGATACAAAACGAAATATAAATTCGTTATTTCGTATGAACGTGAAATGTGAAAAATCGCAAGTCATTTTCATTCTATTCACAATTTCAGGTCCGTTTCGGTTCATTTCCGACATCATATTTTCATATTGTTTCGAGTCCGTTTCGATTCCATTGCTGACTCTATAATTTGGTATTGTTTCGAGTCTGTTTCAGTTCCGATGCTGATTTCGTTATGTCAGTCACTTTTTTCACTTGTTACAGTGCTTTCTTTCTACATCAATAATATATTATTTTAAATATTTAATTAGCTTTTCCCAAAATCCCCAGTCTAATAGTACAATATATTGAAATTATTTACTACCAATAAAATAAAAGTCTCCTTACTGAAAAATATTATTCAATTTGTTATATATATACAGTCAGGTCCAGAAATATTGGGACATCGACACAATTCTAACATCTTTGGCTCTATACACCACCACAATGGAGTTGGAATGAAACAAACACAATGTGCTTTAACTGCAGGCTGTCAGCTTTAATTTGAGGGTATGCACATCCAACTCAGGGGAACGGTGTAGGACTTACAGCAGTTTTCAGATGTGCCTCCCACTTGTTAAGTGACCAAAAGTAATGGGACAATTGGCTTCTCAGCTGTTCCATGGCACGTGTGTGATATTCCCTCATTACCCCAATTACAATGTGCAGATAAAAGGCCCAGAGTTCATTTCAAGTGTGCTATTTGCATTTGGAATCTGTTGCTGTCAACTCTCAAGATGATATCCAAAGAGCTGTCACTATCAGTGAAGGAAACCATCATTAGGCTGAAGAAACAAAACAAACCCATCAGAGAGATAGCAAGAACATTAGGTGTGGCCAAAACAACTGTTTGGAACATTCTCAAAAAGAAGAAATGCACCGGTGAGCTCAGCAACACCAAAAGACCCGGGAGACCACGGAAAACAACTGTGGCGGATGACCGAAGAATTCTTTCCCTGGTGAAGTAAACACCCTTCTGAACAGTTGGCCAGATCAAGAACACTCTCCAGGAGGTAGGTGTATGTCTGTCAAAGTCAACAATCAAGAGAAGACGTCACCAGAGTGAATACAGAGGGTTCACCACAAGATGTAAACCATTGGTGAGCCTCAAAAACAGGAAGGCCAGATTAGAGTTTGCCAAACAACACCTAACAAAGCGTTAACAGTTCTGGAACAAGATCCTATGAACAGATGAGACCAAGATCAACTTGTACCCAAGTGATGGGAAGAGAAGAGTATGGAGAAGGAAAGTAACTGCTCATGGTCCTAAGCATACCACCTCATCAGTGAAGCATGGTGGTGGTAGTGTCATGGCGTGGGCATGTATGGCTGCCAATGGAACTGGTTCTCTTGTATTTATTGATGATGTGACTGCTGACAAAAGCAGCAGGATGAATTCTGAAGTGTTTCGGGCAATATTATCTGTCAGGACCCCTGTCTGGAGCCCCCCAGCACCCCACGTAAAGCCCGCCGTTAAAGGAAGAAAGGCAAACCTGGTGCTGCGTTGTCCTGAATGCAGGGCAGCACTTCCACAAGACGGCGTATCCTATGTCCCACCCTGCTCTCAGACTGCAGGCATAACAGGTGCCTCTAATCTACACAGAGACTAATCCCTACTTAAGGGTGGAGCACCCAGAAGACAATGCTTCTGCATTATGGTTCCAGAGCCAGCAAGAGAAGCACACTGAGACCCAGAACTATCCTGTGCTTACCCTCTGCATCCAGAGACTATACTGTCAAACCCCGGTATCCCGTGACCTCCAGAGGTTTCACCCGAGACCCCTGCATCCTGGTTTCCCGCTGTTTCATCTGCCTCCTGAAATACCAGCATTCAAGAAGCCATCCAGCCCTTTTCCTGTCCTGTCTCGTATCCCCAGTAAGTCTCCTCCGTGTGTCTGCCCTCTGTGTCTTCTTGTATTGTTTCCTGCATCCCCTCGTATCCACCAAGATTCCATATTCCAGTTGGTCTCTTTCATCTTTAAGTTCTGCCCTGCATCCTACATAACCTGGACTTATTATTTATCTGAATCCTACAATAAACCCCTGTTTTCCCTAACCTGGTCTCCGTGTGTCACTGCATCCTGGGTTCGGAATCTTACCTGTCACGCTGGTACCTTACATTATCTATTCACATTCAGCCAAATGCTGCAGAACTCATTGGACGGCGCTTCACAGTGCAGATGGACAATGACCCAACGCATACTGCAAAAGCAACCAAAGACATTTTGAAGGGACAGAAGTGGAATGTTATGCAATGGCCAAGTCAATCACCTTACCTGAATCCCATTGAGCATGCATTTCACTTGCTGAAGACAAAACTGAAGGGAAAATGCCCCAAGAACAAGCAGGAACTGAAGACAGTTGCAGTAGAGGCCTGGCAGAGCATCACCAGGGATGAAACCCAGCGTCTGGTGATGTCTATGCGTTCCAGACTTCAGGCTGTGATTGACTGCAAAGGATTTGCAACCAAATATTAAGAAGGGAAAGTTTGATTTATGATTATTATTCTGTCCCATTACCTTTGGTCCCTTAACAAGTGGGAGGCACATCTGCAAACTGCTGTAAGTCCTACACCGTTCACCTGAGTTGGATGTACATACCCTCAAATTAAAGCTGACAGTCTGCAGTTAAAGCACATTGTGTTTGTTTCATTCCAACTCCATTGTGGTGGTGTATAGAGCCAAAGATGTTAGAATTGTGTCCATGTCCCAATATTTCTGGACCTGACTGTGTATATATGTATAGCAGTACGTAGTGATACCTTTTTTATTGGACTAACGTTACATTTAAAAGACAAGCTTTCGAGAGTATTCCTCCCTTCCTCAGGTCTTGATGCTAACTGATCAGTTCCTAGAATTGAACATTAGGACATTAGGTGTCACATAGGTGAGGGGATTGGATGTCGTAAAAGTGAGAGTCAAATGGTGTGTTTAAAATGGGAAAATAAATGCATGAGGGATCTTGGGCCCATAATAAAACAACAGAGATAAGATCATACCACCTAGAATGAAAAAAAAAAAAAAAAAAGCAGACAGCACAGTGAAGGCTGAAAGCGAAACGGGAAAAAAAAGGAAATCAAGAAGAAACAAAACAGCCCCCAGAATATCGAATATTATGTGACATTATGATAATGAGTTAAAAACTCAGAATCGACATTGAGTCCGGCATTTATGGTGTTAAAATATGTGATCATTTTCATTTCATATGTTTTGCGTTCGCAGTTGTCTTTAACCCTTTCGCTGCTGAGGCTTTTCACACCTCTGTGCTGAGGTCATTTTTACCGGTTTTGCTCATCATGTTTAAACGTGTTTTGAAGGCTTATTTTAATATATGACCCAGACATATTATATATCGTTCTTTCCGTCAGACTCGGTAGATTCATAATATGTCATTATTATATGTATACGTCATGACCTGTCTGTATATGATAACAAAAATGCAATAAAAGATGTATTTTCAATAATTTACAATGTGTAAAGTGTTTTTTTTCACATTTTAATATGCGAGCAATTGCGGTTATATTTTGTATGGGGTGCGCTTGTTAAAAAAATTAGAGATGGGGTCTCGTTACATTTTTTTTTTGGGGAAAATTACATGATTTTTAACAAACGCACCGCATACAAAAATCGTTAGTGCAGCATCATTGTTCACATTATAATTGAAATGGGAACAATATTGCTACTCTAACCAACCAAAAAAAAGAAATTTTTTTTTTTTTTTTTTTTAATTTTGTTTTATTTTTATTTTTCATTTTTTTTTTTTTTTTTTTACAAAAACTTTCACAGTTGTGTTTGTATCGTTGGAATGGCCATGCTCTGGCCGATGCAACAGTACCAAACTTTAACCCCTAGCTGCCACAGATCGGGAGATAGGGTTCATTGGAACCCCCTATCTCCACCGTTGGTGGCAGCTAGGGGTTAACTCCAGGACTGGCGTCATTGTGCTATGCACGATGACGCCAGTCCTCAGGGGGAGTTCCCGGAGGCTTGGCCGACATCCAAGATGTCGGCCAGCTCTGGGAAAGGATCACGAACCGGTGCTTTTCAGCGCCGATTCGTGATCCGGCACTCCAGGGGTTAATGCCAGGTACCATTTGGAAGGGCAGGCTGTGCCCTTCCAAATGGTGCCTGGGTTAACCCCCCACAACGCCGCCGATCGGGAGGGAGAGAGGTCCGAAAGACCTCATCCCTCCCTTTCAGGCGCCTCCTCCGCACATGCGGGGGGGGCGCCTGAATTAGGTGTCATCGCGTCGCCGCGATGACACCTAATGTCCCCGCCGGGCTCCCGAGTGCTGGGCTGACATCCAAGATGTCAGCCCGCACCGGGGGGGCACAGCAATCCGCCAGAATCCGGCGGATTGCTGCCTCCTGTGCTCGTAGCACAGGAGAACCACTTGGCTGGACGCGCTGAGCGCGTCCATAGCAGCCAAGTGGTTAAAATGCCCTTTGAGGATTTTAATTTTGAGGTTTTTGGATGGAGTGGCCTGTTAGATTGAAGTGATGTCCCACCGGGGTACAAAATGTATCTTCCTGGTGGTTCTTGATGGAGTGTCTGTGCTGGTTCATCCTGAGATTTAGTTTAAGGCTGGTTTCACCAATACAGCAGCCCTTATCACACGCCGTGCACTGGATCATACTGTATATACCACATTTGCTGACGTGCACAGGAATGATCCCTTGATGTTGTGAGTGGCGTTGTTGTGCCGTGCAGTGCTGCTGTCACATATGTGTTGGCACAGTTTGCAGCGGGGTTTGTTGCAGCGTTTGGTCCCTTTCTGTATGTCGTCCTGTTCCTGAGTGAATTTGCTGTGGACCAGTTTTTGCCTCAGGTTGGGGGGTTGCTTGAATGCCAGTAAGGGGGGGTTGTGGGATTATTTCTTTGAGCGCAGGATCCTCTGACTAGTGGCTGCAGATCTTTCATTTTGCAAATTCAATCTGGAGTTGGGATGTAGGAGACAACTAGAGGGATCCGTGTGGTGTATTTCTTTTTTTCTTTGTAGCGCAACAGCTGTTCGCACAGTGTTTTCAGGGCAGATTTGATTTTTTCAGCGTTTGTCCTTTCCTTATAGCCCTTCCGCTGGAATGATGAAGACAGTTTGTTCAGGTGTTCATCCCTGTCCCCAGTGTCTGAGCAGATTTGTGGTACCTGATGGTCTGGCTGCAGATGATGCCTTGTTTGGTGTGGTTGGGATGAAAGCTGGCCTTGTGAAGGTAGCTTGGCCTGTCTGTGGGTTTCCTGTACACAGATGAGTGCAGCGTGTCGTTGGCAGCTGATATGGTGCAGTCCATGAAGCTCACACTGTGCTTGGAAAAATCCATCTTGAGTTTGATAGATGGGTGGAACATATTAAACGCCTTGTTAAAGTCTAGAAGGCGTTCCTCTCCTGTTCATATGATGAAAATGTCATCAATGTATCGCAGATATTTGTGTGGTTTGTGAGAGTGAGTGTTCAGGAACCTCTATTCTAGATCTTCCATGAAAAGATTGGCATATTGTGGCGACATTTTACTACCCATAGCGGTCCCAGTCATTTGTAGGTAGCAGTTATTGTTGAAGCTGAAGCAGTTGTGTGTGAGAATAAATTCAATTAGCTTGGTAATAATTTTACTGCTATATTTATGTGGAGTGTTGTGGGAGGAGAGAGATTTGAGACAGGCATTGATTCCATCTTTATGTGGGATGTTACTGTACAGGGATTCTACATCCATAGTAACTAATATACAGGGTAATTCAAAGAGAATCGAAAAGTCACTGCACGTTCGGTGACTTTTGGTTCTCTTCAATTCGGTTTGTTTTGCCGATCCCATTTCGGCAACCCTGCAGTGTATTCAGCAAGCACCACAGGGTCCCCGAATTGCAGGGAAAAGTCGCCGCAAACCCTCTGAAAATTCATCACAAAACCTGGCGAATGCACTCCGAAAACCCGCAAGAACATCTGGATTAACCCGCTGAACACGCCAGAAAAACCCAAGCAGGAGCCGATCACACGCAGCGCAGCCTCCGGAAAAAGCCGAGACCGCAGACCTGTGTAGTGAATAAATTAGCAAAACAGTTTGCTTGAATGTTTGAAAAGTGAAACGCTGTTTGCAAAGAAACTACTGAGCGAAAATGTCTGAAATTCGGTGACTTTTGGTTCTCTTCAATTCGGTTTGTTTTGCCGATCCCATTTCGGCAACCCTGCAGTGTATTCAGCAAGCACCACAGGGTCCCCGAATTGCAGGGAAAAGTCGCCGCAAACCCTCTGAAAATTCATCACAAAACCTGGCGAATGCACTCCGAAAACCCGCAAGAACATCTGGATTAACCCGCTGAACACGCCAGAAAAACCCAAGCAGGAGCCGATCACACGCAGCGCAGCCTCCGGAAAAAGCCGAGACCGCAGACCTGTGTAGTGAATAAATTAGCAAAACAGTTTGCTTGAATGTTTGAAAAGTGAAACGCTGTTTGCAAAGAAACTACTGAGCGAAAATGTCTGAAATTTACATATAAGATCCAATGAATGATAATAAAAAGGGCTGTTACATAAAAAATAAGTAAACTTAAAAAAAAAAATCAGACTTTTATTAAAAAAAAAGAAAAATCCAGAAAAATGCTTAAAGATAGCCAAAAGAATCTATACATAAAGAGACTCTTTACTGCATAATTTTATAATGAACGGTTTATTAGATATTGAATTAAAACGGGAATATTTGTAACATTGAAGCCTATGGGATTTGACCTGAATAAATCTGCCTCATGAAATCACTGAATGACAGGGCATTTCGGGAACCTTTCACTGCTGGTTTGTGCTCTCTGAATAGCCGAAGCAGTGCTTTTTTATGGGGATTTCACTGCCCTCGAACAGGCACCAAACAGGCACCGTATGTGCAGGCAATTCGCCAGGATTTGGCGAATTGCCTGCTCTCTGGATAGCCGAATGGCCAAGAAAGGTAACCGAATGCTGATTTTCAGCGTTCTGTTACCTTTCTCCAGCCATTCGGATCTCTTTGAATTACCCTGATAGAGTCGGCCGGTAGTGTCTGGACATTTCTGAGTTTGTTTAGAAAGTCTGTGGTGTCCTGTATATATAGCTGGCAGGGTGGATACCTAAGGGTTTCAGGATACCCTCTATAAGGCCAGAAATATGTTTGGTAAGTGTGTCCATACCTGTGATAATGGGTCGTCTTGGGTTCCCGGGCTTGTGGATTTTGGGCAGCATGTAGAAAGTGCCCATGCGAGGATTGGAAGGCACCAGAGTCTCCAATTCTTGCTGTAGGTGTTTGGGGAACGACCTGATAAGTCTGACAAGTTGGGTTTTGTATTCTTTCATTGGGTCTTGAGTCAATTTCCGGTAATAGTTTTCATCGGACAGTTGTCTGTCACCTTCTGCAATGTAGTCCTTGATGTTCATGATAACTACTGATCCCCCTTTGTCAGCTGGCTTGATGATGCTGTTGTTGCTGGATAGAATTTTCAGGGCCATCCTTTCTGCTTGTGAGAGGTTCGCTGGTATTTTCTTCTGCTGCTGCTGCTGCTGCTGTGTGGTAACCAGGGATGTCACTCTCATGCGGAATTTTTCAATGTAGCTGTCCAATTTGTCATTGCGTCCTGCTGCAGGTGTGAAATCTTGGTTCCTAGCTTTCCCTTTGTTGTTCATTGTGGAAATATTGTCATTTTTGTCAAAGAAAAATTCCTTCAGTCTCAGTCTTCTAAAAAACTCCTCCAAGTCTGAGTATAATTGGATGTGGTCGAGTTTGGTGCTGGGACAAAAAGTTAGTCCTTTGGACAGGACTGATTTTTCGGGTATGGACAGGTTATGATCGGAGAGGTTCACAATCTCGGAACAGTCTGTAAGGGGTTCACTGATGTTAGCAGTGTCAATCTTACCAGAGATTGCGGTGTGAGTAGTGGCGATCTGATCAGTGTCATTGTCGGTGTCATCGGTGGGTCTTCTGTGCCAAACGTCTTCTTGCATAAAGTTGCCATCTCTATGTGCTAGGAGTCCTGCGAATTTCTTCTTTTTCTTGCTGATGAGCCTTTGTTGTTCCTTTTTGTAGAGGCATTCCATTTCAGTTTCCATAACTTTGGCTCTTGATGGGATTTGTTGTAGGTTGAGCAGTAAAGATTATTTCTGCCCCAATATATTTTGCTTCTTGTCATAAAGTAAATTAATTAAGTGGTTCCACAGTTTCTCGCTGGTGCGTTTGCAGATGTTTTCAGCATGCCGGGAGTTGTGGGTGGTAGAAAGTGAGTTCCTGATATGGAGTCCCTTGGGGACAAGATTCATCTTTTTACATTGGGTGACAAAAAATATGTCGCTGTTGATCTGTGTTTCTCTTCTAGTTAGTTTGATCAGTTGCTTCTCCATGCGGCCAAATGCAGTATCATTCATGGTAATGTAAATTCAATAGGACGTGTTAGTCCAGATGCCAAAATTATGACTATAGCAGTAAGCAGTGATACCTTTTTTATTTGGCTAACGTTACATTTAAAAGACAAGTTTTCGAGAGTATTCCTCCCTTCCTCAGGTCTTGATGCTAACTGATTTGTTCCTAGAATTGAACATTAGGACATTATGGGTCACAAGAGTGAGGGGATTGGCGTCAAATGGTATGTTTGAAATTGGAAAATAAATGCATGAGGGATCTTGGGCCCATAATAAAACAACAGAGATAAGATCATACCACCTAGAATGAAAAAAGAAGAAAAAAGAAGAAGAAAAAAAAAAACAGACAGCACAGTGAAGGCTGAAAGAGACATGGGAAAAAAAAAAGGAAATCAAGAAGAAACAAAACGGCCCCCAGAATATAGAATATTATGTGTCATTATGATAATGGGTTAAAAACTCAGAATCGACATTGAGTCCGGCATTTATGGTGTTAAAATATGATCGTTTTCATTTCATAGGTTTTGCGTTCGCGGTTGTCTTTAAAATGCCCTTTGAGGATTTTAATTTTGAGGTTTTGGATGGAGTGGCCTGTTAGATTGAAGTGATGTCCCACCGGGGTACAATATGTATCTTCCTGGTGGTTCTTGATGGAGTGTCTGTGCTGGTTCATCCTGAGATTAGGTTTAAGGCTGGTTTCACCAAAATAGCAGCCCTTATCACATGCCGTGCACTGGATCATACATACCACATTGGCAGACGTGCAAAGGTACGAGCCCTTGATGTTGCGTGTGGCATTGTTGTGCCGTGCAGTGCTGCTGTCACATATGTGGCTATATTAATTAATACTGATTAGTTGCATTTGTTAATAGGGTTTAAAGCAGGGTTTCTCGACTCCAGTCCCCAGGACCCACTACAGGCCAGATTTTGCAGATCACCTTAGGTAAATGCAGACTGAATACTGCAATCACTGAGCAGCTAATTAGATCACCTGTGCTGTGCTTCGGATATCCCACAAACCAGGCCTGTTAGTGGGTCCTGAGGATACTAGTTGAGAAACACTGGTTTAAAGTACTATTACAGATGGTTACAGGAGACCAATGGGACATTTAGAAGCTCACATTCCATAGACTTTTTTAGGCTCACAAAGACTGGGCAACTTTAAACGGTTCTTTTGTTTAGTTGGGGGCAGGTAATTAAAGCTTCTCAACACTTCTGAACACAGATGGCATCAGTCAGTGAACCACAGGAAATCACATACATGTGTTAATTATCAGTCTTTTCAAGAGAGAGACAAAAAGCTTCCTGCTCAGACTTAAAGCACCATATTTCTTTCTATAGTATATTATATATCACGTGTGGTCCCTAATACCCGTAGTTTTAACTTTATGATAACAGGAAGAAGGCGTGTAACATATAAAAGAAAATGTAAGAGATTTTTAGCCACCAATTCATTCATTCATTCATTCATTAAGAACCATCTTGGAAAGCTCCAGCAACACCGTATGCATTACCTCTGAAGAAGGAGTTTTGAGCTGTGCAGCATCATCAAAGAACTTTAAATCTTGCCACAAGACATAGCTGCTTTGAATTGGTCCTGTAACTTTTATTTTTATTCTACATACAGACTGCTAAGAATCGAAGTGTCAAAATTTGTAAAAGAAATATTTGTATTCTTCTGTATCCTGCCGTGAAACGTATACATCAATATCTTTGGAAGAAACCCAGAAATAGACCAGGGATCTTTCACTTACTTATGTAACGTTGGGGGCTTCCAGCCTTTCCGGTGTGCTTGACGGCAGCATGTCTTATGCTGCTCGCTCACCAATGCTTGGTTTAAATTGAAACAGGCAGGGAGGTGGCTGCATGAGGCATGGCTTGAGAGGGGGGGCATGGTCTGGTGAAGGTCTTTTAAAAACCAACAGTTCCTTCTAAGCAGTGCCAGATCGTGGTTATCCATACCTGAGCTCCTTGTACCTGAATTCTCTTGTGATTTAACCTGTTATTGACCTCTGCTTGTTTTCTGACTATTCTGCCTTCCATTGCCCTAGACTATTTTCTTGTACTACGCTCCTGCACTGATATCGACCCGGCTATTCCCTTAGACTATTCAATACTCTGTATTCCTGATTCTGGCTCGTCTGACTACCCCCGTGTTGCTGACCTGGTTTTGTATTACGACATTGTCTTTGATTAACCCTTTCTGTCTAGCTAGTATACCTGGCCAATTCTAAGGACCAGACAGTTAGGGATTCTTCTACGGCTACCCTGTTGGTAGCTTTTGGGCTCTGTGGAGTGTTGGGCTTTAAGGACTGTGTGGTGGGATCCAGGAACCGTGACAACTTATTTATATTTTTTAGGATTTTTTTGGGCATTTTTCGGGAATTTTTGTGTTAATCTTTAGGGTTTCTAATTAATTTTAAACAAAACTAGGCTTTATTCCTCAATACTTTACTTTTCAATGAAAAATATAATTACGTTTTTAACTTTTTATTAAATATCTCTTAAACCATTTTTTAGTTTCATCTGCAGCAAAATGCAATTTTTTTTGTATTTATTTTTTAGGTTTTTTGGTCATTTTTCAGCAATTTTTGGGTTAATCTGTAGGATTTCCTAACTAATTTTAAACAAAAATTAGGCTTTATTCTTCAATACTTTTCAATGTAAAAATATAGTTGCGCTTTTAACTTTTTATTAAATTTCTCTTGAACCATTTTTTATTTTCTTCTGCAGCAAACAGACATTTTTTTAATTTATGTTTTAGAATTTTTTTAAATTTTTTTCAGGAATTTTTTGGTTAATCTTTAGGTTTCCCAACTAATTTTAAATGTAATAACGAGGTCTGTTTTTTTCTTTGCTGAAATAGACTGATGAAATGTTTCACTATTGGTGACGGTTCAAGGTTCAGCACCCTAGACAGTAGTCGATGGTGAAACACGTCATCAGTCTGTTTTTTTCACATCGGGACCTTGGCAAGTAAGTCTGCCGTTATCCACATAATCAATCTATTTTCTTCACATCAGGGTCTTGGATAGTAACAACTTACTAACAAGCCTGCCGTTATCCAAGTACCTGAAGTGAAGAAAATAGACTGATTATGTGGATAACGGCAGGCTTGTTATACATACAGGGTTATTCAAAGAGATCCAAATTGCTTGAGAAAGGTAACCGAACGCTGAAAATGAACCTTTCTTGGCCATTCGGCTATCCAGAGAGCAGGCAATTCGCCAAATCCTGGCGCATTGCCTGAACATACGGTGCCTGTTCGGTGCCTGTTCAAGGACAGTGAAAACCCCATGAAAAAGCACTGCTTCGGCTATTCAGAGAACAAAAACCAGCAGTGAAAGGTTCTCGAAATGCCCTGCCATTCGGTGGTTTAATTCGCCAAAATTATTCAGGAGAATCCCATAGGCTTCAATGTTAAAAATATTCCTGTTTTAATTCAATATCTAATAAACCGTTCATTTATAAAATTATGCAGTAAAAAGTCTCTTTATCTATAGATTTTTTAGGATGTTTTAAGCATTTTTCTGATTTTTTTTTTTTAAGTTTACTTATTTTTTCTGTAACAGCCCTCTTTATTATCATTCCCTGGACCTCATATGTAAATTTCAGACATTTTCGCTCAGTAGTTTCTTTGCAAACAGTGTTTCACTTTTCAAACATTCATATAAACTGTTTTCCTAATTTATTTACTTCACTCTGTCTGCGGTCTCGGCTTTCTCGGCTTTTTCCGGCGGCTTCGCTGTGGGTGATCGGCTCCTGCTCGGGTTTTTCCGTGGTTTTCGGCAGGTTAATCCAGATGTTTTTGAGGGTTTTCGGCGTGCATTCGCTGGGTTTTGCGGTTCGTTTTCGTCGGGTTTGCGGTAGCTTTTCCCTGCAATTCGGGGACCCTGTGGTGCTTGCTGAATATATCGCAGGGTCACCGAAATGGGATCGGCAAAAGGAACCGAATTGAAGAGAACGAAAAGTCACCGAACGTGCGGTGACTTTTCAAATCTCTTTGAATAACCCTGTGTATAACAGGGATGGCGAACCTTTTTTAGCCCGAGTGCCCAAACTGGGTCGCTGAACCAACTTATGTGTCTCAAAGTGCCAACCCCGCAATTAGACCTGAATACTAATTTATTTTAGGAAAAACACTTCATACGACTGTTTGAACTAATTATGTGCTTAAGTCTTAGAAGAAAAATACAGTATAAGAAGATGAATAAATTGCCCCCAGCTCACACATGGGTATATTGCCCCAGCTCACACATGGGTATATTGCCCCAGCTCACACATGGATATAATTGCCCCAGCTCACACATGGATATCTTACTCCCAGCTCACGCATGGATATGTTGCCCCAGCTCACATGAATATATTACCCCAGCTCACATGGATATATTGCCCCAGCTCACACATGTATATATTGCCCCAGCTCACAAATGGATATATTGCCCCAGCTGACACACGGATATATTGCCCCAGATCACAATTATATATTGCCTCCAGCTCATACATGGATATATTTACCCCCAGCTCACACACGGATATATTGCCCCAGATCACAGTTATATATTGCCTCCAACTCACACATGGATATATTGCCCCCAGCTCATACATGGATATATTTACCCCCAGGTCACACATGGATATATTTGCCCCAGCTCACACATGGATATATTGCCCCAGCTCACACATGGATATATTGCTCCAGCTCACAAATGGATATATTGCCCCAGCTCCCACATGGATATATTGCCCCAGATCACGATTATATATTGCCCCCAGCTCACACATGGATATATTGTCCCAGATCACAATTATATATTGCCCCCAGCTCACACATGGATATGTTTGCCCCCAGCTCACACATGGATATATTGCCCCCCAGCTCACACGTGGATATATTACCCCAGATCACAATTATATTTTGCCCCCAACTCACACATGGATATATTGCCCCAGCTCACAAATGTATATATTGCCCCAGCTCACACATGGATATATTGCCCAAGATCACAATTATATATCGCCCCCGCTCGAACATGGATATATTGCCCCCAGCTCATACATGGATGTATTTGCCCCCAACTCATCACTTGGATATATTGCCCCAGCTCACACATGGATACATTACCTCTATCTCATATATGGATATATTGCCCCAAGCTCACATATGGCTCTATTGCCCCAAGCTCACATATGGATATATTGCCCCAGATCACAATATTATATTGGCCCCAGCTCACACGTGGATATATATTGGCCCCCTGCTCACTTGGTCCTCCCATCTGCCAGGCGCCTCACAGCAAGTTTCTTCCTCCCAGCAAACACCACCAAAGGATGTTGCCTGGCCCCTAGTTGAGATTCACCAGCCGAGATATATAATATGGATATATTGCCCCAGCTCACATATGTATATATTACCCCAGCTCACGCAGGGATATATTTCCCCCAGTTCACATTTAGATATTGCCCCTAGCTCACACAGGTATATTACCCCCAGTTCACACATGGATATATTGCTCCAGCTCACACATGGATATATTTACCCCCCAGCTCACACATGGATATATTTGCCCCAGCTCACACATGGATATATTGCCCTGAGCTCACACATGAGTATATTGCCCCAGCTCACACATGGATATATTGCCCCCAAGCTCACACATGGATATATTGCACCAGCTCACAAATGAATATATTGCCCCAGCTCACACATGGATATATTGCCCCAGATCACAATTATATATTGCCCCCAGCTCACACATGGATATATTGCCCCAACTCACAAATGGATATATTGTCCCAGCTCACAAATGGATATATTTCCCCAGCTCACACATAGATATATTTGCCCCCAGCTCACACATGGATATAATTGGCCCCAGCTCACATTTATGTATTGCCAGGTGTGGCACGCGTGCCATAGGTTCGCCGTCACTGCTATATACAGTAAGGACCCAATGTGAAAAAATAGACTGATTATGTGGATAACGGCAGACTTACAATACTATCCAAGGTCCCGATGTGAAAAAAATAGACTACTGTCCAGGGTGCTGAACCTTGCACCATCACCGATAGTGAAACATTTCATCAGCCTATTTCAGCAAAGAAAAAAAACAGACGTTATTATTTATTACATTTAAAATTAGTTAGGAAACCTAAAGATTAACCCAAAAAATTCCTGAAAATTTTTAAAAAATAAATTAAAAAAATATCTGTTTCCTGCAGATGAAACTAAAAAATGGTTTAAGAGATATTTAATAAAAAGTTAAAAACACAACTATATTTTTATACTGTAGAGTTTCTGCCCGGCAGTGTGCGGATTCATATGCTGCATTTTTATACTGTAGAGGTGCTGCCTGGCAGTGTGCGGATTCATATGCCTCATTAATTATACAGTAGAAGAGGTGCTGCCCGGCAGTGTGCAGTTTCATATGCTGCATTAATTATTGCTGTAGAGGTGCTGCCCGGCAGTATGCAGATTCATATGCTGCATTAATTATATTAACCCTTTCGCTGCTGAGGCTTTTCCCGCCTCTGTGCTGAGGTCATTTTTACCGGTTTTGCTCATCATGTTTAAACGTGTTTTTAAGGCTTATTTTAGTATATGACCCAGACATATTATATATCGTTCTTTCCATCAGACTCGGTAGATTCATAATATGTCATTATTATATGTATACGTTATGTCATGTCTGTATATTATAACAAAAAATGCAATAAAATATGTATTTTCAATAATTTACAACGTGTAAAGTGTTTTTTTCACATTTTAACATGCGAGCAATTGCGGTTATATTTTGTATGGGGTGCGCTTGTTAAAAAAATTAGGATGGGGTCTCGTTATTCTCACGAGATCACCACCACTAAGGGGACGCCGCTAGTCCCATAGGCAAGTAGAAACAAAGAGAGTGGGATCTCCAGTGAAAAATAGAAATACATGTATGATTAAGACCTTCGGGTCGAAACATCACATGCTTTGTTTTATGGGGCTTGCTGTTCCTGAATAAACTTCTATTTTTCACTGGAGATCCCACTCTCTTTGTTTCTACTAGCTCTTTAAATTTATTTTTCTGTTAATCTGTATATTTGGTTTTGTGTTTATCTTGCATTTTACTATTTTGTATTTCTGTAACATTTCAATGTTCTTGAACTCAGGACATACTTGAAAACGAGAGAAATCTCAATGTATCCTTCCTGGTAAAATCCTTTATAAATAAATAAATATATATGTAGCACAAAGCGGCAGAATGAGTTATACAATGTAGTAAATTTATGAAGGTGCATTTGCGGGGCGGCTGCATACACTACATCTCCATATTCTAAAGCTGACATAAGCATTTGTTGTACAATCTGCGTTCTTACCGCGGGGCTCAGGCAGGATTTGTTTCTGTACAGGGCACCTAGTTTGGGGTAAAGTTTAGATGAGAGTTTTTCGATGTGGGACCAAAGGATAGATTTATGTCTAACCATATACCTAGATATTTGAGAGAAGTGACTGTAGTCAGTGTGTCATTTGATTTTGTCCTGCCACATAGATGGGGTGTTTGCAATTTGTGTAGTTTTGGTGCTGTTCCAAAGAGCATCATTACAGTTTTGTCAGTATTTAGCAAAAGTTTGTTATCTCTGATCCTCTTTTCTACCTCTGTGAATTGTTCTTGTTGCACGGCCTCCAGCTGGGAGAGATTTGGTTTGCTGGTATAGAATAGTGTCGTCTGCGTACATGTGTACAGTTGAGGCTTTGCAGGTGTTGGGCAGGTAATTTATGAAAATCGGGAAAAGTAGGGGCCGAGTAACGAGCCTTGGGGCACACCGCATGTGACTGGGAGGGGGAGGGAGGAGCTGCCAGAAATTGACACATATTGCGCCCGATCAGACACATATGATTGGAACCAGGTTAGCGTGCGATCACCAATACCAGAGTTTTTTCGTTTTTGTAATAGAATGCCATGGTCTACTGTGTCAAAGGCCTTGGCAAAATCTAGGAAGATGCTCCAGTTAGGTCACCTTGTTCCATGCCAGCTTTGGTGTCATTGCAAACTTTTAAAAGGGCAGTTGTGGTTGAATGATTTGGACGGAAGCCGGATTGATCTGTGGTTAAATAGTTCCAATACTGATAATAATTAGTGATGAGCCAAACATCCCCGTGTTCAGTTCGCATTCGAACAATTTCAAAAGTTCGAGTTCGAACTCGAAGACGAACCAAACTCAATGCAAGTCAATGGGACTCGAAAGTTCGAATTTTAGAGTGCCCTCCAAGAGGGCATATATGCAAGATATTTTCCATAAAAGGTGTATGGGGGTCTGGGTAGTGCCCTGGGGGACAGGAAACAAGGACAAAAAGTTTTTAAAAAAAACCTTTTTAAAGGAAAAGTTTGTTTTCCATGAAATAAAGGTTAAGAATAAAAATGAAAAATTCCTTCAAATATCGTGCCTAGGAGGTCCCCATAACCTGCCCGTTAAGTGGCGGATTTGTCGTATTTATAGAAACATTTTAAAACAAAAAAATTACATTTCAAATGACGGTAAATGGTTTTCCTTTAATCTATTCCTAATCAACTGCTTGGGGCGGCAGTCTGTATGAAAAGAGGAGACATTTTAGGATCCGCAGAACAAGTTTAATGATTTTTGGGCTAAATTATGGTGAAACTTATGTAGGCTTTGGATGAAAGTAACAATAGGCGCTTTAAAATTTTGCCTTTGGTGTCGGCAACAGTGCCGTCACACCGTAACCCCTGAATCTGGTATAGGCGTCAGTGGCAGTGCACCCACATATTGTGCCTTGGGTGGCAGCAAGTGCCTTCACACCGTAACCCCTCTGAGGTATTGTGGAAGAGTGCAGTGGTGGAGGTTTTGGTAATGCAGAAGAGATCCCCGATCTATTCAGTTACATCAGCAGCCATAACAAAACCGGGTCAGCAATGTTTAGGCACTTGTACTGTGCTACTGTATATGGTGAGAATCGACGCACACCAGTAGCAACAGGAAGCAAACAGAACAGGCAGGGAATACACAGAGAGAATAGTCAAATGGCAGGCAAAGTCGGCAACAGATCGGGTCCTCAGAACAAGCAGGGTCAGTAACAAGTATACAAACTGATTCGGTAAACTAGCGATGCGGGAATAAAGGCTGAGACACACTGAGTTTGTAGCAACGCACAGCGTAGTGAAGCGAAGAGAAGCAAACATTTTGCAGGCTTGACTTCACTCCGCTCCGCTTTGCAGCGTGTCTACACTACATTACGTTTGCTTCTCACCGCACTGGGCAGGAATCCACTAACTAAATTAAAATATACACAAAACCATTTTATTTTCACAAAGCACATGTTATATATGCAAAAAAAAGTTTCTACTCAATAAACTACATCAAAAATGACTGTTAATTTAATAGGAATAGTATAAAAATATAAAAAAAAAGGTAACCCCATATCATGTATATTATAGGGACACGGAGCGCTATGTATAGAGTAGGGATGCATTGATACCACCAGGGCTGGCGCTAGTGTGATGCGGCACAGGCAGCCGCCTTACTGTCCTGGCTTGCTTTCAGTGTGAGGGGCAGAAAAATTCTGTTTTTAAAATACCGGAAGCGGAGCTTCAGACATCAACCAGGGGCCCAGCCTCACATTCTCAAACCGATGCAGTGTGCCTGCCTCAGTCACACATTCTAAACATGAGCAGGCACACTGCATAATTTGGCACCGCCCCCTCACGTGACACGCATAGCCAGGGCACGCAGCAGCAGAAATTAAAATGTACACACAAAACCGTTTTATTTTCACAAAGCACATGTTATATAGGCAAAAAAGGTTTCTACTCAATAAAATACATCAAAAATTGCTGTTAATTTAATAGGAATAGTATAAAAAAAGGTAACCCCATATCATATATATTATAGGGACACGGAGCGCTGTGTATAGAGTAGGGATGCATTGATACCACACACAGACATATACGTATATATCAGCACGCAGACCTATATATATGTATATATCAACACGCAGAAATATATATACACCCACCCACAGACCTCAGACCATATATACACATACGCACATGGGGGGGTAGTTTGTGGACAATATCAACTAAATGCGCCCCTCCCATTTGGCTGATCCCTCCAGAAGAAATGTTGAACCCGACAGAGCAGAGAATATATATACTGCTCTATCGGGTTCAACATTTCGTCTGGAGGTGTCGAGATATATTCAAATAAGAAACTTATACGAGATATAAATACCAATCGTCTATATTTCCTAGAAATTCTCCTAAATTCTTTTAATTGTATGTGTTTTGCTTTCAAAAATATAATAATCAACAACCAGATAAAAACATATATATATATATTTATTACGTATACAAAAAATTTACAAATCTCATATCATAAACAAAGATTTATACACAACAACAACATCCATCAGCACATAGACTATTAGCTTCCCAATATATGTATCTCCTGTTAGTAACTGCATATATGATTAATATCATTTACTTTATCAGTTAGTAACTATACACAAGTGGTTAACCCTTTCGCTGCTGAGGCTTTTCCCGCCCCTGTGCTGAGGTCATTTTTACCTGTTTTGCGCATCATGTTTAAACGTGTTTTGAAGGCTTATTTTAGTATATGACCCAGACATATTATATATCGTTCTTTCCGTCAGACTCGGTAGATTCATAATATGTCATTATTATATGTATACGTTATGTCATGTCTGTATATTATAACAAAAAATGCAATAAAATATGTATTTTCAATAATTTACAACGTGTAAAGTGTTTTTTTCCACATTTTAACATGTGAGCAATTGCGGTTATATTTTGTATGGGGTGCGCTTGTTAAAAAAATTAGAGATGGGGTCTCGTTACATTTTTTTTTTGGGGAAAATGACACTATTTTTAACAAACGCACCGCATACAAAAATCGTTAGTGCAGCATCATTGTTCACATTATAATTGAAATGGGAACAATATTTCTGCATTAACAAACCAAAAAAATAAAAAAAAAGTGTTTATTTTTTTTAATTTTTTTCATTTTTTTTTTTTTTTTTTTTTTTTTACAAAATTTTTCACTTTCATGTTTGGTATCGTTGGAACGGCCATGCTCTGGCCGATCCAACCATACCAAAATTTAACCCCTAGCTGCCACGGATCGGGAGATAGGGAGTTCCAATCTCCACCGTTGGTGGCAGTCAAGGGTTAAGTCCAGGACTGGCGTCATCGTGCTACGCACGATGACGCCAGTCCTCAGGGGGAGTTCCCGGAGGCTTGGCCGACATCCAAGATGTCGGCCAGCTCCGGGAAAGGATCGCGAACCGGCGCTTTTCAGCGCCGATTCGCGATCCAGCTCCCCAGGGGTTAATGCCAGGCATCATTTGGAAGGGCAGGCTGTGCCCTTCCAAATGATGCCTGGGTTAACCCCCGCAGAGCCGCCGATCGGGAGGGAGAGAGGACCTCCCCCCCTCCCTTTCAGGCGCCTCCTCCGCACATGCGGGGGGCGCCTGAATTAGGTGTCATCGCGCCCCCGCTATGACACCTAATTCTGGCGGCTGCTGTTCCGGATGCCGGGCTGACATCCAGGATGTCAGCCCGCACCGGAGGGGCCAGCGATCGGCCGGAACCCGGCCGAACGCTGACCCCAATGGGAGGACGCGCTCAGCGCGTCCTCAGCACACCAGCGGGAATGCTGAGGACGCGCTGAGCGCGTCCTCAGCAGCGAAGTGGTTAATAAACATTTCTGCTTAACGAAAACAATTAACATGTATTTCCCAGCAAACCAATGTTTAACAAGCTAGATCTTATAGAGATATATGTATCTCTCTATGCTGCATGGATCAACAAAAGATAAACTATCACTTATTCTATTTCTAGAATGATAAGTAATAAAAACATATTTAGTGAATCCTCCCCTGATATCAAGAATTAAGCTTCTAATCTTCTGCTTTTTATATTTTAGTTATATATTTCCTTGCTTATTAATTTCAATCACAGTAAGTTCCAAATTCAATGTATATATTTCTGCATATACTATTGCAACAAATACTTTAGGATAAAATCCTTATATATGATTCTTCTTCATATCTCTATCTGCAGATTTAGAAATATTTTGAAGACTCTGGACTTAACAGGATTTGAGTTATACCTCAATCTATTTCATTGCAAAGTACACACTCATATATATATATATATATTTATTACATTAATCCCTTAATTTTGCTTTCTCATACATTACCTGTCAAAGATCTGGATTCAATATTTCTGTAGTTACAGCAGCAATATTCTTTGGATATAATATATTGTTTTGGAATATGTGAAAATTATCAATATCAGATATTCAATGCATGTGAGTTAGAATTGTTTATTCCCATGAGGGAAAATTTAGGTGTGGTCCTAATTATGTGAGATGTAATATCCTGAATGCATTGTGTGTCATGTCCTGGAATGATCTGAATGCATTGTGTGTTGGAATGAGCTGAATGAATTCAACAAACAATACAGATCCAGTTATAGTAAATTTGATGTCACTGAAAATCTACCCCTTCATTTAAATATTACTTTCTCTATAGATTACCTTATATTTATTCTTAAATATAATATTTACTATGCCTCAAGAGGGCAGTGTTGCTCTTCAAATATAGTTTCACAAATTGATTTTAATTCCATTATTTTTGGTCAGAGGTCAATTCACTATCTTATTTTGAACAAAGAACATCTATAGTTATTCCAGACAGTGCGTCTCGGGTTGTCAAAATTTGAATGAATATCTCTACTCTCATAGACATTTCAAAACTTATACTAAGTACTCTTATCACTTAGATTCCTTTCTAGCTAAATGAACAGAAATTCTATTCTTCAGTAATTATACTATTTACCAATTATACTCTACAAATAATTGGAACATCTATTACGTATTGTGAATATATTGGATATATTGATTATAAAAAATATATTCCATGAGTATATTTATACACTTGGATAGGAGATTTTAAATATGTTTCTATACCCAAAAAGAAAAATATCTTTAATTCAAGGTCTTGTTAATACAAACCAATAAATTTAAATATGTCTGGCACTTAGCTCAGCATTATATCAAATAATGACATTTTATCATCTATAGCATTTATAAAAACACCCATAACTCTTATGGTTGACCTAGCCATGAACTATTTAAAAAAATCTTTGAGTCCATTTCTAAAACTAGGATAAAAATTGAAAATGAAAAGACTTTACATTAAAACAAGATGGCTACAGGCATCCATTTTAATTTTCCATTATAATATACCTGACAGAGGGATCAGCCAAATGGGGGTGGGGGGGCAATTAGTTGCCAAAATGTGTGTGTAATACAAGTCTGGATATATATATTTATAAGAATATAGATATACATCTTATCTATATATATCATACCTGCCCTTACCTTCCCCTGTAAATTTGCTAAAAATATACACACAAAAAAAACCCCACTGCCTGAGACCCCGCGCAGCCCACATGCCACCCCCCCTCTACCTGGCTGAATGTATCTAATATATATAATTAAATACATTCAGCCAGGTAGAGAAAGAAAAAAAATGTTTTATTTTTTGTTCCCGGGGGGATTTAAAAATGTCCGGATTTTATTTTTGTTAGAAATGTGTCGCCTTACCTTAGCCTGGTGGTCAGTGGGGGCTCCCTGGATCCTGGTTGTGGGGTGCAGTGGCTCTCACCCTGTGCTGCCTGTCTCTGCCACATGCACCCGGGCGGCTAGCCCGCACAGTCGCAGCTCTGTCATCCAGCAGCCACATGCTCCTCAAGGGGATCCTTGGGAGGGCCCGGCAGGCTGCCCTCTACACTACCTGATTAGAGGGACGTGTCTGCCTGTTATTTTCGTAACAATGTTGTATCCCATACGCTTCAATGTTAAAAATATTCCCGTTTTAATTCATTATCTAATAAACCATTGCTTATAATATTCTGCAGTAAAGAGTCTCTTTATTTCTAGATTTTTTAATATTTTTTTAAGCATTTTTTATACTTTTTTTTTAAAAAAAAATTAGAACTTTTGGCAAACGTCCCAAAAAGTTTGAAGTTAGCGAACTGTCGAACGGCCGATGTTCGATGCGAACTCCGAACAGCTCATCCCTAATAATAATCACATAATTGCGTGTACACACAGTGTTCCAAAGTTTTTGACATGGATGAAATAAATCCTTCACTACTAAGATTGACTGTTACAGTTACAAGTATTTATAAAGCGCCAACAAGTTCCAGAATTTTGTACAATGGGTGAGGTAGAACAAGAAATACGCATATTGGTTAGACACACAAAATAGTGGGAGAGAGGATCCTGCTCAAGAGCTTACAATCTATACTCAAACTGCTAGGCACCTGTCTGTTCCCTGATATAGAGTATCATCACTGTGGTGATCTGCTGGAGCAAAGGAAAGGCATCTTGTTTATTGGAAGCTAAGGGCCCTATTACATTCTTTGTGCAAATTCGTCCGCGCAGCGTTATCGCGTGAAATTTAACGGTGGTATTATGATCCGAATGCATTTTCTCATCCGACAAAAAATAACGTTTGTAAAAACGACACGCAAAACGAAGAGTAATACGCGCGTAGTAACGTAGCGCACCTAAATCAGTGTGCGGACTAATTTTTTCGTGGGATTCAGCCAATCAGAATTAAGAGAAGATGTATAAAATACAACAGCAAAGTGGTACCTAAACGTAAAAATATATAATAGTGTAATCCTGTCATTCAAATTACACCATAGAAGCCCCCTACATGAAGCACTCACTAGATGTTATAAATTTAAATGCACATCATAACAAAGTGTTACCCTCCTCCAGCCAAGCATGGATTTGCAGCGAGGTCTCGATTTTGGTGTGCTTCTCAATGGGGATTCGTAAATGCAGCCAGGTCCTCCGTTTGAAAGTAGGGACAGCAAATAATCGCCAAGTAGAAAGAAAAGCAGAGAAAAAAAGGAAGGACCCCCACTTTTTAGCGAGATCCAGGTTTTTATAAATGTGGGAACTGTAGAGCCTGTAGGTTCTTAAGTAATAAACGTGCTGGTGTTTTTCATTTTGGCCTGAAAGTTCAGATTTGCAGTTACCACAAGCTTTTCAAAGACGTTAAAATTATGCACGCAAACGTCGTTCGTAAAAAGATGCGCATCGATTGTAATAACATCCGCGTACCAGCGCACAAATGACTTTGCGCTCACAATGTTAAGTATAGGATGCGCACAGTTCATCACGCTCGCGCAGGTCCATCCGCGTTAAACGATAACGCGCATCGTATGTGCAAACGTTGTAATATGAAGTTCTGCGCAAAGGGTTTTGCCCCTCGTGTTAATGCGATTTTGCACACGCGGACTTTTTTTGTGCAAAGAATGTAATAGGGCCCTAAGTTTGTTTGTGATTGGGCCCCAGAATATACCCTTAAAGGTTTATTAATGCAGGCATGAAACCCAAGGTGCAAGCACTCTGTAAAACCAACTGGGAATACGTGTCTGAAACACATATCCCCAGCTGCTGCAGCACAGAGTCCAGTGCAGCACTGTCACGGCCCTGGCAGAGGGGAATAGGGTATGAGCCCGGTGTGCGGTGATAAACAAGCTGAGTCACGTAGATAAAGTAAAAAGGGGGTTTATTGTCAATATACAACAATATGGGCAATGCAGGAATGGAGATGTCTGGGGAGGCAATGCAGGGAGGAACCAGATACAGGGAGACACTGAGGGAAAACACAGCAGGAGACTTACATACAACACGAGACAGGAAACAGAGGGCTCTGGAGGTTTGGAAGCAGAGGGCACAGGATGCTTGGTAGCAGCGGGCACTGGATGCTTGGTAGCAGCGGGCACTGGATGCTTGGTAGCAGCAGGCACTGGATGCTTGGTAGCAGCGGGCACTGGATGCTTGGTAGCAGCGGGCACTGGATGCTTGGCATCAGCAGGCACTGGATGCTTGTCAGCAGGCACTGGATGCTTGTCAGCAGGCACTGGATGCTTGTCAGCAGGCACTGGATGCTTGTCAGCAGGCACTGGATGCTTGTCAGCAGGCACTGGATGCTTGTCAGCAGGCACTGGATGCTTGTCAGCAGGCACTGGATGCTTGTCAGCAGGCACTGGATGCTTGTCAGCAGGCACTGGATGCTTGTCAGCAGGCACTGGATGCTCAGTAGCAGTGGGCACTGGATGCTCAGTAGCAGTGGGCACTGGATGCTCAGTAGCAGTGGGCACTGGATGCTCAGTAGCAGTGGGCAACTGGATGCTCAGTAGCAGTGGCACTGGATGCTCAGTAGCAGCAGTGGGCACTGGATGCTCAGTAGCAGTGGGCACTGGATGCTCAGTAGCAGTGGGCACTGGATGCTCAGTAGCAGTGGGCACTGGATGCTCACAGTAGCAGTGGGCACTGGATGCTCAGTAGCAGTGGGCACTGGATGCTCAGTAGCAGTGGGCACTGGATGCTCAGTAGCAGTGGGCACTGGATGCTCAGTAGCAGTGGGCACTGGATGCTCAGTAGCAGTGGGCACTGGATGCTCAGTAGCAGTGGGCACTGGATGCTCAGTAGCAGTGGGCACTGGATGCTCAGTAGCAGTGGGCACTGGATGCTCAGAGCAGCGGGCACTGGATGCTCAGTAGCAGCGGGCACTGGATGCTGGTAGCAGCGGGCACTGGATACTCGGTAGCAGCGGCACTGGATGCTCGGTAGCAGCGGGCACTGGATGCTCGGTAGCAGTGGGCACTGGATGCTCGGTAGCAGTGGGCACTGGATGCTCGGTAGCAGTGGGCACTGGATGTTCGGTAAGCAGTGAGCACTGGATGCTTGGCAGCAGCGGGCACTTGATGCTTGGCAGCAGCGGGCACTGGATGTTCGGTAGCAGTAGGCAGTATACGTGGGTCATATAGTCCATGCAATAGGTCGAGGCAGGCGGCTGGCAAACGTGGTCAATATTCAAGGCAAGAAGTCGGTACACGGGTAGTCAATAATATCAGAGGATAGGAACAGGTCTAGAAGGAAGGCTACCAGGGAATGAGTGAGACAATGCAGCACTGGATCATGGGTGCTCCACCCTTATAAAGGAAATGACAGGTCTATTAGTGGTAGCACCTGAAGTTCACACAGCCTGAGGGAAAGTGCAAGGTGGCGTAGCCAGAGAGATGCTGTGTAGATCCATTCAGGAGGGTGCAGTACCACCTTTGGCCTTCTTGCCACGGCGGCGTGAACCGTGACAGATGCCCCTCTCCAAGGACGCACTCCGTGCGGACAGAGCCTGTTCAAAGGTCTGCAGGTCCTCCTGGCGTACAACAGTTCCATTGGACGCAGGTACACAGTTCGTCGGCAAGGGGTCAGCATCTGTGATAATCGTGCCAGCAAATAAAGTTCGTTGTCCAGGTAGTTCTGGACCTTTTTGGCTCGTTGTTATACAAGTGTCAGGGCAACCATAAGCCATGCAGGCCTCATCATCGGTCTCATCAGGCGAAAAGCAACTGCGGGAAAAAATAAAGTCTATGTCAGCCGCGCTAGAGATCTTGGGGGTAACAGCGTCTCTTAGGGAAGCGGCTGGATTGACGCATGGCACAGCACTGGTTGTGCCAAGGTAAGCCCTTCCTGGGCCAGGCGGTCCTTGGCTGCGCCGTGCTGTTTGTAGGGAGGGTTCATCATCTGAGTCGGTGACCCATTCAGCTTCTGTGGGTGTCTCAGATATAAGGGACACCTCCGGGGATAGAGGACGGGGGTTTCTGGTGGTAGTAGTTGGCTCTGGTGTTGGCATATAAACGGAGACCAGAGTGTCCTGTAGTCGTGATCGCAGGGAGGCATTATCGCGTTGCAGGTCCTGTACATTTTGGAGGAGGGTACCGACCTGGGTAGCGAGGGCAGTAACGGTGGCAATATTCACTGGGTCTTTCAAAGTCAGGGCAGCAGTATCAGAGGCTGGCACTGTGGTGGTAGAACTGGGTAAAAGGGGACAGGTCTCAGCAGCATTCTTCACAGACAATACTTCAGTAGCAACAGTCCTGGCTTGTGGCACCTCCGCAGATGGCATCTCCATGGGGAACGAAGTCTCAGCAGCGGGTGTTTCAGGAAGTTCAGGTTCAACCACCTGGTTATCCTCAACGCCAGCAGGACCGGGATCAGCTTCCAGAGATCTGGGTTCAGATGCCACAGCACACATACAGACTGGAGACAAAGGGGAGACAGATGCTTTAGATTGCTGCCTGAGAGTTGTGGGAGTGGTAGTCTTCTTACTTGCTGCCTGGAGGGACATAATATCCATGGGTTCAGCATAATCAGACCCCAACTCCATGGGCACGGTATGGTCATACTCCTCGGGCAGGGTTGGTTCAGTCTCAATGGGCACAATAGGAATATTGTTCACTTCAGAACCACCCTTAGGAGTCTCCTGCATGATTTCTTCAAGCAAAGTTTTTTCATGATCCAGGGATAAGGATCTCCTGGATTTAGCAGGGACAGCAGCTTTAGGCTTGGCAGAGGTCTTAGGCCTGGTAGAGGCCTTAGTCTTGGAGGGTGTACCAGCCTTGGGAGGTGAGGAGTTCTTGGGAGCAGACTTTGACACAGGGGTAGATTCAGGGAAGGAAGCCAGCTTTGGCATAGGAGCTGGTTGGGGCATGGAAACAAGGTTTTGGGTGGTCGCAGTGGGCATTGTGATATCCAATGCCGGCTATCCCCACAGTACAGGCACAAGTTGGCAGCACGTCTTCTGGCTTGTTCATCAGCAGACAATGGGTCTCTGTGCCTAGATTGGGGTGTTTGCATACACACATTAGGTGAGGGATTCCGAAACTTCTGCAACAGCTCGTTAAACAGGTCCACCAGGTGTCTACACAGTTCATGGAAGGCTTTGTGGATTAACCCTGTAAGGACCTGTATCACCGCGGGCTCAATTTGTAATGGCTGCATTGTTCTGTCACGGCCCTGGCAGAGGGGAATAGGGTATGAGCCCGGTGTGCGGTGATAAACAAGCTGAGTCACGTAGATAAAGTAAAAAGGGGGTTTATTGTCAATATACAACAATATGGGCAATGCAGGAATGGAGATGTCTGGGGAGGCAATGCAGGGAGGAACCAGATACAGGGAGACACTGAGGGAAAACACAGCAGGAGACTTACATACAACACGAGACAGGAAACAGAGGGCTCTGGAGGTTTGGAAGCAGTGGGCACAGGATGCTTGGTAGCAGTGGGCACTGGATGCTTGGTAGCAGTGGGCACTGGATGCTTGGTAGCAGTGGGCACTGGATGCTTGTCAGCAGGCACTGGATGCTTGTCAGCAGGCACTGGATGCTCGGTAGCAGCGGGCACTGGATGCTCGGTAGCAGCGGGCACTGGATGCTCGGTAGCAGTGGGCACTGGATGCTCAGTAGCAGCAGGCACTGGATATTCAGTAGCAGCAGGCACTGGATACTCGGTAGCAGCGGGCACTGGATGCTCGGTAGCAGCGGGCACTGGATGCTCGGTAGCAGCGGGCACTGGATGCTCGGTAGCAGCGGGCACTGGATGCTCGGTAGCAGCGGGCACTGGATGCTCGGTAGCAGCGGGCACTGGATGCTCGGTAGCAGCGGGCACTGGATGCTCAGTAGCAGCGGGCACTGGATGCTCGGTAGCAGCGGGCACTGGATGCTCGGTAGCAGCGGGCACTGGATGCTCGGTAGCAGTGGGCACTGGATGCTCGGTAGCAGTGGGCACTGGATGCTCGGTAGCAGTGGGCACTGGATGCTCGGTAGCAGTGGGCACTGGATGTTCGGTAGCAGCGGGCACTGGATGCTCGGTAGCAGCGGGCACTGGATGCTCGGTAGCAGTGGGCACTGGATGCTCGGTAGCAGTGGGCACTGGATGCTCGGTAGCAGTGGGCACTGGATGCTCGTAGCAGTGGGCACTGGATGTTCCGGTAGCAGTGAGCACTGGATGCTTGGCAGCAGCGGGCACTTGATGCTTGCAGCAGCGGGCACTTGATGCTTGGCAGCAGCGGGCACTTGATGCTTGGCAGCAGCGGGCACTGGATGTTCGGTAGCAGTAGGCAGTATACGTGGGTCATATAGTCCATGCAATAGGTCGAGGCAGGCGGCTGGCAAACGTGGTCAATATTCAAGGCAAGGCAAGTCGGTACACGGGTAGTCAAAATATCAGAGGATAGGAACAGGTCTAGAAGGAAGGCTACCAGGGAATGAGTGAGACAATGCAGCACTGGATCATGGGTGCTCCACCCTTATAAAGGAAATGACAGGTCTATTAGTGGTAGCACCTGAAGTTCACACAGCCTGAGGGAAAGTGCAAGGTGGCGTAGCCAGAGAGATGCTGTGTAGATCCATTCAGGAGGGTGCAGTACCACCTTTGGCCTTCTTGCCACGGCGGCGACGGCGTGAACCGTGACAAGCACTAACAATCTGCAATTGTCAAGCAGATGGTGACATCAACCTGGCAGGTAAGTTATTGTACCTACATGACAAGATGTCACATCTGTTAGCTCATGCTGAGAATCTCTAGGGGGAGAGGTGTGATTTCCAAGGGAACAGAGATTTTTGCTCTGTCCTTTACATTTTACAGTTTTCCTCTTTACTTTTTTTTTTCTAATCTCTTTTCCCTCTCCATCCACCTCCAGCCTCTCCTGACACTCCTACTCATTTCTCCCCTCCTACTTAGGTCCTAGTTAACCCCTTGTCGGTGGGGTCCTCTCAGCGGCAAGGCGGTCCTGATAGCCATTTGACGTCATAGCACATGGCATTTCATTCCCACACTAGCTAATACACATGTATGTATATGTTTGATGTATAATTTTCATATCAGTTTTCCATGAAATGCATTAAATAAAAACAGAGCCCATTCACGTTAATTCCGCACATTCTCCCTTTATATATTTGCAGATAAGGTCTGGATTGATCAGGTCGATTTTGTTCCTTCTGACGCAGGAGAAAACGTCACCATTCCTTGCTCTCTTCATTATCCTCCTGGCACGAGGGAACCATCAACATTCGTGACTTGGAGAAAAGGGGAAAGTAACGTGTGTGCTGAGAATGACATGATCTACATATGGAAAGGAGGAGATACAACGAGGCAAAGCAATAAGTTCTCTCTGGTTAAATCGCCTGGAGATATCTCATTACTCATAGAAGATGTGTTACCTTCAGATAAAGGTTACTACTGTTGTGAGGTTGTGACAAGGACGTCCACGTATGCGAGTTCCCGTGGCACAGAGCTGGTTATCAAAGGTAATAGAAGAAATAATACTTTTAGGCCTCTATTAACAGCTTTGCACAAACGTTAACGCGTGCGCAAAAATGCATTAACGTGAGGGGAAAAACACTTTGCGCAGAATGTCGTATTACAATGTCCATGCAAAAAATGCACGTTAATGTCTACCGCGGATGAACCTGAGCGAACCCTTTGCGAGCGTAATGTACTTTGCGCGTCCTATACTTAACATTGTGAGTAGGGATGAGCTATTCAGGTTCGGAGTTCGACCCGAACTTTGGCAGTTCGAAAGTTGCCGAATTTTGAACTTTTTGGCCTTGTTCGGTTCGGGTTCGAAAAAGAAATTTTGAAAAAGTATAGAAAATGCTTAAAAAAATACAAAAAAATCTAGAAATAAAGAGACTCTTTACTGCAGAATATTATAAGCAACGGTTTATTAGATATTGAATTAAAAACGAATGTGTACGTGGAAAGATTAGATTATCAACTCTAAATGACTTCTGTTCACAAACGGGCATAACACCAGGTGTTTTTAGTCTGGTAATCAATTTGATACATTGTACAATATACTGAGGGTGGGGTGGTGTCTGAGATTTGAGAATTAATTTCCCTAAAACATCCTAATATGCTGCATTTAACTGCTTTAGATTTTTTTGAAACACCAATGTTACTTTTCACCTCGGGATTAAACATTCACAGGGTTATTCAGAGAGCGGTGAAAAGCAGGAGAATAACTGGAGAATGGAAAATTCTAGGTCAAAATAGCCAAACAGAAAAATTCTCCCATTTATCTCACTTTCCAAATCGGCTATTTGGTCTAGATTGTTCTCTTCTCTTGCCAGTTCTCCTGGCTTTCACCTCTCTCTCAGGGTTGTTCAGAGAAAGGTGAAAACCAGGAGAATGGCAGGAAAAGAGAACAATCTGGACCAAATAGCTGATTTGGAAAGTGAGATAAGGCTAGGGTCAGACTAACGCATTTTTCGCAGCGACCGTCAAAAAGTGCGTCCGAACGCATTACCGTATTTTTTCACGGATTGCGCGAAAACGGTCATACGATGCGCATTTTTGTGCGTGATTTTTTACGGATCCAAACCAGGAAACTTTGGGTGTCTGGATTTTATGTTGGCCGGACATGAGCAGGGTCTGACGTTTCCAAATCACGCACACATGCCGCTAGTGGACGCAGCGCACTCTGTACGTCCGTACTAGCGGTTCTGCATTCTCGAAAAAATGCATTCATTTTCCACTTGCGTTGCGCAGCCGGACTTTCGTGCGACCGGTACTTCGTATATTGGCCGTCATTTGCTGCTAGTGTGGCCGTGATTAAGTGCGCCTAAACACACGTTAAAATTCGCTAGTCTGACCCTAGCCTAAATGGGATAAATTTTCTGGTTTGGCTATTTTGACCTAGAATTTCCATTCTCCAGTCATTCTCCTGCTCTTCACCGCTCTCTGAATAACCCTGACAGGGTTATTCAGAGAAAGGTGAAACTCAGGAGAATGACTGCAGAGAAAATTCTAGGTTAAAATAGTCGAACCAGAAAAATTCTCCCATTTATCTCACTTTCCAAATCGGCTTTTTGGTCTAGAAGTTTCCATTCTCCTGCTTTTCACCACCAAAAATCAGTAAACTTTTTCTGCGTGTCCGAAAATGTCTCCTCTTTTCATACAGACTGCCGCCCCAAGCAGTTGTTTATGGATAGATTAAAGGAAAAGCATTTACCGTAATTTGAAATGTCATTTTTTGGTTTTTACATATTTCTATACATCCTAGAAATCCACCACTTCACGGGCAGGTTATGGGGACCTCCTAGGCACGATATTTGAAGGAATTTTTCATTTTTATTTTTAACCCTTATTTCATGGAAAACTCACTGTCCCTTTAAAAACGTTTTTTTAAAAACTTTTTGTCCTTGTTTCCTGTCCCCCAGGGCACTACCCGGACCCCCATACACCTTTTATGGCAAATATGTAGCATATATGCCCTCTTGGAGGGCACTCTAAAAAAACGAATTTTCAGCCCCATTGACTTGCATGGGGGTTCGGGTTCGGTCCCGAACAAATGGGAAGTTCGGGTTCGGGCTCGACTCGAACTCGGGGAGTGTTCGGCTCATCCCTAATTGTGAGCGCAAATGCGTTTGTGCGCTGGTATGCGGATGGTATTACAATCTATGCGCAAATTTTAACGAACAACATTTGCGCGCATATTTTTCACGTTTTTGAAAAGCTGGTGGTAACTAGGGATGGGCTGGCGGTTCGATTAGAACATTAGAACATGAGTTTGATTAGAACATTGCCCGTTCGTTGAACATCGAACATTTCTGCGTGTTCGCCCACAATGCACCACAATGGACCACAATGCACTTTTCCACTGGCCTGAAGCTTGTAATTGGCTACAGCCTTGCACCTGACCACAGGTCAGGTGCAAGACCGGTGCAAGACTATGCCAATTAGGGCTCAGAGTTCTGATTGGGTAAATTTTGCCCAATCATGGGCTCACAGAGCTAAGGCTAGGGTCAGACGAACGCATTTTCGCGTTGTCTGTGAAAAAGTGCGTTCGAACGAATGGATGCATTTTTTCACGGAGTACGCGATAGCGGTCATACGATGCGCATTTGCGTTCGTGATTTTGTACGGATCATCAATAAAACACTTTTGCATCTGGACGTTATGTTGGCCGGACATTAGCAGTGTCTGACGTCTCCTAATCACGCACACACTCCGCTATGCGGAGGCAGCGCACTCTGTACGACCGTACTAGCGGTTTGACGTTCTCGACAAAATGCGTTCGTTTGCCACTTGCGTTGTGCAGCCGGACTTTCATGCGACCATACTTCGTATATTGGCCGTCATTGCCCGTCATTTGCTGCTAGTGCGACCGTAATTAAGTGCGCCAGAACGCACGTTTAAAGTGCACTAGTCTGACCCTAGCCTATGTCCAGCAGCACACTATATAAGGCTTCCCGCAGCCCCAGCGTGTGTTTGTTGCAGGAGTGAATAAGAGAGGAGAGGAGATTGTTTGTTGCATAACAGGCTGTATCACTGAGTTATATCTGATTTCTGGAAATTGGAATCTGTGTCTTGGCACTGCCAGCTATAAGGGTGTATCACTGAGGCATAGCATACTTCTGGAAGTTTTAATCTCTGTCTTGGCACTGCCAGCTATCAGGGACAGGCTGTATCACTGAGTTATATCTGCTTTCTTGAAATTGGAATCTGTGTGTTGACACTGCAAAGGCTATCAGGGACAGGCTGTATCACTGAGTTATATCTGATTTCTGGAAATTGGAATCTGTGTGTTGGCACTGCAAAGGCTATCAGGGACAGGCTGTATCACTAACTTATACCAGAGTTCTGTGAATTTGAATCTGTGTGTTGGCACTGCCAGCTATCAGGGACAGGATGTATCACTGAGTTATAGCATAGTTCTGAATATCTTTAATCTAGATACACAGTTGAATCAAAGTTCTGCATATCTCCAATCTTTATACCAGAGTTGAATCAGAGTTCTGTATATATTTAATCATTATATATCACTCACCATGTCAGAAAGACCAAAAACGACAGGCAGACACTCCCAGACACAGATAAGAGGGCAAGCAGCCTCTGTGTTGGAAGGCTGTGCCCCTGGTCATCGTGGACGTGGTGCATCCTCTGCAGGGGCACGCTTGTCCTTGTTTATAACTGGTGCTGGCCATCTTAAGCAGCAGCAACATACAGAGGATATGCAGGATTGGCTAACCAGGCCATCCTCATCCTCCGAGTCCTCTGCCAGCCAGGCTTGTAGTGGTTTACAGTCCACCTCAGCTGCCAAAACATCTAATTCAGCCTCCATGTCCACAGCTACTCCTGCCGTAGCCTCACTATCACACATGGAGGAGTCAGCTGAATTGTTTGACTAGAGTGACAGTGACTAGTGATGAGCCGAACACCCCTGTGCTCGGTTCGCATTCGAACTCAAACAATTTCTAAAGTTCGAGTTCGAACTCGAACACGAACCGAACTCAATGCAAGTCAATGGGACTCGAAAGTTCGATTTTTAGAGTGCCCTCCAAGAGGGCATATAAGCAAGATATTTGCCTTAAAAGGTGTATGGGGGTCTGGGTAGTGCCCTGGGGGACAGGAAACAAGGACAAAATGTTTTAAAAAAAACATTTTTAAAGGAACAGTGAGTTTTCCATGAAATACAGGTTAAGAAAAACAACGAAACATTCCTTCAAATATCATGCCTAGGAGGTCCCCATAACCTGCCCGTGAAGTGGCGGATTTGTAGGATGTAAAGAAACATTTAAAAAGAAAAAAAAAAAATCACACATCACATGACGGTAAATGGTTTTCCATTAATCTATTCATAAACAACTGCTTGGGGCGGCAGCCTGTATGAAAAGAGGAGACATTTTAGGACACGCAGAACAAGTTTAGTGATTTTTTTGGGCTAAATTATGGTGAAACTTATGCAGGCTTTGGATGAACGTAACAATAAGTGCTTTAAAATTGGGCCTTTAGTGTCGGCAACAGTGCCGTCACACTGTAACCCCTCTGTGGTATTGTGGAAGAGTGCAGGGTTGGACCCTGCAGTCCAATATTAAAATGATATGAATCTGGTATAGGCGTCAGTGGCAGTGCACCCAAATATTGTGCCTTTGGTGGCAGCAAGTGCCGTCACACTGTAAGTAACCCCTCTGTGGTATTGTGGAAGAGTGCAGGGTTCGACCCTGCGGTCCAATATTAAAATGATATGAATCTGGAATAGGCGTCAGTGGCAGTGCACCCAAATATTGTCCATTTGGTGGCAGCAAGTGCCTTCACAACGTAACCTCACTGAGGTATTGTGGAAGAGTGCAGGGGTGGAAGACAAAAATATTGTCCCAACCATCCACATGCACAACGTCTAAATGCTAGCTTGGCAATATTACTCGCATTACTGCTGTTGCCTTTCCAGCTGGTGGACTCTGCTTCCTTCCGTGAATTTGCCGAATGTGCTGTACCACAGTGGCAGGTTCCAAAACGCCATTTCTTTTCACGGAAAGCCATTCCAGCACTATACCAGCATGTGGAACACAATGTTATGAAGTCATTGGGAAAGGCAGTCAGCAGCAAGGTGCACATTACTTTAAACACGTGGTCCAGAAAGCATGAACAGGGACGTTACATTTCCTTCACGGCACACTGGGTAACTCTGCTTGCAGCTGGGAGGGATCCAAGACGGTTCTCTGTGCTGGAGCTTGCTCATCCACCACGCCTCCAGAAAACTGCTTGTATGAGGTCTGTCTGCTTCACCACCTCTTCCTCCTCCTCCTCCTCCTTCAATGTCTCTGGCGAAGTGGCAGTTAAACTGACGCTTGGCAGGGGCTACGCAATGGCTCATGCAAAAAGATGCCATACTGTGCTTGAGCTGGTTTGTTTAGAGGACAGGAGCCACACCGGGCCAGAAATTCTATCAGCTCTGCAGGGGCAGGTGCAGAGATGGTTAACACCATGCCAGCTTGAGCTGGGAATGGTCGTCTGTGATAATGGCAGCAACCTTCTCTCCGCCCTACACCTGGGTAAGTTGACGCATGTACCATGCCTAGCACACATCCTAAATCTGGTGGTACAGCGTTTCCTAGCCAGGTACCCAGGGCTGGCAGAGCTTCTCAGCCAGGCCAGAAAAGTCTGCAGCCACTTCAGATGGTCATTCCCAGCAAGCGTTCGCCTGGCAGAAATTCAAAGAGAATTCCACCTTCCCACAAACCGTCTGATCTGTGACATGCCCACCAGGTGGATCTCGACATTGGCAATGCTGCAGCATCTGCACAAGCAGCAGAGGGCCATCAATGAGTACCTGTGTGAGTATGGCACAAGGACAGGTTCAGGTCAACTTGTTTCCACCCCCCGCAGTGGCTGATGATCAAGGATGCATGCACTGTACTGTCACCATTTGAGGAGGCAACGAGGATGGTGAGCAGGGACAGTGCATGCATCAGTGACACAATTTCTTTTGTTTTCCTGCTGGAGCGCACTCTGTGGGGAATTATAGATGTGGCACTAGAGGCAGAGCAGCGGGAGGAAGAGGAGGACTTTCCTAGCTCTCAAGGCCCCAGTCTTTACGCAGTCAGCATTCCTGCGGGTCCTCAGATCAGACAGGAGGAGGATGAGGAGAATGAGCAGGAGAAGTAATATTTAAGTTGTGAGCGCATTGAAGGTGGGATTCCTCAAGGGAGGGTTTTGTGTCCCCAGAAACCCAAGGACTATTACGTGGCTGGGAGGAGGTAGTGCACGATACGGTCATCCTCAGTGACCAGGAACACTCTGAAGCTAATGCCACCTCCAACCTACGCTGCATGGGTTCCCTTATCCTGCAAAGCCTACTAAAGAACCCCAGGATACATGCTATCAAGGAGAGCGATCATTACTGGTTGGCAACCCTTCTTGATCCACGATACAATGGTAAGGTTCTAGAGCTCATCCTGCCCTCACAGAGGGAGCACAGGATGGAACAACTTGAGGACGCTCTAAAGCGACACTTGTGTAACACCTTTCCAGACACTGGTAGGTTACCAACTGACGACACAGGTGCTTCTGAGGATGCTGTTTATCAGAGGAAGAGCGGTGAAGGGGGCCGCTTGACTGATGCCTCCTTCCAATTTTTTTAGTCCACGACGCCCATGGACGTCAAATGTAGGCACCCATTGTCAGCGTCTTCACCATATGGTGCAGGACTAACTAGGGGCATGGGCAGACCTGGATACCTTTACAGCAGATGATCCACTGGCTTACTGGGTGTTGAGATTGGATCACTGGCCAGAACTTAGCCAATATGCTACGGAGCTACTAGGTTGCCCTTCATCCAGCATGCTTTCTGGAGGTTTTGTCACAGACAAAAGAGTGCGTCTGCCAACTCTGTAGACCGGCTGACATTTATAAAAATTAATCAGTCCTGGATCAGCAGCTATCACTCCCCTGATGCTGATGTAACTGAATAGATCGGGGATCTCTTCTGCATTCCCAAAACCTTCACCACTTCACTCTTCCACAATACCTCAGAGGGGTTATGGTGTGAAGGCACTTGCTGGCACCAAAGGCCCAATATTTGGGTGCACTGACACTGACGCGTGTACCAGATTCCAATCATTTTAATATTTGAATGCAGAGTCCACCCCTGCACTCTTCCACAATACCCATTGACTGTAGCGGTTAGCCCCTGCTTGGGCCATTGTGGTGGCTTGGAACATGAGATGAAGCCCTTAAGGCAGGTGAGTAATTGACTGGACACAAGGACAGACAGATTTCTCCAAAACCAAGGAGCACCAAAAAACAGAACAGAATTGCCACTAAGCTCCGAAGGCTTCAAGACCGACAGACAACTTAGGACACTCAGAAACACAAAGATACACTTGACAATCCGTGAAGGGAGCAGGCTGTAGGACAGTAAACAAAACAGACAGACTATACTAAAAGAGATCCTTATAAGCGGCCTCTGAATATAATACTAAACTAAGACAGACAAGGTACATAAAACATGAAACATACAAGAATCGTCAATCAGGAAGAGGTTGGCAACAGATCAGAAATATACGGTACCAGGGGGGAGTAGAAGGGATAGTCAAAAATAAAGCCGAGGTCAGAACCAGAAAACACTTGAACAGGAATGCTTTGCAGCAACTCAGGAAACACGAACCAGACAGAACCACCATCAAACTCCACAAAAAATCAATGAGGCTCTGTGCTGCTGGGAATATATAGGGAGTGGGTCTGCGTGATTGGGCCATGTGACCCCAGACCAGGAGATCACAACAGAACCCCAGATCAGCCCTAAACAGCACAGCCAGACACACCATAGGGGAAAAACAAACATGAAGACCCTTCACCACCAGGGGGCAAGGCCGAGACGCGACATTGACTTGTTCAAGACCGAACTCAAACTTTTGAAATTGTTCGAGTTCGAATGCGAACCGAACACGGGGGTGTTCGGCTCATCCCTAGTGGTAACAGCAAATTTGAACGTTCTGCCCGAACCCAAATACACCAGCCCAAAAAAAAAATACAGCAAAGTATAGTTACACATTCTACACATACCCAAACAATAACATAGAGAAGTTGTGTGTGTTTTTATTATTGCTGCAGCATATATATTCAGATTGATTTGGACAGGCAGAAAAACTGAACAGGAGACAATTGTGGTTCTTAATTCAGATTGGCTGAGTCGCGTGAAAAAACAGTCTACACACCGATTTCTGCGTGCAACGTTAATGCGCGGGCGTTTTTGCGCCTCTTTTTTACACGCGTTACTTTTTGGCAGATGAAAAAATGCGCTCGGATTGTAATACCAGCGTTAATTTATGCGCGTTAACGTTTAACGCTGCATGCAAAAAAAATAGCGCTGCGCGTGCGCTTTTGCGCGAAGCTGTTAATAGAGTCCTTAGTGTTTTCTTCTAGGAAAAAGGGTGTCTGTTCTCACCATGAAGCGTCATAAAGCACCAGGCACTAAGCAGCCTACGGGATGAAAGCAGACAGTGTGTAGCCAATTTAAAGAGAGTGTTCGCCGGTATGTAGGCAATGATCAGGGGATGCAGGCTGGCGTGTAGTCAATAGATAGAGGGTGCTACCATATGCGCAGAGGTGCATCTACTGAAATGTCCCTTATGGCAAGCAATGAAGTTGCACCCCTGTTCAAACATCTGACAGGTTAAGGTGACATACACACACACACACACATACACCAATATCAAGTAAAATGTGAGAAGTGAAAGTGAGAGAAGCAAGGGGTTAAGGATTTTTTTGATAATCTCCCCAGCTCACACCCCAAGCCCTTTCTCCTTGCAGAGGGTTCCCATCATCTCAAACAGGTGCAGGCTCTTCACTTCTGTCCTTAAATATAAACTCCTGGGCAGCACTGGCGATCGATGACATCACTAGAACCTCCTCCTGTCCCAAACAATTCATAGTCCAGAGCAATAAAACTCACAGTAATGTGCGGTGTGTATCAGCGTATCACAGAGCTCCACCGCAATAAAATTCACATAATGTGTGGTGTGTATGAGTGTATCACAGAGCTCCACAGCAATAAAATTCACATAATGTTCGGTGTGTATGAGCGTATCACAGAGCTCCACAGCAATAAAACTCACAGTAATGTGCGGTGTGTATGAGCATATCACAGAGCTCCACAGCAATAAAACTCACAGTAATGTGCAGTGTGTATCAGCGAATCACAGAGCTCCACAGCCATAAAACTCACAGCACAGAGATCCAAAGCAATACAACTCACAGTATTGTGCAGAGCATATCAGCGGATCACAGAACTCCAGAGCAATAAAACTCACAGTATTGTGCAGACTGTATGAGCGCATAGGCAATAAAACTGACACAGATGCAGAAAGGCACGCATAGATATTGACAAAGGCACAGAGACTAATATATACTGACACACACGCACACACACATACACACTGACAAAGACCAGGAAAATTGCAGACACTGACAAACACATTAAAAATGACATAAAGGACACCAAGACAGCTAAGGTTGTGTCACACAATTTATGTATGTGTGACTTAAGTGTTGTGTGTTACCTTTAGGGGCTGTAGATTAGGTTAAGCTTGTCCCCGCCTTGCTGGGGGAGGTGTTGTTAGGTGACTATATAAAGATTGGGGATATTAGCTTTTCTAATAGAGCTTGTGAAGCCTTCTAAGCAATCCTTCCAAGTGAGGCACTTAGAGATATTCTGGTGAGTGATTTAGATTTTTGTTTCAAACAGATCTTTTCTATTAATTTTAAGGTTTTAAGTTAGGTCTGGTGAGTAAATTAGGTTAGGCTGGTGACTCAATTTTCTTACTGATTAGCACAAAGTTCATAATCAATTGGGTGCTATTTGCTAAGAGGTTAAGCTTGTCCATGCCTTGCTGGGGGAGGTGTTCTTAGGTGACTAAAGATTGGGGATATTAGCTTGTCTAATAGAGCTTGTGAAGCCTTCTAAATGCAATCCTTCCAAGTGAGGCACTTAGAGATACTCTGGGAGGTAGTCTGAGGTTACACAGGAGGTAGAAAACCTACAAAAAGGTAAGATTTGCTTGTTTTAAATTCATTCTTTCATTTTATAATGGCAGGCTTGGTCCAGTGTAATAGCTGTCATGCATTTGTTTTTAGATCACGTTTTTGGAGGTTTGGAGTGTGCCTGATATGTAGGCAGTTCGCTTTATTGCAGCAGGAAATTGCCTGTTTGAAGTCTGAGATTTGTAAGTTATCTGTTAGACAAACTCAGGCTATGACTGTTACAAAGCCACTGCCACAGAGGCCTCCTAGGAGTGGCAGATGGACTACTGTAGGATCTGGTAGACTTAGAGTTGTGGATAGAAGGCATGTCCCACAGTCTGTGGCTCTTCGTAATTCTTTTGAGGCACTTTCAGAGTGTAGTGGTAAGACGGAAGTAGGCTCAGACACCAAAGTTGAGGAACCACCATCCCCTATGCCTAAGGAACCACCATCCCCTATGCCTAAGACTGCAACCAAGGACAAAAAGGAAAAAGGTGGAACTTGATAGAAGGCAATTGTTGCTGGGTGATTCTATCATAAGAGTTGTTGACCTGGAGAAGAGTGGTTTGGTGAGATGTCTTCCTGGGGCTACTGCTCGTAGAGACCGGAGACGTATTCTCAATATTGTCAAACAAGCAAAGCAGGAAGGGGAAGTGGACGTTCTAGTCCATCGAGGGACAAATGACTTGGCTAGCAATGAGGTTTCTGAGATTAAGGAAGATTTTTGTGTTCTTGGAGGTTAAATACAGCAGATTGCGTCCACTGTGTCATTCTCTGACGTTCTGCCTGTGCATAACATTCAGGATAGGCAGATGCGCACTAGGGAATTTAATTTGTGGCTTCGGGAATGGTGTCGGGAGCAAGGATTTGGCTTTGTGTCCCATGATAGCTCTAATTGGAGCAGAAAGGAACTGAATAAAAAAGATGGTTTGCATTTTACTCATAGGGGAACATATGTTCTCAGTGAGAAGTTCAAATGTTTTACAAAGGAATATTTAAACTAGGAGGGGGGACAAAAGGGTAAAAAACAATCTGCCCGATTGTCCCCAAAACTAAATCTGAGGGTGCAAGCAACATGCGGGGTAAAAAATTACAAGCTCAGAGTCGTGTCTATAAATGCTCGCAGTTTAGTCAATAAAATCAGGAGGCAATGATGGCAGCTGTAAAAGTAGATTTAGTGGCGGTTACTGAGACATGGTTCAGTGAGAAAAATAACTGGGACATAACAATACCGGGGTACTCTTTATATAGAAAAGACAGAGAAGGTAGGAAAGGAGGAGGAGTGGCCCTGTATGTGAAAAAAACAACAAAAAAAACGAACCAATCAAAAGTGAGCGAGGTGAACATAGAGTCAGTTTGGGTTACGCTAACATTTGGCAATCATACAGTAGCTCGTGTAGGTGTGATCTATAGACCTGTAAAAAACAAAGGAATTTTTATTTAGAACAATATTGCAAACAATCCAAACAAAAAAAGGAAATAAAGATATAAAATACACGAAAATGGAGAATGAAGGTAATGCGTTCTGATATACAATAATACACAGGCAATGATTTAATTGTCCTATAGGAGCATCTTCGTATGGTAGAAGGCTAATACTGAAGGTATAACACCTTCACAATAATGCACTAATGCTTTTACGAGATCCCCAATTTGGGTAATAAACATACAAATAGACGACCTATTTCAGGTATAGGGTTCGGTGCATCTGTGTGGATGATTATCAAAATGAGTATAAATCTACTAAGGTAATTGAGAATATAGATTAACTTCAAAGTTACTTTCAGAGGTCTGAAAAAATCAGAATGTAGTTTATAAAGGTCGATAGCCAAGAAAAGAAGGGAAACTGCTGCTAGTAAGTACTAGTGTCAACCACACTTAGTTGACGATTTCTGATAAATCAGGCAGCAGAACAGACACAGTCTGATCACATCAATTCAAAAAATTTACTCGATTGAGCATATGAAAGAAGAACATACGGAAGACCATATTCCGATATCAAAAATAGCTAGCTAGATGCAAATAGGGAATCCCACACGTGTAAACTTCGTTATAACTTTGTTCTGGCAATACATGGGTATTAAAACAGAATAAAACTGCCGCTGATTGAGTAACCGTCTCTACAGCACACAGTCTATCTGATGGTGATGGTGAATCGCAATGAACATATGGTGTAATCAAACTACCATGATATATGAAGGCATACAAACGTCTTTACCGATTGCATTCGAAACTCAACGGTGGTTCCCACTAAATAGTCGTAAAGTGTCTCACTTATATTCATTACCAAAAAATTTATGGTAAAAGATTTTTCAAATTTTAATACATCAGGTGTTGTATATCTCCTTACATGTAGTTGTGGTATCAAATATATTGGAAAAACTTTTCGTCCTTTGAAACTGAGAATATTAGAACATGTACGTTCAGTAAGATACCCACGTGAAACCCCAGTATCAAGACATTTACATTTTAAACATCAGAATAATGCCGATGATCTCAAATTTATGGTAGTGGAACAGGTCCGGATTGGACCTCGAGGTGGAAATTTTGACAAAAAACTTTGTCAAAGAGAAGCCTATTGGATATATAAATTGGGAACTAAAAATCCAGGTGGCTTAAACAAGGGCTTTACGTTTTCCCCGTTTATTGACAGCACAATATAATTTACCTGCCATACATTATTTTCACTTCTCCATTTTTTGTTTGTTCATTTGCTAAATAGTCTATTGACACATTGTATTGTTTCATTGCAAGGGCATTATTGCAACTAGATATTTCTGTTACTATGATTTAATGCCAGATCTTTATTAATATAGTAGTTAGGACATCTTTGATCACCACTAGGTGTATATCTGTTTTGAAGTGCACAATACGGACCGAGATGGTCTCACTTAATATCCATACGTCTCGGGTTAAAATACTCTTTCATTGTGGAAATTTAAAGATCCACTTTTTTCAGATTTTCTCGCTACGTAACAACGTAATATATCGCAACATCAGAATAGAGGGTCAGACGACTCCGTAATGGAAACGAGGCTATCCTCCTACGGTTCCTTATCACTAGGCAATGAGATACATTTCCATAGTAAAATGGGTTACTAGAGGACCTAACAACGGAAATGACGTGAAACCTCATCGATTACGAGGATAACGTAGGGGAGGGATTAAGAAGCCACGCAAGATTTACATAGAAAACTGCTTTCACCTGGCGAGTGTCATAGGTAATCATAAAACAGTATATCTAGATGCCCTTACAAGAGTAGCATCACTCTTGATGAAGCCGTAATCTGAAATGGCAAAACGCGTCGAGTTCTCTACTCTGAGTATTATACTCTTTTTAACAGACACTATGCTTAATCATTTGGTTGTGCATCTCTGTAATTAATGGGTTGCTAATTCTGTTTTTTGGCTTGGCCATACTGTGTGTGCATTTGTATAAGAAGGATAGCGGTTTTGCTTACCCCTAAAGTGTGGATAACGCTACGATTTATATTGGCAAAATCACCTGCTATGAGCAAACATGATGACGATTGCGTTTTGTGTGAATATACTGGTTTGGGCTGAATATATCTGGGTTTTTACTCTCCAACTGATTGAAAGACTATTGCTCAATAGCAGTGGAGAGTATCGTTTAGAAGGCAGCAATCGACTGCATACGTTCTAATAGTCTTGATTTAGACACCTTTAAATAATGTGTCGTGTCCTTAATGAATATAAGGGAGACACCTTACGACTATTTAGTGGGAACCACCGTTGAGTTCGAATGCAATCGGTAAAGACGTTTGTATGCCTTCATATATCATGGTAGTTTGATTACACCCTATGTTCCTCGTGGTTCACCATCAGATAAACTGTGTCCTGTAGAGACGGTTACTCAATCAGCGGCAGTTTAATTCTGTTTTAATACCCATGTATTCTCAGCCAGAACAATGTTATAACGAAGTTTACACCTGTGGGATTCCCTATTTGCATCTAGCTAGCTATCTTTGATATCGGAATATGGTCTTCCGTATGTTCTTCTTTCATATGCTCAATCGAGTAAATTTTTTGAATTAATGTGATCAGACTGTCTGTTCTGCTGCCTGATTTATCAGAAATCGTCAACTAAGTGTGGTTGACACTAGTACTTACTAGCAGCAGTTTTCTTTCTTTTCTTGGCTATCGACCTTTATAAACTACATTCTGATTTTTTCAGACCTCTGAAAGTAACCTAGAAGTTAATCTATATTCCTCGATTACCTTGTAGATTTATACTCGTTTTGATAATCATCCACACAGATGCACTGAACCCTATACCTGAAATAGATCGTCTATTTGTATGTTTATTACCCAATTGGGGATCTCGTAAAAGCATTAGCGCATTACTGTGAAGGCGTTATACTATCAGTATTAACCCTCTAACCATACGAAGATGCTCCTATAGGACAATTAAATCATTGCCTGTGTATTATTGTATATCAGAACGCTTTACCTTCATTCTCCATTTTCATGTATTTTATATCTTTATTTCCTTTTATTGTGTGGATTGTTTGCATTATTGTTCTAAATAAAAATTCCTTTGTTTTTTTACATATTTGAATTATTGGGTTACCCCCTTTTTTGGAATCGTTTTCCGTTTTTCCTTCTCGTTGTATACGTGATCTATAGACCCCCTGGACAAGTAGAAGAGCTAGATAATCTGCTGTTTGAGGAAATATCCCTCTTCATTGTCATTTTGGCTGTTATCATCATGGGGGACTTTAATCTTCCTGATGTGAACTGGAAAACCAAAATAGCTGGGTGCACCAGGAGTGCAAATATAGTAAACTACCTACTGGGATTATCTCTAACACAAGTAGTTGAGGAGCCGACCCGTAAAGAGGCCATATTGGATTTAATATTCACCAATGGAGGTTTGGTATCAGACGTTGTTGTAGGTGAAAATTTGGGATCTAGTGATCACCAGTCAGTGTGGTTTAATATAAGAACAGGGATGGAGCCGCACCACACAAAAACAAAAGTTTCAGACTTTAAAAAAACAAATTTTTCTAAAATGAGATTTTGTGTGAAGGAGTCATTATCAGACTGGAGGAGTTTAAAGGGAGTCCAGGAGAAATGGGATTCTTTAAAGGAAGCTTTATTGAAGGCCACTAGACATGTGCACAGCACAAAATTTCGTTTTGAACTAATGGATTAGTCCTAAAATGCAATTTATTTAGTTGCTAAAGAAAATCGTTTCCAGTTCTTTAGTATGAAAACTAATTTCATTCATCCGAAAACCAGTGGATACAATTACTATTGTAGTGGCTCCTCAGAGGGCTGAGATCGCTGCTTGTTACAGTATCTCTCACTCTCAGCACAATGTGGGCCATATTACATAGTTGGTGCTAACTTAACCAGAGCTGTTGTAAACTTCCCAGAGTCATTATAGCCTATGGAGGTTTTCAGTTTACAACAGCTCTGGTTAAGTTAGCACCAACATTGTAATACTGCCCCGTGTCAGGCAAAGCTGTTTCAGTAACTGACTGCTGCTCATCACAGCGCTCAGAGTTTCAGTAAAACTAGTAAATAAGAGGTTAGAACAATATTATTTCCTTGTTTTACTGAAACTCTGAGAGCTGTTACAGTCAGTTACTGTAACAACTGAGCCTGATACATTGTACTGAGAGATAATATAACAAGCAGCCGATCTCAGCACTCACAGCCACTGGATTTAAAGGGCTAAAAAAAAAAGGCTCCTCTCTGTATAATGTTTAGAACATCCTCCTGCATTAATTAATAACCCTCTCTGTATAATGTATAGAACATCCTCCTGAATTAATTAATATCCCTCTCTGTATAGAACATCCTCCTCAATTTATACCTTTCTCTGTATAATGTATATAACATCCTCCTGCATTAATACCCCTCTCTGTATAATGTATAGAACATCTTCCTGCATTAATTAATGCCCCTCTCTGTATAGAACATCCTACTGCATTGGCATGTGGAGGGTGCAGAACTTAAGATGTTGCGCTCTTCATTGCTGGTCTCCTTCACTCAATGTAATATCACAAAAAGGACTGAAACTAAAATGTAGTGCATTTTATTTTAGTTTCTTTCGTTTTTTGTACTGAGCAGTTTCGTATCTCTTGAGTCATACGAAAACTAAATTATCCCAAAATTCGGACTAAATCGTTTTAGTACTAAAACGAATGCACATGTCTAAAGGCCACAGGCAATTGCATTCGGCTTGTTAACAAAAACGGGAAGAAACACTGTGGTACTCTGCAGAAGTGGCCAAAATAGTGAAGAACAAAAAGACAGCATTCAATAATTATAAAAAAACTCAGGCAAACCTATAAGATTAGGCAGAAAGAGGCAAAGCAATTTATAAGAGCTTCCAAAGCACACGCAGAAGAGAAAATAGCTCAGTCAGTAAAAAAGGGGGACAAAACATTTTTTAGATACATAAACGAGAAAAGAAAAGTAAAACAAGGATTAGTTAGATTAAAAACAAAGGAAGGAAGGTATGTACAATAGGGATGAGCTGTTCGGTTCGGAGTTCGATTCGAACATTGGCCGTTCGAAAATTGGCGAACTTCGAACATTTCCGCGTGTGTAAGGACCGTCGCCGCCGGCGTAATAAAAAACCTAGTGCTGGCTCATAGTAAGCTTTCAGGAGTATTACCAAGACAGGTGTTGTATAATTTAGCTGAATGTTCCATGCTTAAAACCCAGCCACACCTGAAGCTCAATGCTTTTTCATTGCCTTGGAATCTCCAAGCTGGAAGGAGCTAAACCTGTATTGTCCAGACCACCTGAATACCAGTTTCTTTACCGCTGGACCTTGTCTCCTAAAGAAGACCTTCTACCACAGTTCCTGGTAAGGACCTTCTATCACAGTTCTTGTTAAAGACCTTATACCACAGTTCTTGTTAAAGACCTTCTACTACAGATCTTGTTAAAGACCTTCTGCTACAAACCTGTTTATAGATCTCCTGTTGCCGACTCCTCAGAATCGTCAACCCGCTGCCCTGCATTCTGCAGAATCCTTAACCCACTATCCTGCAGAATCCTCAAACCCGCTGTTCTACATACCCAGGACCCCTCTACAGACACAGAACCCTCTGCATTCCCCAGGACTCTCAGCCTACAACTAATTCTCTGCTCTTGTTTCCTATTTTTCTTAAGACCTTCCTCCATTATCCTAACTAGGTCTCTCCCTATATTCTGCCTATACCTGCAATCTGCATAAATAATATATCCTCCCTGATTCCTTACTAGTCCATTGTTATATATATATATATTCCTCCCTGTTCATTATCTGTTTGCTTCATTCTTATATGCTATATTATCTTTAGTTCTAGTCTACCATTTCTGCCTATTTATCTATAACTTCAGTTACCCATTGATATCCTTTACTCAGCATTCTCCTTATGTTGCATACCCTTCCTATATTGTTATAGCCTTTAGTCATTCCTTTTATGCTTTCAATAAATCTGTTTATATAAATCTATCCGCCTTATAAGATTCCATTCATTGCATATTGGCTTGACCTTGCTGCCCCGAAACCTGAATCCTGACAGCGTGTTCGGTTCGAGTTCGAAAAAAAATAAAAATTGAAAAAAGTATAAAAAAAATGCTAAAAAAATCTAAAAATAAAGAGACTCTTTACAGCAGTTTATTATAAGCAATGGTTTATTAGATATTGAATTAAAACGGGAATATTTTTAACATTGACGCCTATGGAATTAAACATTCTAGTTGCTAAAACATCAGGCAGACGAGGCCCTCTAATCAGGCACTGTACAGGACAGCCCGCCGGAGCCTCCCTCCCAAGGACCCCTTGAGGAGCATGCGGCCGCAGGATGACAGAGCTGCGACTGTGCGAGCTGGCCAGCCGGGTGCATGTGGCAGAGAGGTGGCGCAGGGACTCCAGGGAGGGAGCCACGGCAGACCCCCCCTTCCCCACAACCAGGATCCAGGGAGTCCCCACTGACCACTAAGCTAAGCTAAGGTGACAGATTTAAAAAAAAAAATAAAATCCGAGGACATTTTTAAATGTCCCCAGTAACATAAAATAAAACTTTTTTTTTCTTTCTAATACTGTAAGGAAAGTCGCCGTCGGCGTAGTAAAAAGTCTATATCCAGCGCCGCCTCGTAGTAATGGGACATTCAGTAGTATTCGCAATACTCCCCTCTGCCTGTGCAATGCTCAGGTGTTGCTTAAATCACCTTAATGCTCCTGCATATAATCAGAACATGCCTGTCAAGCAATGCTTCCACATTGCTTTGAGAATACTCAAACTGAAAGGAGCTACCCCTGTCTTCTCCTGATATCCCAGATCTACTCCATATCCTGCTGGACCTCTTAACTCAACCTGCTGGATCCCCTCTTTATACCTCCTGGACTTATTGTTTTTCCCTGGATTTCTCATATAAACTCCCCTGGATTATAAAGCATTTATTTCACTATCTACCTGGACGCCTATACAGAGTGCACTCTGAAGACTAAGTTATAACTTTATTATTTAAAGACTTCTTCCTTCTTATTGTTTATCTCCGTATATATATATATATACAAAAATCCACTGCATACAGCACTCTCCATATTACCGTTCATTGCCCGGTGCAATCCAGTTGAAGTATATAGAATTAGGCAATAGAGGATGCACTCACGGTCTTCCAAACAAATATAAAGAATTTATTTTACAAAACTCACATGGACATCAACGTTTCGGCTCGCAGAGCCTTTTTCAAGATAAAAGGCTCTGCGAGCCGAAACGTTGATGTCCATGTGAGTTTTGTAAAATAAATTCTTTATATTTGTTTGGAAGACCGTGAGTGCATCCTCTATTGCCTAATTCTATATATATATATATATATATATTTTCAGTATATCTCTGCATTCCTTAACCCTTATGACTAAACGTTTTCTTCTCGGTAGAATTTATACCTTATTTCTTTATACTAATTCTGATACCTGCAACCTGTATATATAATATCTCTCTTCTCTTCTCGATCTGTATCATTATTAGTCTTATCTCAGTTTAGTGTCCTCATCTACTCCTGTATATCTTCAGTGTGTCTATTGTTATTATTTACTCATCTTTCTCCTTCTCTAGTATAAACCCCTTCTATAATCTGTTATTACCTCTTGCATCCTTTACAATATATATATATATATCTTGCAAGCCTCTTGATTTAATGCACAGTTGCTCGAATCTACCGCCCCGGAATCTGTATCCTTACAAATACTCACCTGATTCCTGGATCCACAAACTGTAGAGGTGCTGCCCGGCAGTGTGCGGAATCATATGCTGCATTAATTATACTGTAAGGCTGGGTTCACACCTGCGTTTTTTTTTACGCGCCAATACGTCCGTTTTTTAACGCGCGTATCGCGCAAACGTAAAAAACATGCGAACGCACATTGCAGCGCGTTCACGGCCATAGACTGCAGAGTGAACGTGCTGCAATACGCTCCAAAGAAGCTCCTGTACTTCTTTGGGCGTAGAATGTTTTACAGCGCGTTCCTGCTCTGTAAAACGCCCAGGTATGAACGGGTCCCATAGCAAATAATGGGATTTCCCTGCTTATACGTTTTACAGCGTGCAAGAATGCGCTGTAAAACGCTTAGGTGTGAACCGGGCCTTAAGGTGCTGCCCGGTAGGGATGAGCCGAACACCCGAGTTCGGTTCGCATTCGAACTCGAACTTTCCAAATGCTCGAATTCGAACTCAAACTCAATATAAGTCAATGGGACTCAAAATTCGATTTTTAGAGTGCCCTCCAAGAGGGCATATATGCTAGATATTTGCCATAAAAGGTATATGGGGGTCCAGGTAGTGCCCTGGGGGACAGGAAACAAGGACAAAAAGTTAAAAAAAAAAAATGTTTTTAAAGGGACAGTGAGTTTTCCATGAAATAAGGGTTAAAAATAAAAAATAAAAATTCCTTCAAATATCGTGCCTAGAAGGTCCCCATAATCTGCCCGTCAAGTGGCAAATTTCTAGGATGTATAGAAACATTTATAAACAAAAAAATGACATTTCAAATGACGGTAAATGCTTTTCCTTTAATCTATTCCTAAACAACTGCTAGGGGCGGCAGCCTGTATGAAAAGACATTTTAGGACGCGCAGAAAAAGTTTAGTGACTTTTTTTTTGGGCTAAATTATGTTGCAGGGTTTGGATGAAAGTAACAATAGGTGCTTTCAAAATGGGCCTTTAGCGTCGGCAACAGTGCCGTCACACAGTATCCCCTCTGAGGATATGAATCTGGTACAGGCGTCAGAGGCAGTGTACCCAAATATTTTGCTTTTGGTGCCAGCCCAGCAAGTGCATTCATACAGTAACCCCTCTGTGGTATTGTGGAAGAGTGCAGGGGTGGACCATGTGGTCCTATATTAAAAAGATATGAATCTGGTAAAGGAGTCAGTGCACCCAGATATTGTGCTTTTGGTGCCAGGTCAGCAAGTCCATTCATACAGTAACCACTCTGTGGTATTGTGGAAGAGTGCAGGGGTGGACCCTGTGTTCCAAAAAATTAAAATGATATAAATCTGGTACAGGTATCAGTGCACCCAAATATTGTGCCTTTCATGGCAGCAAGTGCCTTCACACCGTAATCCTTTGTGGTATTGTGGAAGAGTTCAGTGCTGGAGGTTTTCTGAATGCAGAAGACATCCCCGATCTATTCCGTTACGTCAGCATCAGGGGATTGATAGCTGCTGATCCTGGACTGATTCATTTTTATAAATGTCAGCCGGTCTACAGAGTCGGTGGACAGACGCACTCTTTTGTCTGTGACAAAACCTCCAGCGGCACTGAAAGTCCTTTCAGAAAGCAAACTAGATGAAGGGCAACCTAGTAGCTGCATATCATATTGGCTAACTTCTGGCCAGTGATTCAATCTCAACACCCAGTAAGCCAGTGGATCATCTACTGGAAAGTTATCCACGTCCGCCCTTGCCCCTAGGTAGTCCTGCACCATATGGTGAAGACGCTGGCAATGGGTGCCTACATTTGACGTCCCTGGGCGTCGTGGACTAAAAAATTTAAAGAGGCATCAGTCAAGCGGCCCGCCTTCACCACTATTCTTCTGGTCATCCGCAGCCTCAGAAGCACCTGTGTCATCACTTGGTAACCTACCAGTGCCTGGAAAGGTGTTAAACAAGTGTCGCTTTAGAGCGTCTTCAAGTTTTTTCATCCTGTGCTCCCTCTGTGTGGGCAGGATAAGCTCTGCAACTTTACCCTTGTATCGTGGATCACGAAGGGTTGCCAACCAGTAATGATCCCTCTCCTTGATAGCATGAATCCTGGGGTCCTTTAGCAGGATTTGCATAATAAGGGAGCCCATGCAGCGTAGGTTGGAGGTGGCATTAGCTTCCGAGTCTTCCTACTCAATGAGGAGGATGACCCCATCGTGCACTTCCTCCTCCCAGCCACGTACCAGTCCTTCTGTTTCTGGGCACACAAAACCCTCCCTTGAGGAATCCCCAACTTCAATGCCCCCACTACTCAAATATTCCTCCTCCTCGTCCTCCTCATCCTCCTCCTGTCTGATCTGAGGAGGACCCGCTGGAATCTGTCTGTGGAAAGACTAAGGTCTTCAGAGCTAGGGAAGGCATCCTCTTCCTCCCGCTGCTCTGCCTCTAGAGCCACATCTATAATTCCCTGCAGAGTGTTCTCCAGCAGGAACACTAAAGGAATTGTGTCACTGATGCATGTACTGTCCCTGCTCACCATCCTCGTTGCCTCCTCAAATGGTGACAGTACAGTGCATGCATCCTTTATCATCAGCCACTGCGGGGAAAAAAGAAACAAGTTGACCTGAACCTGTCCTTGTGCCACACTCACACAGGTACTCGTTGATGGCCCTCTGCTGCTTGTGCAGATGCTGCAGCATTGCTAATGTCGAGTTCCACCTGGTGGGCATGTCGCAGATCAGACGGTTTGTGGGAAGGTGAAATTCTCTTTGAATTTCTGCCAGGCGAAAGCTTGCTGGGAATGACCGTATGAAGCGGCTGCAGACTTTTCTGGCCTGGATGAGAAGCTCTGGCAGCCCTGGGTACTTGGTTAGGAAATGCTGTACCAGTAGATTTAGGACGTGTGCTAGGCATGGTACATGCGTCAACTTACCCTGGTGTAGGGCGGAGAGAAAGTTGCTGCCATTATCACAGACGACCATTCCCAGCTGAAGCTGGCGTGGTGTTAACCATCTCTGCACCTGCCTCTGCAGAGCTGACAGAATTTCTGGCCCGGTGTGGCTCCTTTCCCCTAAACAAACCAGCTCAAACACAGTATGGCATCTTTTTGCTTGAGCCATTGTGTAGCCCCTGCCACGCGTCGGTTTTGCTGCCACTTCGCCAGAGACAGAGAAGGAAGAGGAGGAGGAAAAGGGAGAGGTGGTGGTGGAGCAGACCAACCTCATACAAGCAGCTTTCTGGAGGCGTGGTGGATGAACAAGCTCCAGCACAGAGCCCCGTCTTGGATCTCTCTCAGCTGCAATCAGAGTTACCCAGTGTGCCGTGAAGGAAATGTAACGACCCTGTCCATGCTTTCTGGACCATATGTCAAAAGTCACATGCACCTTGCTGCTGACTGCCTTTCCCAATGACTCGATAACATTGTCTTCCACGAGCTGGTATAGTGCTGGAATGGCCTTCCGTGAAAAGTAATGGCGTTTTGGAACATGCCACTGTGGTACAGCACATTCAGCAAATTCACGGAAGGGAGCAGAGTCCACCAGCTGGAAAGGCAGCAGCTGCAATGCGACTAATTTTGCTAAGCTGACATTTAGACGCTGTGCTTGGGACTATATTTTTTCTTATGCTGCAGCAGCTGGGGCAACGTAATCTGACTGCATAAATCTTCAGCTGATGGGATGCTGTCACATTGTGAGGAAGGACCTGGTACATCCATTACTGTTGCATCATCCCTGTCAGTGGAGGTTGTAGGCAATGACATGGCAGGTCATACAGTGGGGGTAGAGACAGATGAGGAGGAGGAGGACCTACGCAAAGTTTTGGGCCAATGGGATGTGTGGCAGGTGTTCATATGTCGCCTCAAGCACGTGGTACCCAAGCGTCCGGTGTCTTTCCCACGCTTGAGCCTCATCTGACATAGATTACAAATAGCAACGGTGGGGTCTGCTGCAAATTTCTTAAAGAACTCCCAGACAGCAGAGTTTCTGGATGTGTGCTTTGAGACAACAGCGCTCTGCACCTGAGCAGCTCTGACATCTGATGCCTTGGACTGGCTAGTGCTACAGTTGGTCATAGAGGATGTTGTGCCTCGTGTTTCTTGTGCCTCCTCCTCCTCACTTGACTCCTCTGTTCGATCAGGCACCCAGGTGGAGTCAGTGACCTCATCATCATCACCCCCTATCTCCTCGTCACTGGAGCCAACTTGGCAGTATACTGCAGCTGCTGGTGCCAGTTATTTGTGTGCCATCACTGGCACCCCCTTATCTAGGTTGATTATACTCCTCAGAGATTGAATCAGAGCACTGTACTTGCTGCAAGTCCTCAAGCAGCATGTCACTGTCATTGTAGTCAAACAATTCAGCTGACTCCTCCGTGTGTGATAGTGAGGCTATGGCAAGAGTAGCTGTGGACATGGAGGCTGCATTAGATGCTTTGGCAGCTGAGGTGGACTGTAAAGCACTACAAGCCTGGCTGGCAGAGGACTCGGAGGACTCGGATGGCCTGGTTCGCCAATCCACCAAATCCTCTGTATGTTGCTGCTGCTTAAGAAGACGGCCAGCACCAGCTAGAAAGGACAAGCGTGCCCCTGAAGAGGATGCACCACGTCCACCACGACCAGAGGCACAGCCTCCCGACACAGAGGCTGCTTGCCCTCTTATCTGTGTCTGGGAGCGTCTGCCTGTCCTTTTTGGTCTTTCTGACATAGTGAGTGATATATAGATTAAATATATACAGAACTCTGATTCAACTCTGGTATAAAGATTTCCAGAACTCTGGTATAACTCAGTGAGACACCCTGATAGCTGGCAGCCAGTGACAAGACACAGATTACAATTTCCAGAAACCTCCTATAAATCAGTGAGACCCCCTCATGGGTGGCAGTGGCAAGACACAGATTACAATTCGCAGAAATCTGCTAGAAGTATGTGGGACCCCCTGATAGCTGACAGTGAGAAGACACAGATTACAAGTCTCAGAAACCTCCTATAAAATCAGTTTGACCCCCTGATGGGTGGCAGTGACAAGACACAGATCACCTCCAATTCACAAATATTTTGTAGCAATTACTGACCCCCAAAATACTTGCTGGCTATGACAAGACATTGGCATAGTCTTGAACTTGTCTTGCACCAGACCTGTGGTCAGGTGCAAGGCTGTAGCCAATTACAAGCTTCAGGCCAGTGGAAAAGTGCATTGTGGGTGAACACGCGGCGAACATGCGAACAGGCTATGTTCGATGCAAACTCCGAACTGATCGAACCGAACAGCTCATCCCTACTGCCTAGCAGTATGAGGATTCATATGCTGCATGAATTATTCTTCTTACAAATTTGGTTACTTAACCCATTTGCGTTTGGATTGTAATATTGTGACATCCAGGGCCCCGAGTGGCAATCGGGGGGGGGGGTCGGATGCATGGTGCAGCCAGCTGGCAGAATGCCAGAAGCTACGGCGGCACCCGGCGCAGCTGTGAGTGATCAGGGGGCAGGGCGCGGCGTGGTGACGCAGAGCCGCCGGGACTGGTGTGCGCCAATTCTCACCATATACAGTAGCGCAGTACTAGTGCCTAAACGTTGTTGAGCTGGTTTTGTTATAACAACTACACTCGCTCTGTGCCCCTCTCTGGTATATTCCGCTGCTTGTTACTGCTGGTGTGCTTCCATCCTGCCATACGCTATAGCGCAGTAATATTTGGGTGCACTGCCACTGACGCCTATACCAGATTCATATCATTTTAATATTGGACCGCAGGGTCCAACCCTGCACTCTTCCACAATACCACAGAGGGGTTACGGTGTGACTGCACTGTTGCCGACACTAAAGGCCCAATTTTAAAGCACCTATTGTTACTTTCCTCCAAAGCCTGCATAAGGCTGGGGTCAGACGAACGCAGTGCGAACGCGTGTGCAGCCACACTTTATTACGGCCGCAGTAGCAGCAAATGACGGGCAATATATGAAGTACGGCCGCACGAAAGTGTGGCCGTGCAACGCAAGCGGCAAACAAACGCATTTTTTCGAGAACGTGATACCGCTAGTACTGACGTACAGAATGCGCTGCGTCTGCTAGCGGCATGTGCGCGTGATTAGGAGATGTCAGACGCTGCTAATGTCCGGCCAACATAACGTCCAGACGCAAAAAGGGTTTTATTGATGATCCATACAAAATCACGGATGAAAATGCGCATCGTATGACTGCTATCGCGTATTCTGTGAAAAAATACGTCCATTCGTGAAAAATGTGTACATCTGACCCTAGCCTAAGTTTCAACATAATTTAGCCAAAAAAAATCACTAAACTTGTTCAGCGTGTCCTAAAATGTCTCTTCTTTTCATACAGGCTACCGCGCCAAGCAGTTGTTTATGAATAGATTAAAAGGAAAGCCATTTACTGTCATTTGAAATGTCATTTTTTTGTTTTTAAGTGTTTCTATACATCCTAGAAATGCACCACTTCACGGGCAGGTTATGGGGACCTCCTAGGCACGATATTTGAAGGAATTTTTTTGTTTTTATTCTTAACCTTTATTTCATGGCAAACTCACTGTTGCTTTAAAAATGTTTTTTTTCACTTTTTGTCATTGTTTCCTGTCCCCCAGGGCACTACCCGGACCCCCCATACACCTTTTATGGCAAATATCTTGCATATATGCCCTCTTGGAGAACACTCTAAAATTCGAACTTTCGAGTCCCATTGACTTGCATTGAGTTCGGTTCGTGTTCGAACTCGAACTTTTTAAATTGTTTGATTTCGAATGCGAACCGAACACGGGGGTGTTCGGCTCATCCCTAATGTAGAAGAGGATAACAGTCTCGCTGACTGCCTCAATGAATATTTTTGTTCAGTCTTTGCAGTAGAAAAGTGTCACGAGGCATGTGCGGTTCTGGTATGAGCCCAGCAGGCGGTGACACAGAGGGGAGGCCAAACAGAAATCATACAATGAAGATACTTTAATGAAACATAAATAGTCCTTAACTGCAGGTACTTGAACGACCAAAGGAAATATATAAAGTCCTGGGAGAGTTCTAGACTGGAGGGTCTGAGGTTTGTGGGCTATGCAGTCCCAGACTGCAGACAGGGCCCACCAAGGAGAAGTCTGGACAGCAGTACCTTGGTCAGAGACAGAGATTAACTGATGATCCACAGGTAGAGATAGCTGAGAGTCCCTTGCACAGACAGATGTATCCAGGAATACCAGGGCAGATGGATGGACACTGGATACACTGGATAAAATGGATAAACTGGATAAGCTGGAGCAGGTAAGCACACATCCAGATGACTTCAGTCAAGGATAACAATAATGCAGACCCACTGCTAGTTGGGTCTCTCTGCTATTTAAAGAGGCTTGATAGCAGATGGGCCTCAGCTGTAATTCCTAGGCTAGATCTCCAGGAGCCTGGACATGGCACTGGGCTGAAGTAAACCCCGGATTGGAGCCCAATACAGAAGCATTCCAGGACAAAAGGCAGTCGGGACCAGGCTGAGCAATATGGGTACCCCGGGTGGACTGTGACAGTACCCCCCCCCGACGGGTGCCCTCTGGGCACCGAGGCTGGAACAGGAGATGGAGCACAGATCACCACCCTCCAACGTACCCAGAGTCTGGATTGCCATAAACGTCACCATAAGCACGTAGGGCCCTCTCAAAATGTGGCAGGTTCTCTTTCCGGACCAACGTGCCATTGGATGCCCAGACGCAGCCCTCGGGAGCAAGACGTACAATGGGTGATGGACCCTTGGCAAAGTTCGGTAGGGCAGCGCCCTTGGCATGGCTTAGTGGGACTGCGCCCTTGGTGCCGCTCAGTAGGGCAGCGCCCTTGGCAAAGCTCGATGGGGCAGCACCCTTGGCGAGGCACGGAGGGGCAGCGCCCTTGGCGAGGTCCTTGGTACAGCACGGCTCAATGGTGGCAACCTTGGTGAGGCACGGCACTTGAGCGACCTGGGTACTGCACGGCACCTGAGCGACCTGGGTACGGCACGGCACTTGAGCGACCTGGGTACGGCACGGCACTTGAGCGACCTGGGTACGGCACGGCACTTGAGCGACCTGGGTACGGCACGGCTCTTGCTGGGCAGTGAGCGGCTTGGCCTTACAGTGGCGTCAACAACCCCATGGCGGTGATAGCTTAGGATAACCTGCGGGATGCAGGGCAGCGACAGCTGGAGAACATGCGGGATGCAGGGCAGCGACAGCTGGAGAACCTGCGGGATGCAGGGCAGCGACAGCTGGAGAACCTGCGGGATGCAGGGCAGCGACAGCTGGAGAACCTGCGGGATGCAGGGCAGCGACAGCTGGAGAACCTGCGGGATGCAGGGCAGCGACAGCTGGAGAACCTGCGGGATGCAGGGCAGCGACAGCTGGAGAACCTGCGGGATGCAGGGCAGCGACAGCTGGAGATCCTGCGGGATGCAGGGCAGCGACAGCTGGAGAACCTGCGGGATGCAGGGCAGCGACAGCTGGAGATCCTGCGGGATGCAGGGCAGCGACAGCTGGAGATCCTGCGGGATGCAGGGCAGCGACAGCTGGAGAACCTGCGGGATGCAGGGCAGCGACAGCTGGAGAACCTGCGGGTTGCAGGGCAGCGACCTCTGGAGATCCTGCGGGTTGCAGGGCAGCGACCTCTGGAGATCCTGCGGGTTGCAGGGCAGCGACCTCTGGAGATCCTGCGGGTTGCAGGGCAGCGACCTCTGGAGATCCTGCGGGTTGCAGGGCAGCGACCTCTGGAGATCCTGCGGGTTGCAGGGCAGCGACCTCTGGAGATCCTGCGGGTTGCAGGGCAGCGACCTCTGGAGATCCTGCGGGTTGCAGGGCAGCGACCTCTGGAGATCCTGCGGGTTGCAGGGCAGCGACCTCTGGAGATCCTGCGGGTTGCAGGGCAGCGACCTCTGGAGATCCTGCGGGTTGCAGGGCAGCGACCTCTGGAGATCCTGCGGGTTGCAGGGCAGCGACCTCTGGAGATCCTTCGGGTTGCAGGGCAGTGACCTCTGGAGATCCTGCGGGTTGCAGGGCAGCGACCTCCGTAGTCAGTGTCAAAGCAACCTCCATGGGCATATAAGGCTCCAAATCTGTGGGCAAGGGAGGTTCCATGTCCATGGGTTCAACGTCAGCAGGCTCAGATGGCGGGGTCTCCAAGTAATCAGAGAGGGAGTCATCCTCTGTACTCTCCACATTAGAGAAGGTTTCCCTAATTTCAGGTCTCTTAGATCTGGGTTCCTGGAGTGTGGCAAGACTTGCCAACTGTGGTAGCCTGGCGAGGTCTAGCAGGAACAGAGACTGGGCGAGGTTTGGCTGTGGACTGGCGAAGCTTGACAGCAGCTTGGCGAGACTTGGCAGGATTTGAGACTGGGCATGACTTGGCTGTGACCTGGCGAGGCTTGAAAGTAGCTTGGCGAGGGCTGGCAGAGACAGGGTGCTGTCGAGCTTTGGCACTTGGAGTTCGCTTAGACTTTGATGGCAAGGACTCAGCAGGTAATGTCTCTTTGCTTTTAGCATGCACAGACACAGGAGGAGCAACCAGTTGAGAAGCAGGAGTAACAGGGTTGACTCTGGTCTGTGCAGGGGATGGCTTGGGTGGGCGCACAGGGCACGCAGATATGAAATGTGAGCCCGCACTACAATAGAAGCACAGTCCCAAAGACCTCCTCCTGGATCGTTCCTCCTCAGACAAGGGTCTCCTGCAGCCAGATATCAAAGTTGAAGAGCGCACATTAGGTGAGGTGCCCCTTAATCCTTGCAGCACTTTAAGCAACATAGAATCCAGTTGCTGCAGGAAGTTCTCCACAGCCATTTTCATGGATGCCACCACCGCCTGTATCACCGCAGACTCGTAATAAGATGGGGTCTGCATTCTGTCACGAGGCGTGTGCGGTTCTGGTATGAGCCCAGACAGGCGGCGACAGAGAGGGGAGGCCAAACAGAAATCATACAATGAAGATACTTTAGTGAAACATAAATAGTCCTTAACTGCAGGTACTTGAACGACCAAAGGAAATATATAAAGTCCTGGGAGAGTTCTAGACTGGAGGGTCTGAGGTTTGTGGGCTATGCAGTCCCAGACTGCAGACAGGGCCCACCAAGGAGAAGTCTGGACAGCGGTACCTTGGTCAGAGACAGAGATTAACTGATGATCCACAGGTAGAGATCGCTGAGAGTCCCTTGCACAGACAGATGTATCCAGGAATACCAGGGCAGATGGATGGACACTGGATACACAGGATAAGCTGGAGCAGGTAAGCACACATCCAGATGACTTCAGTCAAGGATAACAATAATGCAGACCCACTGCTAGTTGGGTCTCTCTGCTATTTAAGGAGGCTTGATAGCAGATGGGCCTCAGCTGTAATTCCTAGGCTGGACAGGAAAACCCAGGCTGGATCTCCAGGAGCATGGACATGGCACTGGGCTGAAGTAAACCCCGGATTGGAGCCCAATACAGAAGCATTCCAGGACAAAAGGCAGTCGGGACCAGGCTGAGCAATATGGGTACCCCGGGTGGACTGTGACAAAAAGGAAGGAAAGGGACCTCAATTAGGAGGAAACACTAAAGTGACATTTACATATCAGTTTACAGAGGAGGAGGTTCTACAGCAGTTGTCTAAAGTAAAGACAAATAAGTCAATGGGGCCTGATGGGATCCACCCTAAGTTATTAAAAGAGCTCAGTGGTGTAATAGCAAAACTGTTAACAGATTTTTTTAACCAACCAATCCTTGTAAACTGGAGTCGTCCCAGAAGACTGGAAATTAGCAAATGTTGTGCTCATTTACAAGAAGGGTAGTAGGGAGGAATCGGGAGGAAGGGTAGTAGGGAGGAAAGGATTGTTGAACATCTAAAAACACATAGATTACAGGATCAGAAACATCATGGGTTTACCTCAGGGAGATCATGCCAAACTAATCTTAATGACTTTTTTGATTGGGTAACAAAAATAATAGACACAGGTGGTGCAGTAGACATTGCTTATTTAGATTTCAGTAAGGCTTTTGATACTGTTCCGCATAGAAGGCTTATCAATAAATTGCAGTGGATTCCAATATTGTTGAATGGATTAGGCAGTGGCTGAGTGACAGGCAACAGAGGGTTGTGGTAAATGGAGTTTATTCGGCGCAAGGTCTTGTTACCAGTGGGGTACCTCAGGGGTCAGTACTTGGACCCATTCTCTTTAATATTTTTAGTAGTGATATTGCAGAAGGTATTAATGGTAAAGTATGTCTTTTTGCTGATGACACCAAGATTTGCAACAGGGATGACGTTCCTGGAGGGATCAGCCAAATGGCAAATGATTTAGGTAAACTAAATAAATGGTCGGAGCTGTGGCAATTGAGTTTTAATGTGGAAAAGTGCAAGATAATGCACCTGGGATGTAAAAACCCAAGGGCTGAATATAGAATATTTGATACAGTCCTAACCTCAACATCTGAGGAAAGGGATTTAGGGGTCATTATTTCAGAGGATCTAAAGGTAAGTAGTCAATGTAATAGAGCAGCAGGAAATGCTAGCAGAATGCTTGGTTGTGTAGGGAGAGGTATTAGCAGTAGGAAAAGGGAAGTGCTCATGCCACTGTACAGAGCACTGGTGAGACCTCACTTGGAGTACTGTGTGCAGTACTGGAGACCGTATCTCCAGAAGGATATAGACATCTTAGAGAGAGTTCAGAGAAGGGCTACTAAAATGGTGTACGGCTTGAAGGAGAAAAGTTACCAGGAAAGGCTTAATGATCTTAACATGTACAGCTTGGAAAAAAGACGAGACAGAGGAGATATGATAGAAACATTTAAATATGTAAAGGGAATCCACAAGGTAGAGGAAGGGAGTATATTTAAAAGGAAACAAAATAACAAAACAAGAGGACATAGTCTTAGATTAGAGGGGCAAAGTTTTAAAAGTAACATCAGGAAGCATTATTTTACTGAGAGGGTGGTGGCTACATGGAACAGTCTTCCAGTTGAAGTGGTAGAGGCCAAAACAGTAATTGAATTTAAGCAGGCATGGGATAGGCATAAGGCTATCCTAAACAAAAGATAAATCCAGGTAAAGTATCCATGTAATTGGGCAGACTAGATGGGCCGAAAGGTTCTTATCTGCCGACATTTTCTATGTTTCTATGTTTCTAGATGTGATTTGAGAATTTTTTTGGAAGTATCTATTTGATGTGTGGTCCACTGAATACCTTCAAATTTAACATTAGTGTTCATTCAGTAACATAACCTAACCTTAAAAATAACCCTAACCTGAAAGATAACCCAAATCTAACAAAACACCTAATACTAACCCTAACCTGAAAATAACCCCACATCTAACCATAACCTTAATACTAACCCTAACCTGAACAATAACCCCACATCTAACCATAACTGTAATACTAACCCTAACATTAAAAATAATCCTAACCCAAATTTAACCATAACCCTAATACTAACTGTCACGGAACGGACATGAGAGCTCTTTTCAGCGAGCCACATAACTAAAGACTGAACCATTTTTTTTTTTTTTTTAAATTCTTTATTTAGAAATTTCAATAGGACCACATGTCGACCAACAAGAAAGCAGCCACACAGGGCTGTGATATCAACTGTCGTAAAGCATTATATAGATAAGAAATAAAAAATAAATTAAGAGGCGTAGTGAAACATCTGCAGGCGCCAAAGGCAATGCCATCATAAGGGGGGGGGGGAAAGGCCTGAAACCTAAAGGGAAAAGGGGAGCATAAGACACTTCCAAAATCCCAAATAGCAATACAGGCAATGAGGGAGGGGGGGTATCAAGGGGCTCACATCACAATCCCCGAATCCATCTAAATAGCTCCTCAAACTATATAAAAATAAAAATTAAAAACAACAGAGAAAGAGAGGGGGTCTTCCTATAACATTCCGAGCAGCAAAAGACATCAGATAAACAACGAAACATGAGTCAAAAATGCAAAACCATGAACTAAAAAGAACGCATTGAAAAAGAGGCGGCTTCTCGTAAAGGTGTTGTGCAAACAAGTCAGAGATTCCCATCACCTAAGTTCTCAGCCCGGGGAGACGAGCGCACCATCCGGCGCAAAACCCGCCCCCTGTAAAACAGGCCAGGCCTCGGCCGGGTCCGAGATTACATACGACATTTTGTTATGGGTAACCACTAATGAGCCGGCTGGACCCCAGCGGTACCGGACCCCTTTATGCCTGAGGAAAGTTGTCACCTCGCGATATCTGCGGCGCGCCATCAGCGTTGCGAAGGGCAGGTCGTGAAATTATTTCAGGGTTACTCCATCGAATAGGACATCAGCTCGCGCCCCCGGCGCTGTCATGATCCGTGTTTTGGCTGCCACATCTGCTGTGACCGCGATCACATCTCTCGGGGCATCCCGTGGGGCCTCAGCAGCCTTGCGAATGCGGTAGACCGTGCTAAACACCTCCGGGGTGTCAGGCGGATCCTCCAAAACCTGGCGTGCCAGACTATTAGTGTACGAGAGTAAGTCCGCTAGAGTAACCGACTCGGGAACTCCCCGGACACGGACATTACGCCGACGGTGCCGGGACTCCAGAGCCTCCACTGAGCGTGTCAAAACCTCCACCTGAGAGCAGTCACCTGTGCCGACAATACCGTCTGTTTTTCTGCCAACTCCACAGTCTGAGCCTGAACCGCCACCATCTGTGAGCGCACCTCCTTTACCTCAGAGCGCACGTTAGATAATTCGGTCAGCCATATTGATTTGATCTCCGCTATGAAGTTTCTATAGTCTTGCATCGTAGTGGGGCGCATGTCATCTGGGGCAGCCGCAGGGGTCCCGGCAGAGCTTGGAGGCGTTGCTGCACCCAATAGAGAGCCAGTCTCCCCTGGGGTATCCGATATCCGCTGCGGTTGTAGGTCTCCCTCTTGTTGCGGGCTGTCCGTCCGTCGTGGCAGGTCCTCCGCATCCGACATTAGCGTATCAGCCTCTGAGCCACCTGCGGAGGGCTCCGTAGCCGTGGCCTCAGGTAACTCCGCTGCCAAGGCCTTTTTCCTCTTTTTCTGCGCTCTCTTGCGTGCAGCGGCACTCATAGTCATTGGATTCTTGTCCCGGGACGTCTCGGCGGGCCAATCGGGCCCCCGTCCATTGTGCCAGGAGCAGTCTTCCTCCTCAGAGGAGTCATACCCCATGGGCAGGAGGGAAGAGGGGGTATAACTGTTGCAGAGCGTCTATAATTCAGTGAATCTCTAATGTCCGCCTGTCTGGTGTCCACCAACCTGCGCTGTGGAAGTGTTTTCAGCTTCTTCCCCATGCTCAGTCGACAGTAAAGTCTCTCCAGTCAGGAATCAGGTCCGATATGGCCTCCAGGAAACACCCCAGGCTCCACAAGATGGCCGCCGCAACTAGGCCGCACCAGGCCCGAAGGTCCAGGAAGTCAGATGGGGGCGATAAAACGCTCGGAAATCAGCGGCGCCGTGAGCACCACACAGTCCACTCGTCCTGGGGGCCCTCAGCAGATCAAAATTGGACGGTTCAGACACTGTAATTGTGACCCGGTATAGGGTAAACAGCGGAGCTCCTCTAACATGCGTCTGCTCCCGTCCGTCGCTTGTTTGTTTTAAATTTTTTGTCTCAAGTGCCTGTCAAGAAAAGTTTGCCAGTTCCGAAATACCTTAAAACTGAATTGGCCGCTTCAGAATCCAAAATATTGGCAAACAAAAATCTGCGAAACCTGATTAATTGCCCGTGCACATCTAGCCGCCATCCATGGAGGCCACATTTAAAGTTGTGCATCCTAACATGGACAAAGTAATGCATCTCAAGGTCCATTTTTTTGTCACCTGAGGTGGGGCACTCAGATGGTAAGAGGTGTGCAAGTGTTTAGGTACGGAGGCATTGGTCTGCATGCTCTTCAAAATACGAATAACTCCCTAAAATTCAGAAATAATGGATGTTAATGAAATAGGATGTTCTTTTAAAGCTGGTTAAGCATCAAAGGGGCATGTAGTCCAGAAGCATGAGGCAAGAACACTATCTATTATAGGGTTTCAATCAAGTAGCAGAGCTGCAAGTTGGTTTCTATGCCAGTGTATAATGTGATATCCCATATTAAAGCCAGGAATTCCTGATGTCACTCCGCCAGCACGGAGTATGCAGGTTCCTCAAGGCTGCTGGATGTGAGTGCTGTGAGCGGTACACCTCTAACGCAACCGCTACTTACAGGAACAATCAATACGCCGCCTCCGCATGTCTTCCTGGTTCGCTTTCCGTCTCCCCTGGATCAGACTGAACCATTTTTAAAGACCATTTTTCCTGTTTTCATTTTGGTTTTGCGTGTGAGCCTATGGACCTCTTATTTTATTGCTAGATGTGGTTTTATTGGTGTAATGTAATAAAAATGTACCCTGTATGATGTGACTGTAAAAGTATGAAAGAAACCGTTTGTATGTGTTTTCCCCGTCGCCATTTTGCTCATCCCAGCATGGTTTCACAGAACAAAGGATCTCATGCCCCAAGATGGAGGATGCAGCGGGCCAGAGGATTGAAGGTTTTTCCAAGACCTCATTTGCCTAATCCCCTGGACAATGGGGGTGCCTGAAAGGGCAAAATAGAGGATACAGCAAACCAGCTGATTGGAGGCTTTTCCAACACCTCATCTGCCTAATCCCTGGACAATGGGAAGGCTGAAAGGGACTTGATAGGGAACAGGAGGCTGGGAAAGGAGCCAATCAGTGCTGGTTGTGTGGGTGGGGGAGTTGGTAATCTGTTTGTGTGAAATTGTATAAATGACCCTGTTGAAACCCATAAAATTCAGTTCACTGTTTTAAAGCATACAGCCGCATCTGGTGTCTTCATTTCAGAGCTACAATCACTATTGCAGGAGACACTGAGCGGTCTCCTGCATCACCACTCAACCCAGGAACGGGATCCCCAAGGCAACACCGCACCATCTCTCCAGACGCCGGACCAACGCCATTTCATCCTCCATGCCGCTCGAGATGCCGAGTGCCGTGCCACTCGGTAGTCGGGCCGGACGCCATCAAAGGGGGGGGTCAGATAGAGCAGGACTGCAGGCGGACTTCCATCCCGCCACATTGGTGGCAGCGGTGGGATAGCTCTTTGAACCCCCAGAAAAAGCACTCAGCATGGCAGGGTACGCCAACTACAAAAAAGACACCCTGCGGGGCATCCTGGAGAGCCGAGGAGGCACCCCGGGCTCAAAAAGTAAAGCCGCCCTGATCGAGGAACTGCAGGAAATGGACCAGGGAGCCGTGGGCACGCCAACCTTACCACCCACCCAGGCATTGGTCCCAGAAGATCCCTTCCAAAGGAAAGTGCGGCAGCGGGTAGCCCTCTTCGGAGCCGCCCCATCAGAAGCCGCTATACACAACGCCATCCAGGAGATCCGTCAGGAAGAGGAACGAGACAAGGGGCGCCAGCATGAACTTCGGCTGGCC
>CM019065.1:23547073-23753446 GCA_009667805.1 Leptobrachium leishanense | reverse complement strand
AATATTAGGGAATGTTGATGTGAGCTGGAGATGTTTAGAGGAGCAATATGAGGTACCCATGGACAATCCTATATGAGCGTAATCAAAAACAGGCCAAGATCCTGGGCAAGCGGTGATAAGGGAGGTCGTGGTCACAATTCTGGGTCTAAACACAGTGTAAGGAAGGCACAGGTGAGGAGAAGGAATATACATAGGGAACTACTTCAATATTGGAGCAAGAACCAAGTTAACTGGCTGGGTTTTTATACTCACTGGCCCCTCCCTCGTTGATTAGGAATCCGGTGATGTCATCAGCGTGCACCACTGGGCTGCAACCATATTGGTGGAGCCAAGCATGGTTGTTCACTTATTCTACGACTGCGGCCTGATCGTGGTCTGAAGCCTCAGGCAGAGCCCGGAGGCTGGAGGCAGGGGAGCTCGCCGAGGAGGGATGCCGCCTAAAAACTCCAGGCACTCTCAGGCTGCAGGGCACTAACCAGGGACCGTAACAGGCAGTATACAATAAATAAATGAATTTAAACAGTGTTATAATACGTGTTATACACCACAACAGGATGACTACAGCCTAAACACATAAACCTGCACAATAATATCCAGAAAACCATCCTATGTCACGCTGTCACGCACCTGACCTAGTGGTGTGCAAGGTCCATAAAAAGAACAGTAGCAAAACTGCCTCTGCCGTACCCATCCCCTGGCATCACCTTTCCTGCCCTGCTCCAGTCCAGGATTGTTTGCTGATCCACCTGCAGCAGAGCCTCAGGTGCTCCCTAGATATGTTGTGCAAGGGTGGTGCTCCCGAGGGTCCTCGCCTCGACATCACTAGCTGTTCATGGTGCAACCTGGAATCTGTGTTCATGCATGTTTTCGATGTAATATTGTCGCTGCCCTGATTGTGTCATCGTGTTTCCTGAGTTCCCCATTCCTATCATTGCTGCCTCCGTCATGTTTCCTGAAAACGATACAGAGAAGCACACACCATTATACTTCATACCACTATACTTCCATGTGCTGCAATGGCTGCAGAGGGACAGCTTGAGTGAAGGCCGTGTGCTGGCTGGTGGGTGGGTGGGAGGCAGCACATAGGAGCCGGCAGCGTGTGCTATGCTGTCCCGCGGCATTCAGTCCCCCCGGCCACAGGGATGGCAAAGCACACCCCGTGGTGTTAAGGGATTAACGTAAATTGAACAAGCCTTCAGAAAAATCCAAAATTATTTATTGGAAATTGGTCACATGACATGAAATGAAAGTATCAGTAATCTGTGTCTGTGAGTACCTGGAAAAAAAGTATTGGTACTTGTACTCGGTCTTAAAAAAATGGTGTAACTCTAACTAAAACGAAATTAACATTTGCCGTCAGAATTAGCTTTGGTTTTCCATCGCGCCTCAACATTTGTTCAAAAATAGGGTTATATGGACTTCCTAGGTGAGGAGGTGCTGTCACCCTACAAAGGAGGACACAATGTGGTCAATGTCTACACATCTTCTCTACATAGAATTGGCTGGCCCGAAGAAGACATTCAGATAAACCAGTCTGCGCCAAAGCTCTGAGGTCGGCTGAAGCTGGAAGCAGATGATATTAGACCAATAGCCACATGGATAGATTCTGATTTGTATTAAATTCATGTTAACAACTTAGAGCTTAGATAAGAATAAAAAAATCCTAAATTCTGATGATAATATTTTGTCTAAACTAGGGGATAAGTCGAGGAAGAACGCATAGGAACGCAGTTCCTCCACTATTTTTGCAATGGGAACTGAGTTCCTATAGGTCCCATGTGCTTTAAAATGCGTCCTTAATCTAATGTTTCCCGATTAAGTCATATATTAAATTGTCACTTACCATATATTTAGCTAAAATCCATATATATATACAGTATATAAGATTTGACTGTATGTTTATGATACGTGTGAGATGATACTTGCTGATTGTGGGGCAGAAGTCTTGGTGAGTTCCCTTCCAACACTAATTTTTTTAGGACTTAACCCCAGGTCTAAACGTTTGTAAATTCAGTATCTGTTTCCCCAGAATTCATGGGGGCGCTTCACAAACATGTTCTCCCGTCTCTGGGCACTATTACATTCTAGGGATATGCGTTTCGGGTTTCGGAATTTCGGAATTTTCACGAAATTTCCTGATTCGTGTTTTCGGATGCGGCCGAATTTCCGAAAAGTTTTAGATCCGAAAATGGCAGATCCGAAAAGTTTTCCGAGCCGAAACGAAATATTTTCGGAATTTTCGAATGGACTTGAAATGTGTCAAATCGAAATTTTATTGCTTTGAAATGAGGAGAACAGAGTTTCCGAAAAAACGAAAATTTGCCGAACTTACGAAAAGTCGATACAAAAAACGAGCTAAGTGACACGAAAATACGAAAAATGGTCGATATTCCGAAAAAAAAAGTACACGAAAAAACGAATCGAGCCGAACCGAATCGAAACAGAAATCGGTCGAAACGAGCCGAATCGAAAAGTTTAAAAATTCGGAAAATCGAACCGAAAAAAAAAAAAATCGGTGCGCAAGCCTATTACATTCTTCGCGCTAACATTAGTGTTCACCTGTGTGAGCGTTAACGTTAGCCCTGGTGGCCCTAGCACGGTCCACCCATATTACAATCCAAACGCTAACGGGTTAAGAAACCTGTTAGCATTTGGAATCTTGCACTTTTCAGCTGTACTTTGCGCTCCCTATACTTAACATAGGGAGCGCAAAGAGTTAATTGGCGTTAGTATTACAATGTACTAATGCTAATTAATGTCCGGCTGCGGTTACACGAAAGTTAACCACAGCCTGGACCTGGTGCAGAATCCGTCAGCATCCGGAAGAAGCGCCCCTACCCCATATAGATCAGATACTCACCTCCTATCCCGAGGCTCCAACCGCCTCCTCTGTCCGCCAGGAGCAGGCAGAGACTCTGGGAAAAAGTCCCCCAGTCTCCCTCTGCGGATTACTACGCCGACCTGCTGAATCTCGCAAGGCGAGATCCTGCAGGTCATGTGACCAGCAGCGTCTCCCACAATGGAGTCCTATGGCTTAGCGCTGTCATGTGCATCCTGGGGCTTAGCGCCCGATAACGACTCCGACTGCTTTCTTAGCGCCTGCATCGTAATATCATACGAAAACGGGGACGCAAAGGAGAAACCTGCAGGCACAGGTTTTTGTCCTTTGCGTTCCCTTTTTAGCGTGAAGAGTGTAATGGTGCCCTCTCTTTGGATCTCAGATTCGCGACTCCGTGTGTACTGGACGCGCCTTTACATTTAAGCTATGATTTCCGTCGAAGAAATGTTGCGTTAATGCCTTGCTCTTTAAGTTTTATATCGCAATAGCTTCCTCTTTCTTGTGGTTCAGCTAAAGAAAAACATTTCAAAACATCTCTGGTAAAGAATATTTCGCATTGTCGGTTAAACCAGACACACAGCACGTAGACGTCTCTTCTTCACCGGACGAGCAGTCATGGAGCTCATCGTCTTCGTCAGTATCGGCTTCCATGGTGAGAATCCCAACACAGACTGTACTTACAATGTGACTATTGTGATGAGAGTCACTTTGATCTGGGGGTACCTGGACTTGGCAGTGCTGATGGGAGGTGTGGGATTTCGAGGGCACTCTCCTGTATCCTAGTCACTCTGTACCTATAGGTACGGCTTGTATGTGTTATTATTGTGCATATCTTTATTATTTAACTATAGTCACTTTGGACTGGGGGTACATGGACTCAAGATTGCTTTTGGGAGGTGTGGGAATGTGGGTTCCAGTGGGATTGATGCCTCATGTTGTTCCCCAGCCCTCTCCTATGTCCAATCACCCTTTGCCTATAAGGGTACAGGGTGTCTGTGTTAAGTGAGAATATTGTTAATATGGTTACTTTCTATGTCGTATGTTACTGTTATTTTTGCTAATATCATTATTTTGAGATGTGGGGGCCTCGCTATGCTACTCCCACTACCCATGCTATAGCAGTAGCATCGCTCAGTCTGCCTTTTTGTAGCAGTGGTCGGGATGCTCTGAGCTGCATTCTGCACGGACTGACACCCCCTGCCTAACCGCATCGAGAGAGTAGCGCCACCTTCAGGAAATAAAATGTGAGGTCCAAGCTCCAGTTGTGCTTTAACCCCCTGTTCCCTGGGCACACGCAGCTTCAGAGAGGGGGAGCTCGGCAGGCTGGCTGCCCCCTTTTAAACAGCAGTAGCACCACCACCAGTAATGGAATCCAAGGAGAACATTGTCACTATAGGGGTTATTCACAGAGATCTGAGGTTGCCCCAGAAATGCAACAAACAGTGAATTTCACCGTACGGTGACATTCTGGGGCCATTCGGCTATTCAGAGAGCAGGAAATTTTGCCGAATTGCCAGCGAAATACGGTGACTGTTCGACGGCAGTGAAATCCCCCATAGAGAAGCAATAGTTAATCTATTCAGAGACACCGAACAGCAGAGAAATGTCAGTGAAATGCCCTGCTGTTCAGTGTTTTCATTCGGCAGGTTTAATCAGGCGAATCCCATAGGTTTCAATGTTAAAAATATTCCCCGTTTTTATCCAATGTCTATTAAACCATTTATTCTTTTAATCTGCTGCAAAAAGTCTCTTTATCAATTTTTTAGGCATTTTTTGTGATTTTTTTTGGCAAAAGAATATTCGCCGATTTTTTGTTAAACAGTGTTTTTTTTTCTGTAACAGACCTTTTTATTTTTATTCCTAGGACCTGCAAACTGCACCATATTTCGCTGTTAATTCACCAGTATTTGGCAAATTGACAGCTTTCTGAATAGATGAACTGCAACCAAATTGCACCGTATAGTGAAATTCACTGTTTGGTGCAATTCGGTGGCAAGTTGGGTTCTTATTGAAGTGTTGGATACTGAGGAGGTATGCATTTGTGGAGGGTGCCTAAATGCCTTGCACCACCCTGTTAGGTATCAGATAGGTATCAGCTATGCCCTCTTGAAAAGACCTAAGTGGGCCAAAACTAGCATTGGGGGCTGAGATTTATCTCGAGCAGAGGTGGTGTCCTCTAAAACTGCATTTCAGCTCTGGCCGCTGTTCTTGGTGATACACACAGTTGTGAATATAGGAGAGTTCGTCAACAATTCATGTATAGGGATGAACTGTTCGGGTTCGGACGGTTCGGGGTTCGACCCGAACTTAGCCTGTTCGAGTGGATCGCGAACACCGAACATTTCCGGGTGTTCGCCGCTCACTAATTTATTTAAAACATTTGTGAATTGAGGTGATCTGTGTCTTGTCACTGGCTGCCAGCTATCAGTGTGTCTCACTGAGTTATACCAGAGTTCTTTAAATCTTTATACCAGAGTTGAATCAGAGTTCTGTACATATTATTCTATAAATCACTCACCATGTCTGAAAGAACAAAAAGGACAGGTAGACGCTCCCAGCCACAGATAAGAGGGCAAGCAGCCCCTGTGTCGAGAGGCTGTGTCTCTGTTCGTGGTGAACGTGGTGCATCCTCTGCAGGGACACGCTTGTCCTTTCTAACTGGTGCTGGTCATCTTCTTAAGCAGCAGCAACATACAGAGGACTTGGTGGATTGGCTAAAAAGGCCATCCTCATCCTCCAAGTCCTCTGCCAGCCAGGCTTCTAGTGCTTTACAGTCCACCTTAGCTGCCAAAGCATCTAATGCAGCCTCCATGTCCACAGCTACTCCTGCCGTAACCTCGCTATCACACATGGAGGAGTCAGCTGAATTGTGTGACTGCAATGAGAGTGACATGCTGCTTGAGGATGCGCAGCAGGGGCAGATCCAGAGGGGGGGCAACGGGGCAATTGCCCGCCCCGAGATTCTGATAAACTGCCCCTTTCACAGCAACAGATTTAGCATTGCCGCCGGGCCGGCCAAACTGCAGCGCGCGCCGCGACCTGCGGCGCGCACTGCCTGCCTGCCCATTATCATCTCTCTGTCAGTGTCACTCACTGACACAGTGACTCATGTGTGCTGAAAAATTTTTTGTCCGCTCATAGCCCTCACACACTGACTCACGGCGGGCCACGCTGGCAGTCCGGCCCGCCGCACTGTCTGACTCGCGAGCGAGCGAGGAGGAGGCGGCAACGAGAACGAACAGCCAGGAAGAAGTAGAACAGGAAGTGAGGCGTCGCCAGCCATGCCCAGCAGCCCAGCCCCTTGTCCCACGTCACTAGCTCACAGTCACGTGTCAATCCGGGGCGGGCGCTGGACTGGTGACGTGAACACATCACATGGTGAGTGTCACATGGGCGGGAAAGCGAGCAGCCTGTTCCACCAGAGAGCAGTCAGTGTCATGTCATGACTCATGAGTGCTGCTGTGGCTAAGACTAAGTCCGCTGGCCTGCTGCTAGTGCGTGCGCACGCCACTCGCACAGCATCAGCGGCACAGTCACACTGCACTCGAGAGAGACAGACACTGACTGTAGAGTAGACGAGAAGACACTGTCATTTTTCAGACTCCGGTGAGTGAGTGAAAATAAATGGTGTGGTGTGTGTGATTGTGCCTGCCCTGCCTGCCGGCCTCATCTTCATGCCCTGCCTGCAGCCAGTGCCACTGCCTAGTATGCCCAGGCCAGGGCCAGGCAGGGCCCAGTGCCCACCCAGTGACTCCACGGTCCTCCTCAGCAGCAGGCCAGCAGCTCAGTCTGACTCTGCTCAGACCGCTCAGTCTGCTATCTGTGAGTGTGAGTGTGTCATCCTTCCATCTGTTGATCGGGCCGAGCGTCTCTCCTCGAGACGAGTGAGACCGAGTGACCCACTGACAGTGACTGGGCCCTGGCCCTGTGTCACGTGTGGTACCTGGGGGAAGGGTGTTGGGGGGCGGGTCACTGACTTCACTGAACCCAAACCTGAACCCAGGATTTGTATATAGATCTCAGGGGTCATTGCCCCTCCCGAGACTAGACTCTGGATCCGCCCCTGATGCGCAGAAATTACAGTGCTCTGATTCAATCTCTGAGGTTGAGCAAGGGAGTATAATCAACCTAGAGGAAGGGGGTGCCAGTGATGACACACAAATAACTGGCACTCATGTTGCCCCAGCAGCTGCAGCATACTGCCAAGTTGGCTCCAGTGACGAAGAGATAGGGGGTGAAGATGACATTGATGATGAGGTCACTGACTCCACCTGGGTGCCAGATCGAACTGAGGAATCAAGTGAGGAGGAGGAGGGGGAGGAGGAGGAGGAGGAGGCACAGCAAACACGAGGCACAACATCCTCTGTGACCAACCGTAGCACTAGCCAGTCCAAGGCATCACATGTCAGAGCTGCTCCGGTGCAGAGCGCTGTTGTCTCAAAGAACACATGCAGGAACTCTGCTGTCTGGGAGTTCTTTGAGAAATGTGCAGCAGACCCCACCGTTGCTATTTGTAATCTATGTCAGATAAGGCTCAAGCGTGGGATAAACACCGGACACTTGGGTACCACGTGCTTGAGGCAACATATGAACAAGTGCAACACATCCCGTTGGCGCAAAACTTTGGGTAGGTCCACCTCCTCCTCATCTTTCTCTACCCACACTGTATGTCCTGCCATGTCATTGCCTACAACCTCCACCGACAGGGATGATGCTACAGTAATGGATGTACCAGCAGTTCCTTCCTCACAATGTGACATCATCCCAGTAGCTGAAGATTTACGCAGTCAGATTACGTTGCCGCAGCTGCTGCAACAAAATAAAAAATATAGTCCCAACCATCCCCAAGCACAGCGTCTAAATGCCAGCTTAGCAAAATTACTCGCATTGCAGCTGCTGCCTTTCCAGCTGGTGGACTCTGTTCCCTTCCGTGAATTTGCTGAATGTGCTGTACCACAGTGGCAGGTTCCAAAACGCCATTACTTTTCACGCAAGGCCATTCCAGCACTATACCAGCACGTGGAAGACAATGTTATCCAGTCATTGGGAAAGGCAGTCAGCAGCAAGGTGCATGTCACTTTAGACACGTGGTCCAGCAAGCATGGACAGGGTCGTTACATTTTCTTCACGGCACACTGGGTAACTCTGATTGCAGCTGGGAGGGATCCAAGACGGGGCTCTGTGCTGGAGCTTGTTCATCCACCACGCCTCCAGAAAGCTGCTTGTATGAGGTCTGTCTGCTCCACCACCACCAGCTCTCCCTCTTCCTCCTCCTCCTCCTCCTTCTCTGTCTCTGGCGAAGTGGCATTTAAACCGACGTGTGGCAGGGGCTACACAATGGCTCAAGCAAAAAGATGCCATACTGTGCTTGAGCTGGTTTGTTTAGGTTTTGACCCACACAGGGTCAGAAATTTTGTCAGCTCTGCAGGGGCAGGTGCAGAGATGGTTAACACCACGTCAGCTTGAGCTGGGAATGATCGTCTGCGATAATGGCAGCAACCTTCTCTCCGCCCTACACAAGGGTAAATTGACGCATGTACCATGCCTAGCACACGTCCTAAATCTGGTGGTACAGCGTTTCCTAACCAAGTACCCAGGGCTGCCAGAGCTTCTCATCCAGGCCAGAAAAGTCTGCAGCCACTTCAGACGGTCATTCCCAGCAAGCGTTCACCTGGCAGAAATTCAAAGAGAATTCCACCTTCCCACAAACCGTCTGATCTGTGACATGCCCACCAGGTGGTACTCGACATTAGCAATGCTGCAGCGTCTGCACAAGCAGCAGAGGGCCATCAACAAGTACCTGTGTGAGTATGGCACAAGGACAGGTTCAGGTCAACTTGATTTCCCCCCCCCCCGCAGTGGCTGATGATCAAGGATGCATGCACTGTACTGTCACCATTTGAGGAGGCAACAAGGATGGTGAGCAGGGACAGTGCATGCATCAGTGAGACAATTCCTTTAGTGTCCCTGCTGGAGCACAGTCTGCAGGGAATTATAGATGTGCCTCTAGAGGCAGAGCAGCGGGAGGAAGAGGAGGCCTTCCCTAGCTCTCAAGGCCCCAGTCTTTCCGCAGACAGCATTCCAGCGGGTCCTACTCAGATCAGACAGGAGGAGGATGAGGAGGAGGAGGACTATTTAAGTAGTGGGGGCATTGAAGGTGGGGATTCCTCAAGGGAGGGTTTTGTGTGCCCAGAAACAGAAGGGCTAGTGCGTGGCTGGGAGGAGGAAGAGCATGATACGGTCATCCTCATTGACCAGGAAGACTCGGAAGCTAATGCCACCTCCAACCTACGCTGCATGGGCTCCCTAATGATACAAAGCCTGCTAAAGGACCCCAGGATTCGTGCTATCAAGGAGAGGGATCATTACTGGTTGGCAACCCTTCTTGATCCACGATACAAGGGGAAAGTTGCAGAGCTCATCCTGCCCGCACAGAGGGAGCACAAGATGAAAAAACTTGAGGACGCTCTAAAGCGACACTTGTGTAACACCTTTCCAGGCACTGGTAGATTACCAAGTGCTGACACACGTGCTTCTGAGGCTGCGGGTGATCAGAGGAATAGCAGTGAAGGCCAGGGCCGCTTGACTGATGCCTTTTTAAATTTTTTTAGTCCACGACGCCCAAGGACGTCAAATGTAGGCACCCATTGCCAGCGTCTTCACCATATGGTGCAGGACTACCTAGGAGCAAGGGCACACCTGGATACCTTTTCAGCAGATGATCCACTGGCTTACTGGGTGTTGAGATTGGATCACTGGCCAGAACTTAGCCAATATGCTATGCAGCTACTAGTTTGCCCTTCATCTAGCGTGCTTTCCGAAAAGACGTTCAGTGCCGCTGGAGGTTTTGTCACAGACAAAAGAGTGCGTCTGTCCACCTACTCTGTAGACCGGCTGACATTTATAAAAATGAATCAGTCCTGGATCAGCAGCTATCAATCCCCTGATGCTAAAGTAATGGAATAGATAGGGGATGTTCTCTTCTGCATTCACAAAACCTCCAGCACTGAACTCTTCCACAATACCACAAAAGGGTTACGTGTGAAGGCACTTGCTGCCATGAAAGGCACAATATTTGGCTGCACTGACGCCTGTGCCACATTTATATCATTTTATTTTTTTGAACAGCAGGGTCCAACCCTGCACTCTTCTACAATACCACAGAGGGGTTACTGTATGATGATACCTGCTGGCCTGGCATTAAAGGCACAATATCTGGGTGCACTGACGCCCATTACCAGATCAAAAGCTTTTCAATATAGGACCACATGGTCCACCCCTGCATTCTTCCACAATACCACAGAGGGGTTACTGTATGATGATACCTGCTGGCCTGGCATTAAAGGCACAATATCTGGGTGCACTGACGCCCATTACCAGATCAAAAGCTTTTCAATATAGGACCACATGGTCCACCCCTGCTGGCCTGGCATTAAAGGCACAATATCTGGGTGCACTGACGCCCATTACCAGATCAAAAACTTTTCAATATAGGACCACATGGTCCACCCCTGCATTCTTCCACAATACCACAGAGGGGTTACTGTATGATGATACCTGCTGGCCTGGCATTAAAGGCAGAATATCTGGGTGCACTGACGCCCATTACCAGATCAAAAACTTTTCAATATAGGACCACATGGTCCACCCCTGCACTCTTCCACCATACCACAGAGGGGTTACTGTATGATGATACTTGCTGCCCTGGCAGTCTTGCACCAAAGGCAGAATATCTGGGTGCACTGACGCCTTAACCAGATGCTTATCTTTTTAATATAGGACCGCATGGTCCACCCCTGCACTCTTCCACAATACCACAGAGGGGTTAGGCTAGGGTCAGATGAGCGCATTTTCTACGGACGTACTTACTGACTGACGACAAGGTAGTGGCCACATAGTCGGTTTTTTTCACTGACGTATTTTTTGACTGATGTAGCAGGGAAAATAAATTACAATGAAAGAACATTCTGTCCATCAAAAATGCTGGACGTATAAATGCAGTCCGTCTGACCTTGTTGCATCACTCACACACAAAGCTATGCGGACGTTGTGGACGTGGAGCACTCTGCACGTCCGTTCTAGCAGTATTACGTTCTTGCCTAACCTGCGTCCGTTTGCAGCGTCCGTCAGCCCCCGCACTTCTGTGCGCACGTACTTCGTGTGTGGGGCTCCATTTAACACAATTGTATGCTATCACGGACGTACTTATGTGCGGGAAACATGGACGTTAACACTGCGCTCGTCTGACCCCAGCCTTACTGTATGATGATACTTGCTAGCCTGTCAGTCTTGCACCAAAGGCAGAATATCTGGGTGCACTGACGCCTTAACCAGATGCATATCTTTTTAATATAGGACCGCAAGGTTCACCCCTGCACTCTTCCACAATAACACAGAGGGGTTACTGTATGATGATACTTGCTGGCCTGGCATTAAAGGCACAATATCTGGGTGCACTGACGCCCATTCCCAGATTCATATCTTTTTAATATAGGACCGCATGGTCCACCCCTGCATTCTTCCACAATACCACAGAGGGGTTACTGTATGATGATACTTGCTGGCCTGGCATTAAAGGCAGAATATCTGGGTGCACTGACGCCCATTACCAGATCAAAAACTTTTCAATATAGGACCACATGGTCCACCCCTGCACTCTTCCACCATACCACTGAGGGGTTACTGTATGATGATACTTGCTGGCCTGGCAGTCTTGCACCAAAGGCACAATATCTGGGTGCACTGACGCCCATTCCCAGATTCATATCTTTTTAATATAGGACCACATGGTCCACCCCTGCACTCTTCCACAATACCACAGAGGGGTTACTGTGTGATGATACTTGCTGGCCTGGCACTAAAGGCACAATATCTGGGTGCACTGCCACTGACGCCTGTACCAGATTCATATCCTCAGAGGGGTTACGGTGTGACGGCACTGTTGGCGACGCTAAAAGCCCAATTTTAAAGCACCTAATGTTACTTTCATCCAAAGCCTGCATAAGTTTCACAATAATTTAGCCTAAAAAATCACTAAACTTTTTCTGCGCGTCCTAAAATGTCTTTTCATACAGGCTGCCGCCCCAAGCAGTTGTTTATGGATAGATTAAAGGAAAAGCATTTACCGTCATATGAAACGTCATTTTTTTGTTTTTAAATGTTTCTATACATCCTACAAATCCGCCACTTCACGGGCAGGTTATGGGGACCTCCTAGGCACGATATTTGAAGGAATTTTTGGTTTTTATTTTTAACCCTTATTTCATGGAAAACTCACTGTCCCTTTAAAAAGATTTTTTTTTTTACTTTTTGTCCTTGTTTCCTGCCCCCCAGGGCACTACCCGGACCCCCATACACCTTTTATGGCAAAAATGTAGCATATATGCCCTCTTGGAGGGCACTCTAAAAAAACTAATTTTCAGCCCCATTGACTTGCATGGGGTTCGGGTTCGCATTCGGGTTCGGTCCCGAACAAATGGAAAGTTCGGGTTCGGGCTCGAACCGAACTCGGGGAGTGTTCGGCTCATCCCTATTCATGTATAACAACCGACAGAGCATTCAGCTTTTGATAAAGAAGGACATTCAAAAAAGAATGAACAAACACTTCTTAAAAGCACAATCGTTCCTGGTATATTTAGAGTCCGGTGCATAATTGGAACACTCTGCTAAAAAGTGGAGTTCCCTTATCTTCCCTTAAATAATTGGGCAGATCCTGCTGACAGCCTCGGCCCAATTATTATTATTATTTTTTTTTAAATTTGCCCAAATTTAATCACCATTTGTTCCTCGCCACGGGCAGAAGGGAAGCTGCACATCTGGGCTTCCCACATTGGAAGGGGGCCCAGAGGTGAGTGGGTGTGTATAAGGTGTGTGCATCGTTTGATTGACAGGGCACAGGACATAGGTGGCTGTAGGTGGGGGGATGCATCCCCATAGATGTAGACCACTGTCAGAGGAGGTCTCATCATAATGGGCTCCTTAAGGAGGTATATGCAGTTGCAGTATATCCCTGTTGGCGCTAAGAGTTGGTGGGAGATATACAGGGGTTGACACAAATTGCCTCTATGAGAAAACCACTTCCTTCGCAAGGCATGGTGTAATGTTGGCTTAGTGCGGGAGGAACTATCTCATCAGTGGCCAACCATACATTCGCAGTGCGATGGAGGAGATCAGAACATGCGCTGGTGGCCTTGTGTCCCACGCATGTGCAGTGAAGCAAGGGGAAGCGGAGGCATCAACGGGGACTCGTATATGCTCTGTGCATTGCCGCTTGAGCATGCGTGGCTGGCAAAATATCAGGACACAGAGAGTTTCACGGGGAGATGTATTTGCACTCTTTTGTACGCAACAGTCGCCCATCTTAATGTCTCAAAGACCAGATGCTGGAGGTCATATGAGAAGACGCACTACGGATGCTTCTGTGCTTCAGAAAATTGTAAAGTCAATGTAACAAACTGATTTTAACAACCATGTGAGCTCATGGAATTACATTGTTATTAAGTGATATTGAGAAGGGAAACATACTTGTAACCCGGAAGGTTAATCGTTAATAGGACCACCTCCTATGAGATTCACTATGTTGAAAACCACCAATAGTTCATATCAGGAGATCCACTCATGTTCTTAATGATAGCTTTCTGATGATGGCTCTTGTGTAATGTAACCATCGACCTAAAGAGACTTAAGTGGGAACTCATGGTAGAGCTGGACATTTGTGCTATTTCCTATTCTTGGTGCTCTGAAATTGTTTTCTTTGTCACCTGCTGGCATTGGGTGATGGTTATTAGGTTAAACTACAAGTGATCCATTAGTTTTGTTATAAGTAATGTTACAGTAGTCACATAATTACTATTTACACAATAGCAATTTTATGATTCATGCCCCTTGGGATAATAGAAAAAGATAACATATTTGTGCATTATCATTGTGTGTCTTTTTAATGCGTTGTGACAGTGTGATTAGGGGCAGGGTGATAGATCACTGTTTTGTCAGCAGGCTGATGGAGAAAACCCTTTTCCCCTATAGGGTTAATTACCAGCTGCCTGCTGATTAAGACTGCACTGCCTTTTATAAAGTGCTGTGGTTCCCTCTCGGAGAGCAGCGTTTTGGCTAAGAGCAGCAAAGGAGGAGCAAGCCCTGGATTTCCAAAGGGAAGTAAAACTCTTTATTTTGTTGGCTACTTTAATGGTAAGAGGCTTAGCGGCCCAGTATTATTAACGATGGGAAAACAAATATAGTAAAGGGAAAAATATAGTAAAGTCTTCAAACAGTAAATGTCACGGTCCGCGCTGTAGAAAGGGAAAGTAAGATGCCATTCCCCTTCCAGAATCTGGTTGCAGTCCAGAATTTACCACTGCCTGGACGGGGGTCCAAGCACTCAGAGATCCATTCCTGGTTTCCCCTCACCTCTCCAGCCTCAGGTGTGGGCTTGGGCCTGCACTTCCAATATAATCAAGCTTCACCATTCAATCAATGCTTCTGCATTGTTCTTCCTTGGAAGCCTCACTGTGTGCCAGTCTTGCGTGCTATGCACATTACGTACCTGAGACCTTCATTGCTGCTTTCCATGGAGACCACCTTCATTGCTGCATTCCGTGGAGACCACCTTCATAACTAAGTCTTGTGGTAACCCCTCAACTCAGCATCCTATTGCAAACCTCCTTCCTGGACATTCCTTGTAACCCTAATTCCTGGACTCCAACTCCCATCACTGCTACTCCCACTACTCCTTCAGTTACGCTTATTGAATGCCGGTGTATGACCTCAGTTCTGGACTTTGACTATTCTCCTGTTACACCCCTCCTTAATACCTCGCTTGATATTATTGTTCCTTCTTCTCTCTTTATTCAGTAAGTGTCTTCTTTAGTTATTTCTGTATTCAGTGTCCAGTCCAGTACCTGTCCTGTCCACCCTTGTGTTATTCTGCTATTCAGTGTCCTGTCCTGTTCACCCCTTACTATCCCATCAGCTCAGTCTACCCTGCCGTGTGTATATTGTATCACACCCAGCTTGTTCCTTTTATTTGTTGTTATTACTTATTCATTGTCCCCTTCCTGATTTATTTCTGTTTCTTATATTAATAAACCTCTATTTCTGGCTTAAACCTTACTTATCTGCCTCCCTCTACTTGTGTAACTGCACATTGGGCTCAAAATCCTTAACCCCGCACAGTGAAGCCTCAAACATTAAATGGTCTGTGCATTGAGTAAAGCCTCAAGCAGGGAATGGTCTGTGCATTGAGTAAAGCCTCAAGCAGGGAATGGTCTGTGCATTGAGTAAAGCCTCAAGCAGTGTATGGTCTGTGCATTGAGTAAAGCCTCAAGCAGTGTATGGTCTGTGCATTGAGTAAAGCCTCAAGCAGGGAATGGTCTGTGCATTGAGTAAAGCCTCAAGCAGTGAATGGTCTGTGCATTGAGTAAAGCCTCAAACAGTGAATGGTCTGTGCATTGAGTAAAGCCCCAAGCAGTGAATGGTCTGTGCATTGAGTAAAGCCCCAAGCAGTGAATGGTCTGTGCATTGAGTAAAGCCTCAAGCAGGGAATGGTCTGTGCATTGAGTAAAGCCCCAAGCAGTGAATGGTCTGTGCATTGAGTAAAGCCCCAAGCAGTGAATGGTCTGTGCATTGAGTAAAGCCTCAAGCAGGGAATGGTCTGTGCATTGAGTAAAGCCTCAAGCAGGGAATGGTCTGTGCATTGAGTAAAGCCTCAAGCAGTGAATGGTCTGTGCATTGAGTAAAGCCCCAAGCAGTGAATGGTCTGTGCATTGAGTAAAGCCTCAAGCAGTGTATGGTCTGTGCATTGAGTAAAGCCTCAAGCAGTGTATGGTCTGTGCATTGAGTAAAGCCTCAAACATTAAATGGTCTGTGCATTGGCTATACCACAGACTTTACAACTAAATGTACATTTTTTATTATTGCATACACCTATGTTTAAAATGTTACCACTCTCTTTTCTTGCAGTTATCATCAGAGCCTCTTCAGAACATTACTGTGTCCGGCAGCCGGAAACCCTGAGAGTGACGGAGGGAGAGTCTGTCACCATACCTTGTGCTTATAGTAACCCTGTCTATTCCTCTATCTCTCCGGAGTATAGATTAGACTGGAGAGATTCCAAAAATGAACAGTGTAGGAGTAACATAACGCGATACATGTCCTTTGAAAATTTCATGGGGGCCGAATATCAGGACAGAACCTCCAGGAGGAATAATTCAGACTCAAAGAAGAACGGATCAATCACAATCCACCAAATAAGAAAGACAGACGGTCCGCGGATCTGCTGCTACTTATTGTATATCATAAATAATGTTCTGACATATTCCTGGGGAACATTTCAAGGGACCACTCTGCTATTTCCAGGTAATAGTTACTTTTACTAAAGCTAAAAAATCTCTACAAGGAAGACATATATGCTTATTTACTGCTGACTTTCTTTCCTACTGCGGCAGCTGACGAAGGCTGCATGCCGAGTCCTCCACTGTGCCGTATTGTTCTTGAGCTACACTTTCGGTAGGGTATAGACTTCTCTCCTATGATTACAACTAAGGGATCTATTCACAAAGCACCAAAATTGAGTTCAATTTCGGGGCTTTTCATTTCGGCTCACTTCGGCAATTCCATTTTGTCAAAAAGTTGGCGAATCCACTCAAACGTTCACCGTATTTTGCCAAAAACTGAATCGTTGAAGCAGTTATCAGATGCTGGCCTAAAGCACCAAATCAGCCTCGGTGAATTCAACCATACTGGAAAAAATAAATAGGAAGTCTCCTCTTCTTATAATAGGAGGTTAAATCGAGAAAAACCTAGATAAAAAATATATAAGTAATAAAAAAGATCCTTTAACCCAATAAGGACCTATAACGTACTGCGTACGTCCTGAGAAAAAGGTCACTTAAGGACGTCATGTCCTTTCAACCCCCCTCCCTCCCTATTCTTACCTCTCTGGCCGAGGTCCCAAGGTGGTCTCACTTCTTTGAAGTCAGACCTCCAGTTTTAAAGACCCCGGCCATCAAACTCACGTCATCGCCAGAAGCGATGATGTCAATTTCAGGTGCCCCCTCGGCTGTGAGCGTGCCTGAAAGGTATGGTGGTGTCTTTTGGACCCCTCTCCCTCCCAACCAGCCGGGAATAAGAAATAGGGTGATCTTTCTAGCGATGCCTCTCTTTTATATGCAGGTCTGTGAACACGTCGCCTATGTTTGATGAAAATTTTATATTTTTTTAAAAAATAACTAAACGTACTTTTATTTAAAAAAATAATTCTGGGTCGCATAATAAAGCAGGACTTCAAACCACGTTTAAAAATGATGACCACAAAGTGGTCAAAATTAGCTCAGCACACAGAGATGAAATGGTTCAGCAGCGAAGGGGTTAAAAAGCAAAAAACATGTAAATATTGTGTATTTCTAAAATCAGGACAAAATTTAGAAACTATTTAACTTTTTGTGGGCTCTATTACACTCTTTGCGTAAGTTCGTGCGCACATCCCATACTTAACATTGTGAGCGCAAATGCGTCTGTGCGGTGTTGCGCGGATGGTATTACGATTGATGCGCATATTTTTACAAACGATGTTTGCGCGCATAATTTTGACGTCTTTGAAAAGCTGGTGGCAACGGCAAATCTGAACGTTCTGGCTGAAACCAAATACACCAGCACGAAAAAAAAATACTGCAAAGTATAGTTACACATTCTACACACACACAACTTCTCCATTTTATTGTTTGGGTATGTTTTTAATTATTGCTGCAGCATATATACGCAGAATGATTTTGACAGGTGAAAAAACTGTATGGGAGACAATTGTCGTTCTTAATTCTGATTGGCTGAATCGTGTGAAAAAACAGTCTGCCCACCGATTTCTGCGTGCAATGTTAACCACTTGGCTGCTATGGATGCGCTCAGCGCGTCCAGCCAAGTGGTTCTCCTGTGCTACGGACGCGCTCAGCGCATCCGAGCACAGGAGGCAGCAATCCGCCGGATTGCTGCGCCCCCCCGGTGCGGGCTGACATCTTGGATGTCAGCCCAGCACTCGGGAGCCCGGCGGGGACATTAGATGTCATCGCGGCTACGCGATGACATCTAATTCAGGCGCCCCCCCCGCATGTGCAGAGGAGGCGCCTGAAAGGGAGGGGGGAGGTCCTTCGGACCTCTCTCCCTCCCGATCGCTGGGGAGCAGGGGGTTAAGACAGACACCGCTTGGAAGGGCACAGCCTGCCCTTCCAAACGGTGGCTCTCATTAACCCCTGGGGAGCCGGATCACGAATCAGCGCTGAAAAGCGCCGGTTTGTGATCCTTTCCCGGAGCTGGCCGACATCTTGGATGTCGGCCAAGCCTCCGGGAACTCCCCCTGAGGACTGGCGTCATCGTGCATAGCACGATGATGCCAGTCCTGGAGTTAACCCCTAGCTGCCACCAACGGTGGAGATAGGGGATTCATTGGAATCCCCTATCTCCCGATCTGTGGCAGCTAGGGGTTAATGTTTGGTACTGTTGGATCGGCCAGAGCATGGCCGTTCCAACGATACCAAACACCACTGTGAAAAAAGTTTTTTAAAAAAAATAAAAATAAAAAATAAAAATGAAAAAATATTTTAAAAAAAAATTATAAAAAAAAAATAAACAATTTTTTTTTTTTTTTTGGTTTGTTAATGCAGCAATATTGTTCCCATTTCAATTATAATGTGAACAATGATGCTGCACTAACGATTTTTGTATGCGGTGAGATTGTTAAAAATTGCGTAATTTCCCCCAAAAAAAAATGTAACGAGACCCCATCTCTAATTTTTTTAACAAGCGCACGCCATACAAAGTATAACCGCAATTGCTCGCATGTTATAATGTGAAAAAAACCACTTTACACGTTGTAAATTATTGAAAATTCATATTTTATTGCATTTTTTGTTATAATATACAGACAGGTCATGACGTATACATATAATAATGACATATTATGAATCTGCCGAGTCTGACGGAAAGAACGATATATAATATGTCTGGGTCATATACTAAAATAAGCCTTCAAAACGCATTTAAACATGATGATCAAAACCGGTAAAAATGGCCTCAGCATAGGGGCGTGAAACGCCTCAGCAGCGAAAGGGTTAATGCGCGTGCATTTTTGCGTGTCTTTTTTACACGCAATATTTTTTGACAGATGAAAAAATGCGCCCAGATCGTAATACAAGCGTTAATTTACGCATGTTAACGTTTAATGCTGCGTGCAAAAAAAATTGCGCTTGCAAATTTGCACGGAGAACGTAATAGAGCCAGTTGTTTTTTGGCGGCTATAGACTTGGGTCAAAGTTCGAGAAAGTGGTTTTTTTTCTTCATATTTCATCATTTATTTGTTAGTAGATTACAAGATATGATGACAATAATGGTATCTTTAGAAAGTCCAATTAACTGCAAGAATAACGGTATATAATATGTGTGGGTTCCATAAACAAGTAACTGGAGCTAGACACAAAGAGCACAGAAATGTAGAAACAGCAGTGGGTACTTTCGGACAGAAAATGTTTAAACCGCCTGGTCACTATGAGGTTAAAAAAATAATAAAAATGTCTGTTTAAAAGAAAGTGCACCGTATGTCACTGTCAATCCACCTGTATTTGCAGATAAAATGAAATTCACCATTATGTGGCAAATTTGGACGTTAGTGAATAATCCCTTAAAGGTGCAGATATATATAAGATTACCCGGGTAAAGTTCGGAATTTTCATTTTTTTTGCAGCTTTACCCAGTGGTTTTGGGTAATGTCAGGATTACCCGGGTACTTCGGGCTTTAACCATAACATATATATCTCTGCTAATACTGAGAGAAATTAATAATCAACGTTTGATAAAATATATGACTATATAACAGCATGAGCAAAAAAAGTGAAAATGTTACTTACTAGAGGTGTGCATTCGTTTCGTAATGAATCGCAATTAGTTTGAGAATTAATTAATTCGTATTTCGGAAGTACTTCCAAAATAATGAATTGATTTTAATTCGAATTGAAATGAAAACAAAACGAAATGATATATAACTAAATTGATTTGTTATGCTGTTTCACTAGATTCACATTGATTAAATGATTCCTGAGCAAGATTTGACTCACTGAGGTGTTATTTAGTGATCTGAAATTCAAAGCAATATTGAATATTGAATTAATCCCAATTTACAATACAAGTCAGTACTAAAGCAAACGACATTATGAAATTAATCCGATTCGTTTGACTGTTTCACAAAGCACCTCATCCCTGTAAATTGGCCTGTGGTGCTGAATCTGTATTCAGCACCATAGGCCAATGAACAGCTCAATATTTAACCCTTGCGTGCATTTTAACAGCAGGATTTGAATTATTGGGGTTTTATTTAATGATCCAATATTCGACTCAATATCAAATATTGAATATAGTGAGAAAAAGAACAGCAAATCACTTGTCCCAGTCCTGGGATAGTGAGAAGTAGGATAGGGCGCCCCAACCAGAGTGGAATTGAACCCTCTTAATTAACGTATTACAAAAGAAAAGGTTCAGATGATTTGTGGAAAACCACTATCAAAGAACCTTTAAGAAGGGTTGGGGTTGATAAAAGTGGTAGTTTTATTATTGGAGAATGCCAAACAAACAACATATAAACAATTATAAGACAAGACATAATTTCACATTGGTGATATACACGAACAATGGTATTATCATTATGAACTGAATTAGTATCGGCATTATTAGTGAATACAAATGTAAATTGATAATTAGTAGACATGTGCATTCGTTTTAGTACTAAAGCGATTTAGTCCGAATTTTGGGATAATTTAGTTTTAGTATGACTCAAGAGAAACGAAACTGCTCAGTACAAAAAACGAAAGAAACTAAAATAAAATGCACTACATTTTAGTTTCAGTCCTCTTTGTGATATTATATTGAGTGAAGGAGACCAGCAATGAAGAGCGCAACATCGCAACATCCGAAGTTCTGCACCCTCCACATGCCAATGCAGGAAGATGTTCTATACAGAGAGGGACATTAATTCAGGTGGATGTTGTATACATTATACAGAGAGGGGTATTAATTAATGCAGGAGGATGTTCTAAACATTATACAGAGAGGAGCCTTTTTTTTTTAGCCCTTTAAATCCAGTGGCTGTGAGCGCGGAGATCGGCTGCTTGTTACATTATCTCTCAGTACAATGTATCAGGCTCAGCTGTTACAGTAACTGACTGCTGCTCATCACAGCGCTCAGAGTTTCAGTAAAACAAGAAAATAATATTGTTCTAACGTCTTATATATAAAAATATTATTTACTAGTTTTACTGAAACTCTGAGCGCTGTGATGAGCAGCAGTCAGTTACTGTAACAGCTTTGCCTGACACGGGGCAGTATTGCAATGTTGGTGCTAACTTAACCAGAGCTGTTGTAACTGAAAACCTCCATAGGCTATAATAGCTCTGGAAGTTTACAACAGCTCTGGTTATGTTAGCACCAGCTATATAATATGGCCCACATTGTGCTGAGAGTGAGAGATACTGTAACAAGCAGCGATCTCAGCCCTCTGAGGAGCCACTACAATAGTAATTGTATCCACTGGTTTTCGGATGAATGAAATTAGTTTTCATACTAAAGAACTGAAAACGAATTTCTTTAGCAACTAAATAAATTGCATTTTAGTACTAATGCATTAGTTCAAAACGAAATTTTGTGCTGTGCACATGTCTAATAATTAGTCAAAAACCCAATAGGTTAGTAACTTCGTATACTCGATGATACTGCCTCATCAGTAGGACATTAGACTAAATTAGATCCATAAGTTATTAATATGATCTTATAGCTAAATATGGTGGATGGTTTTACTATTGATTAATAAAAACATCCGAATATAAAAAGTGTCCTACACCCTCAAGACAATGCTGTATAAATTGGCTGTTAGAAAATTGATGACTAACAGATAGATAATATTATTAAACCTCTATAGTGATATGAATTACTAATGCCATGAGTGCAGTCAGAGAGTACTGTATATACAGCCACACACCAGGTGGAAGAATTTTATAGATAGTTGATCTAGCTGGGGAGTCTCTATTAATTGAAGTTCTGGCAAGCCCTCAGTCCAGCCTAGAGATAATCCGTATTGAAAAGTTGAAAGGAGGGCAGTCAGAAGAATATCGCCTACGTTAGTCTAAGAAACATGACCAATTCACCACAGCGCGGCAATAGTATAAACTGCCCACTGTTGTTAATGGTCAATAATGCAAGTTTCTAGATAGTGTCAAAGGGAAAACATTTTATTGCCCTATGGACACATGATAGTAATTATTTGAATACAAGCAGTATTGCTAGAAGAGGAATAATTTGTTAACCCCTACTCATAACAATAGTAGACAACAGTCTCTAGTATCTGAATTGTTCAAGATATTAGAGTTACCAAAATGGTAAATTGGCCACCAATTAATTAGATGAGGCAAGACAGATAAATTTCTGCAATAGAAATATCTCCAACGTTGTTGTAATTATTGATTAACAGCAACGTGTTTATACGGAGGTTTGCGTTACCATGGTAAGAAAAGAGGTGGATATGGACCAAGATATATTGTCACACAGCAACAGTATCTTAGTATACACATATGAGCTTGAGTAATGAAGCAATGATTGAAAAGGTCAAATAATTGACTAGTGGAATATCCACAGGCCAAACAATTTATCTATAATCAAGCAAATTGCTATACTGCGAAAATTGATAGTATCCACTGTTAAGTAGAATCTAGGCATAAATAAAAAACCATATCTACTAGATATGAAAAATCATTAAGTCACAGCGGACGTATATGAAATTGATAGGCAATTAGTGTTGCTGAAAGAAAGGAGACGTTTGTGAATAAACCATGGTAAATGTGGATAGTGTAACCGGTGATATACAGATTAACTAGAGTGTTAAGTAGTTATACCAGTATTGGTAACACTGTAGTCAGTAAAGGGCCATCTAGATTAGGTACAAGAAAGCCTCTATAGTGATATAAATTGTTACAGTCATACGTATAAATATAGGATATTCGAATTAACCATATATACAGATTCGCAGTAGTGCTTATTAACCCCTTAACGCCGCAGGACGTACATTTACGTCCTGCATTAGGCGGGCTTTGCCGCCGCAGGACGTAAATGTACGTCCTCGGCGTTTAGAGCCCCCCCGGGAGATACTCACCTTCTCCGGTCGGTCCCACGCTGTTCTGACTCCCCCGGAGTCAGATCAGTGTGATCCCTCCTCCGGCGTTGTGACGTCATCGCGCCGGTGGCGCGATGACGTCAGTTTCAGGCGTCCCCCCCCGCCGGAGCAGGGGAAGCGCCTGGAGGGGAGGGATCCTTCGGATCCCTCTATCTCCCGATCGCCTGGTCCCCGGCGGCTGTGGCCAGCATCGCTGGAAGGGTTACAGCCTGACCTTTCCAGCGATGTATGGGGGGTTAACCCCTTAGTTGCCAGGTCACGACCGGGCACTAATTTGTGCCCGATCGCGGCCTATTTCCGGTGGGGGCCGCCATCTTGGATGGCAGCCCCCACCTCTGGGTCACCCCCCGGTCAACTGACTCATCGCGCCATGCGCGATGATGTCAGTTAACCGGGAACCCCCTAGCTGCAGGGATTTCCCATGGAAATCCCTTGCAGGAGATAGGGGGGTTCTTTGAACCCCTTTATCTCCTGATCGGTGGCAGCTAGGGGGTCATGGCTGATATTGCTGGAAAGGCCAGAGCATGGCCTTTCCAATGATATCAAACATGACCATGGTAAAAGTGAAATAAAAGTGTAAAAAAAGTAAAAATAAAAATATTAAAAAAATAATAAATTAAATAATAAAAAAATAATAAATATAATAATAATTTTTTTTTTTTTTTTTAATGCAGCACTATTGTTCACATTTCAATTATAATGTGAACAATGATGCTTCACTAATGATTTTTTTTTTTGGGGGTTTAGCTAAAATCACGCAATTTCTCCCCAAAAAAAAAATGGGTTCCCCGTTCTAATTTTTTTAACAAATCTACCCAATAGAATATGACCGCAGAGCCTCGGATAATAAAATTTAAAAAAAAAACACTTTACACACTGTGGAAGATTGAAATTTTATTGAAAATTCAAATTTTTTTACATTTTTTGTTACAGCATTTTGGCAGGGCATGACATATACATATAATAATGATATATTATTAATCTTCCGAGTCTGCCGGAAAGAACGATATATAATTTGTCTGGGTGGTATAAGAATACGTGACTTAAAAATGGTCAAAATGAGCTCAGCAAACTTCTACTTCCGAAACAGCGCCGAAGTTGTAAAATTACTCCCGTCCTTAAGGGGTTAAAGCAAAATCTCATTAGAGGATTATATACGGCCACAAACCAGGTGGAAAGATTTTATAGAGCATTGAGCTAGCTAGAGTGTTTCTATTGGTGAAATTCTGGCAAGTCCTCGGTCCAGCCTAAAGCTGAAGGGAGGGCAGTATGAAAAATATTGCCTGCGTTAGGCTAGGCAGAAAAAACAAGGAAAGGAGGGCTATGACCACCAGTCCATAATGATAATTTAGAAATTGATTAGAAAAATTGTGAAAAGCAGTTAAAAAGGGTAAACACCCATTAGTATTGTACTGCGCTCAATGTACGTTTCGCCACCCAAATCATGTGGCTTCGTCAGGAGCGTGAAGTTGTCCCCTCCATCGATCTGAATTTATACAAAATATGAATCCCCCGAGGTGGAGACAAATTAACGTAGATTGACTCGCTTCAGATGTATCTGTGCAAAGTAAATTTGCCAGGTACGTACTAGCACACGTATCACATGTCTCCCTTTAACCAATCAAAGTGAAATATACAAACCCCTAGACAACCCATGTATTGCATGTGTCGGACTGATACCATTCGAAAATAAAAATAAAGATAAATTTCCAACGGGAAAGATATATATATATATATACATCTCAAGCAGCAGGATCAACACGAGGCAGATCAATTCATATAGCCGTTTTAATGTGATGACAAATCCTAGCTGATTTGACTATTGCCGCGCTGTGGTGAATTGGTCATGTTTCTTAGACTAACGTAGGCGATATTCTTCTGACTGCCCTCCTTTCAACTTTTCAATACGGATTATCTCTAGGCTGGACTGAGGGCTTGCCAGAACTTCAATTAATAGAGACTCCCCAGCTAGATCAACTATCTATAAAATTCTTCCACCTGGTGTGTGGCTGTATATACAGTACTCTCTGACTGCACTCATGGCATTAGTAATTCATATCACTATAGAGGTTTAATAATATTATCTATCTGTTAGTCATCAATTTTCTAACAGCCAATTTATACAGCATTGTCTTGAGGGTGTAGGACACTTTTTATATTCGGATGTTTTTCATAATCAATAGTAAAACCATCCACCATATTTAGCTATAAGATCATATTAATAACTTATGGATCTAATTTAGTCTAATGTCCTACTGGTGAGGCAGTATCATCGAGTATACAAAGTTACTAACCTATTGGGTTTTTGACTAATTATCAATTTACATTTGTATTCACTAATAATGCCGATACTAATTCAGTTCATAATGATAATACCATTGTTTGTGTATATCACCAATGTGAAATTATGTCTTGTTTTATAATTGTTTATATGTTGTTTGTTTGGCATTCTCCAATAATAAAACTACCACTTTTATCAACCCCAACCCTTCTTAAAGGTTCTTTGATAGTGGTTTTCCACAAATCATCTGAACCTTTATTCTTTTGTAATACATTGAATATAGTGATCCGATATACCAAACGAAACAAAATTACGAAACAAAATGAAATTACGAAACAAAATAACAAAAACAAAATTATTTTGAAATGAAATTAAACAAAATGATTTTTCCAGGCGTGCACACTTCTACTACTTACAGGTGCACAGGTCTACATTTATAGATGCTCCCGCACTGCAGAGCGTGCCTGGAGGAAATCCCGCTCTGAAGCTGATTTTGTTCACTTCAAGTTTATTCTCTGGTCATACACCTCTGCCCTCCACTTGGCCAAACAATCCTTCTTCTCATCTCTTATATCTACGCTGTCCTCCAACCCTAACCGGCTCTGGTCCACCTTCAACACACTCCTCTACCCACCTACACCTCCCCCCACAGCTGCCTTCAGCGCTCAAGACCTGGCAGACTACTTCCTCAGTAAAACTCTAAATATCAGACGCAACATCCCAACACAAGATAGTTATCTGCCACCTCCACTCCCACAGGTCCCCTCTGCCACCCTCTGCCGCTTCCTCCCAGCCACTGAGGAGGAAGTCAATTCCTTATTGTCCTCCTCACATCTCACCACGTGCCCCCCTCGACCCCATTCCCTCACATCTAATTCCTCCCCTCTCCTCCTCCCCACCTCTGCTCTCACACACATCTTCAACCTATCTCTCTCCACTGGCTCCTTTCCATCCGCCTTCAAACACGCGCTAGTTACCCCTTTACTAAAGAAACCATCCCTCGATCCCAACTCTCCATCCAACTACCGCCCTGTATCCCTGCTTCCCTTCACATCAAAGCTCTTAGAAAAACTAGTCTTCAACCGCCTCTCCCTCTTCCTGTCCTCCAATTCCCTACTTGACCCCCTGCAATCTGGCTTCTGTCCGCTACACTCAACTGAAACTGCCCTCACCAAAGTCACTAACGACCTCCTAACTGCTAAAAAACACAGCCACTATTCTATTCTCATCCTGCTTGACCTCTCAGCTGCTTTTGACACTGTTGACCACCCCCTCCTTCTACAGACCCTCAACTCTCTGGGTCTCGGTGACACTGCACTTGCTTGGGTTGACTCCTATTTATCCAACAGGTCCTTCTGTGTGTCCTTTGCTGGTAACTCCTCCTCTTCATTGCCTCTATCTGTTGGTGTACCTCAAGGCTCTGTCCTTGGTCCTCTGCTCTTTTCCATCTACACCTCCTCCCTGGGCAAAATCATCAACAGCTTTGGCTTTATTTACCACCTCTACGCTGATGACACTCAGATCTACCTCTCTACCCCTGACCTCTCTCCCCCTGTCCTTTCAAAAGTCAGTGACTGTTTATCTGGCATCTCCTCCTGGATGGCCTCCCACCACCTAAAGATCAACATGTCAAAGACTGAACTCCTACTTATTTCTCCCTCCAATGCCTCCCCACCTCCTGACTTCTCTATCACGGTGGAGGGTATCACCATCTCCGCATCAAACCAAGTTCGCTGTCTTGGAGTTACACTGGACTCTGCTCTTTCCTTCATCCCCCATATCAAGTCTCTTTCCTCCTCCTGCCGATACCAACTGCGTAATATTTCCAGAATTCGGCCATTTCTTACCGCTGTCACCACAAAACAACTCATACACGCCCTGGTAATCTCCCGACTCGACTATTGCAATAATCTCTTATCTGGCCTCCCTCTGTCCCGCCTCTCCCCCCTACAATCCATCCTGAACGCCTCCGCCAGACTAATTCACCTCACCCGCCGCTCTGTCTCTGCCGCTCCCCTCTGCGAGTCCCTTCACTGGCTCCCCATCCACTGCAGAATTAAGTTCAAAATCCTTATCCTTACCTACAAAACCCCCACTAACTCAGCTCCCCACTACCTGTCCTCACTAATCACCAAATACACCCCAGCCCGCTCCCTATTGTCAAACAGTGACCTGCGCCTAGCTTCTCCCCGCATCACCTCTTCCCATGATAGACTGCAGGATTTCTCACGCGCAGCCCCCACTCTCTGGAACGCTCTCCCTCGTACTGTCAGACTTTCCCCTAACTTCTCTTCCTTCAAACGCTCCCTTAAAACGTTCCTATTTTGGGAAGCCTACCACCCAACTCACTGACGCAACCATCAATCACTCTCACCTTACAATCCTCTCCTCCTGTTTCCAACCCCAACCCTCCCAGATTGTGAGTTCCTACGGGAATAGGGCCCTCATCTCCTCCTGTACTGTTTGTCAAATGTTGTTCAATGTATTGTAACCCTGTCTATACTGTGCCTATTGTACAGCGCTGCGGAATATGCTGGTGCTTTATAAATAAAGAATAATAATAATAATAATATATGCAAAGAGATCCAGCACATTGATGATTCTTTGTTGCCAGAGTTCCTTTTATTAAGCCATATCCTCAGAGGCAAAAGGGACACTCTTCACACCCTGAACGCTTTAGCTAATTAAAATGGTCCATCTGCGTGGAGTGCCCCCACCACCTCCTTGCAGTCACCTTTGTCCAATAGCTCTATGTGAAGCGCTGTTTACTCCACCCACAAGGCTGTCATATGGCAGACAGGACCAACTAGGGGACCAATGATGTCAGTAAGACATGTGTGTTGGTATCATCCTGTCTCCGGACACGTGCAGAAATGAGCGTTCTGGAAGTAGGGTGATAATTTTTGGTAATGTGTGCCTTTAAATATTATTTTCTTTGTCTGCAGATGAAATCTGGGTGGATCAGATGGAAGCATTACCCGCTGTCCCAGGAGAGAATCTCACCATTCCCTGTTATATTAATTACCCTCATAATAAATCTGATATTAGTAAACAACAAGTTACCTGGTACAACGGAGAAAGATGTAACAAACATATTCACACGTGGGATTCTGCAGCCGTGATTGGACGATTTTCCCTGGTGTCCTTCCCTACAGACCCCTCCCTTCATATAGAAAACGTCCAGACAGCGGATGGGGGAAGGTACTGCTGCTCAATCTATATCCATAAAGATACATATCAGCTGAACCATGGAACAGAACTGGTGATTCCAGGTATGACTGGTGAGCTGTATACTTATATTTGTCTCCAATAGTTTATTTAGTTTTTTTTTGTTCTATAGCAGATAAAAAATTGCAGCGATTATCTGCTGCTTAACCTTATAGAGTGATCACTCTTTAATCTGCCATATATATGGACATATTAACCCTTGATTCAAGTGACTCACACCAGTTTCACAATACCGTGGGAGCAGAGTTCAATGACACGTGGTGCGTATACAATTTCAGACTCTGTTATTTCCTCTATTGTTTCACGCAGGCCGGGATTAAGATCTCTATAGGCCTGGAGCTGAATATTTTGGTGGGCTTTTTTTGTGACATGTAATCATATTTTAGGTTATTTAATAGTGCAGATACGGGTATATCTAACCAGATACTGTGTGAGGAAATTTCCATTCAGATTTCAATCATTTAAAGAGTGTTTTCCCATTTTATCATTCAAACCGTTTGTGGATATATATTCTATAGTTCATTCTTGTAAAAAAAAAAAAATGTGAAATAGGAACCTGTTACTGCATTCTTCTGAGAATATAATTATATGTATATGTAGTCCTAGGAGTGGCTTTGACCAGTTGCATAACCTTATCTTTGCTACAAAGCCACAGTGTGGCATAGCATTGATTTTAGGGTTCTGTGTAATAACAGATCCAGGATGTGTAAAAGTGAGACAGAGGTCATTTGCATATCTTACCCAGAATTCCTTGCTGCATATGGGGAATGTGGCACAGGAGCTCTGGGATGCAATTCTTTGAATTGCTATGATGTGCAAGTGGCTTCTGTAACATTAAACACACTATATATATAATTTTAACCAAACAAAGAAAAATAAATATTTCCCTTGCGTTTTGGAAGGGAATATTATGACAAGGGATGAGCCGAACACCCCCGTGTTCGGTTCGCATTCCAACTCGAACAATTTCAAAAGTTTGAGTTCGGACGCAAACCGGATCCGAACTCAATGCAAGTCAATAAGACTCGAACGTTAAATTTTTAGAGTGCCCTCCTAGGGGCATATATGCAAGATATTTGCCATAAAAGTTGTATGGGGGTTCAGGTAGTGCCCTGGGGGACAGGAAACAAGGACAAAAAGTAAAAAAAAAACGTTTTTAAAGGAACAGTGAGTTTTCCATGAAATAAAGGTTAAGAATAAAAATGAAAAATTCCTTCAAATATCGTACCTAGGAGGCCCCCATAACCTGCCCGTGAAGTGGCGGATTTGTAGGATGTATAGAAACATTTAAAAACGAAAAAATGCAATTTCAAATGACGGAAAATGGTTTCCCTTTAACCTATTCATAAACAATTGCTTGGGGCGGCAGCCTGTATGGAAAGAGTAGACATTTTAGGACACACAGAACAAGTTTAGTGATTTTTTTTGGCTACATTATGGTGAAACTTATGCAGGCTTTGGATGAAAGTAACAAGAGGTGCTTCAAAAATTGAGCCTTTAGAATCGGCAACGGTGCCGTCACACACCGTAACCCCTCTGTGGTATTGTGGAAGAGTGCAGGGTTGGACCCTGCGGTCAAATATTAAAATGATATGAATCTGGTACGGGCATCAGTGCACCCAAATATTGTGCCTTTGGTGGCAGCAAGTGCCTTCACACCGTAACACCTCTGAGGTATTGTGGAAGAGTGCAGGGGTGGACTCTGCATGCATTCAAATATTAAAATGATTGGAATCTGGTACACGCGTCAGTGCAACCAAATATTGGGCTTTTGGTGCCAGCTAGTGCCTTCACACCATAACCCCTCTGAGGTATTGTGGAAGAGTGCAGTGGTGGAGGTTTTGGGAATGCAGAAGAGATCCCCGATCTATTCAGTTACATCAGCATCAGGGGAGTGATAGCTGCTGATCAAGGACGGATTCATTTTTATAAATGTCAGTCGATCTACAGAGTCGGTGGACAGACGCACTCTTTTGTCTGTCACAAAACCTCCAGCGGCACTGAACGTCCTTTCAGAAAGCACGCTGGATGAAGGGCAACCTAGTAGCTGCATAGCATATTGGCTAAGTTCTGGCCAGTGATACAATCTCAACACCCAGTAAGTCAGTGGATCATCTGCTGTAAAGGTATCCAGGTCTGCCCTTGCCCCTAGGTAGTCCTGCACCATATGGTGAAGACACTGGCAATGGGTGCCTACATTTGACGTCCCTGGGCGTCGTGGACTAAATTTTTTTAAAGAGGCATCAGTTAAGCGGCCCCAGCCTTCACCACTCTTCCTCTGATCATCCGCGTCCTCAGAAGCACCTGTGTCATCACTTGGTAACCTACCAGTGCCTGGAAAGGTGTTACACAAGTGTCACTTTAGAGCGTCCTCAAGTTGTTTCATCCTGTGCTCCCTCTGAGGGCAGGATGAGCTCTGCAACCTTACCCTTGTATCGTAGATCAAGAAGGGTTGCCAACCAGTAATGATCCCTTTCCTTGATAGCATGAATCCTGGGGTCCTTTAGCAGGCTTTGCAGGATAAGGGAGCCCATGCAGCATAGGTTGGAGGTGGCATTAGCTTCAGAGTGTTCCTGGTCGCTGAGGATGACCGTATCATGCACTACCTCCTCCCAGCCACGTACTAGTCCTTGGGTTTCTGGGGACACAAAACCCTCCCTTGAGGAATCCCCACCTTCAATATCCCCACTACTTAAATAATATTCCTCCTCCTTCTCCTCACCCTCCTCCTGTCTGATCTGAGGACCCGCAGGAATGCTGTCGGTGTAAAGACTGGGGCCTTGAGAGCTAGGGAAGTCCTCCTCTTCCTCCCAATGCTCTGCCTCTAGTGCCACATCTATAATTCCCCACAGAGTGCGCTCCAGCAGGAAAACTAAAGGAATTGTGTCACTGATGCATGCACTCTCCCTGCTCAGCATCCTCATTGCCTCCTCAAATGGTGACAGTACAGTGCATGCATCCTTGATCATCAGCCACTGCGGGGGAGAAAAAATACAAGTTGACCTGAACCTGTCCTTGTGCCATACTCACACAGGTACTCATTGATGGCCCTCTGCTGCTTTTGCAGACGCTGCAGCATTGCCAATGTTGAGTTCCACCTGGTGGGCATGTCACAGATCAGGCGTGTCATGGAGTTGATGTAACGCTCCATGCTTCAAACCCAAAGAGACTTTATGTTAATTTATATTGTGTGATTTTAGATATATTTTACATCATTTGGTTTTAGTTTAATTTAGTTTAGTGTAAAATGGCATAGCTTTGGTTTTAAAAATACTTATATTCCTGTAGGTAAATGTGTTTTTGTTTATACAGTAAACAAGCTTTACTGCTGTGTAATGTATGCACCAGGGCTTTTCCCATTATCTAGCTGCATGTTTAATTCAAGGGATCTCTGATAGTGTGTGTTTAATCTGATGTGTTAGAACAATGGATATACAAATGTTGTGTGAGTTGAAGGCTAAAGAATGTTTTAAATAACTGACATAATGTAATTAGAATGGGTATGCAAATTATGACTGTTGGACTTCAGCATAAATGGTGGCGTTATGTTCATTAAAAGGTCAGAGAACTCTCAGAGCTCAGAGAGAGAGGATCCTGTTTTAAAGCATACAGCCGCGCCTGGTGTCTTTATTACAAACTACGCTACACTCCACACTCACCCTCAGAAGGCAGAGAGCGGCCTTCTGGAGATTCCTAACGGCTCCAGGGCAGAGGAACAGAAGCAGGCGGGTCAAGCTGCTCGAGGCGCTGAGGACAGCGCTCCCAGTAGCCGGGCTGACCGCAACGAAGGGGTGTCTGGAGAGCCAGGACAGACGGAAGGGAACGGTTCCTTCACACTGGTGGCAAGCGGTGAGGATAAGCTCTCCAACCCCAGAAGAAATGCAGAATGGCCAGCTATGCCAACTACAAGATGGACACGCTGAGATACATATTAGAGTGCCATGGAGGAATCGCCGGCACCAAAAACAAGAAAGCCCTGGTCAAGGAGCTTACAAGGATGGACCAGCGAATGGTAAGAACCCCAACCCCTACTCCGGCCACTGAATATCCCCTCCGAAAGAAAGCTCGAGCAATATTAGAGATATGCGGCACCACCCCCTCCGAAGCCGCAATTGTACAACTCATGACGGACCTCCAAGAAGATGAGGAGCGAGAAAAGGAGCACCAACACCAGCTGCGGTTGGCCGAGCTCCAAGCGACATGGACAGAATACCCCACCCCTGAAACCTACCCCGTAGAGCCCTGGGTTGAGGTTGACAGCCCGCCTGGAGCTTCATCCAGGCAATCTACACCCCCCAGCGATCCTTTAATGGGGACTTACAGCTTGTCTGGAGCTTCATGGGAGGAACCCGCACTCCCCAGCGATACTTGGGAGGAGATTTACAGCTTGCCTGGAATTTCCGTCAAGGAAGCTACACCCCCCAGTGACTGGCTCGACGATGATATCTGCACCATTAAGAAGGCGAAAGCGGAGTTCCAGAGAAGACTGCAGGAGAGCAGCAATCTCTATCCAGGAGCCACAACAGACCGCCTGGAGTTCGAACGGCGGGATGAGATTCGCCGAGGCCTCTGGTATGAGGCCCTGGTATATGGACAGTACCACCAAGGTATCGAGATCCCCTCTGAATCGGCCATCTACCAGGCGCAGGATAGGGCCCGAGAGGCCTTCCTGGAAGGACGACCCTCAGAGGGGTGGGAGGCAGAGCTCCACCACTTGGTGCAACGAAAGATTGCACTGGATGCCAGCTACCGGGCCTTCCAGTGGCTGATGGTCCCACTGATGCCCTGCACAACCCACGCCATGCCCACCGTAGGCCTCAACTATGGCGGCACAGGGCCACTGTATGAGAGGATGGCCAACGACCCTGAGTTTGGAGAAGATACGGAGTGGCGTCTGGATCAGATCATGGATCTTTGGATGGAGGGCCCAGCCGACTGGGACGAGGTGGACCTCGATGAACTGGAGCTCCTGGCCCGACAGGAATGTGAGCTTGAGAAGGCCTACAAGCAACTGATTAACGGAACCCCACAGTTAGGCTTGAGTCCCATGGCCTGGGACTGGTCAGCGGAGGAATTGGAGCCTGAGATAGTGTTCCCCGTCGCGTACCCAGCAGAAGCGCTGGAAATGGGGCAGAGTGCCCCTGGCCTCTGCCCACACCCTGCCACGAGGAGCAGACAGATGTTCCCCCCGGACTTGTCTTCCCCCAGCCCTTGATTTCTCCGGAGATGGAGGACCCCATGCTCCCCCGAGAAGACCCGGCGCCAGTGGCAATTTCCTCAACAGAAATACTGGCAGCCGGACAGAGCGCCGAGGCCCTCTGCCCACCATCCTTGATTATTTCCCCGGATCCACCCGAGGATCCCCCGGGGCTTGTTGTTACGAGGACAAGTGGAGAAGCCTGGTGGCTCGCCTCCTCCTGACAGACTATGGACCCACACCCAGGCATACCCTGTGGCGACCGTCGGACCCCACTGGTGATGCTTGTGCGCCAGCACCCTGGAACTTTGAGGATGGCGCAGAAAAAAGGACAAGGTGAGAAGTCTCGTCAGTGGCAAGAGATCCGTTTGGGATCTAAGCTTGCTCTGCCGTTCTGGAAGGGGGGACATATGTCATGGAGCTGATGTAACGCTCCATGCTTCAAAACCCAAGAGACTTTATGTTAATTTATATCGTGTGATTTTAGATATATTTTACATCGTTTGGTTTTAGTTTAATTTAGTTTAGTGTAAAATGGCATAGCTTTGGTTTTAAAAATACTTATATTCCTATAGGTAAATGTGCTTTTGTATATACAGTAAACAAGCTTTACTGCTGTGTAATGTATGCACCAGGGCTTTTCCCATTATCTAGCTGCATGTTTAATTCAAGGGATCTCTGATAGTGTGTGTTTAATCTGATGTGTTAGAACAATGGATAAACAAATGTTGTGTGAGTTGAAGGCTAAAGAATGTTTTAAATAACTGACATAATGTAATTAGTATGGGTATGCAAATTATGACTGTTGGACAGCGCTCCCAGTAGCCGGGCTGACCGCAACAAAGGGGTGTCTGGAGAGCCAGGACAGACGGAAGGGAACGGTTCCTTCACAAGGCGATTTGTGGGAAAGTGGAATTCTCTTTCAATTTCTGCCAGGCGAACACTTGCTGGTAATGACCATCTGAAGTGGCTGCAGACTTTTCTGGTCTGGCTGAGAAGCTCTGACAGCCCTGGGTACCTGGTTAGGAAACGCTGTACCACCTGATTTAGGACGTGTGCTAGGCATGGTACATGCATCAACTTACCCAGGCGTAGGGCGGAGAGAAGGTTGCTGCCATTATCACAGCGTCACATCTCGGCCCTGCCCCCTGCTGGTGGTAGCAGGGATTCCTGTTTGTTTTCGTTTTCAGGCTGCAGGCCATCTGTTTGGCTTATTGGTCTGTGGTCACATGACCTGTTCAGCCCTATAAGTAGGGCCAGGATTTCCCTTGATCCTTGGATCAGGATAGACCTATTTCCTGCGTGCTGTATTACTGTTCTGATATTCCGTGTATGACCTCTGGCTCTTGTGTTTGGATCTCTCTCTTGTCTGACCCCTGAAGTTATTCTGATATTCTGTGTATGACCTCTGGCTCTTGTGTTTGGATCTCTCTCTTGTCTGACCGCTGAAGTTATTTTGATATTCTGTGTATGACCTTTTGGCTTGGATTTTTGGACCTCTCTAGTATTAACCTTGTCTGTTTCAGGTATTATTGTGTTTGTGTATTATTTAGCTATTTCACTCAGCAGGCATTTGGCCACAAAGCCAATTTTCTGTTGAGTGGTACTCAGGACCTTATCTGTACTCCCTGGCTGGGAGTGTCTGGATCATCAGTCTGTACTATTGTATCGGTATTGAGTGCTGCCCTGCAGCTTGAAAAATTCCTTGTCCCTTCAGGAATACTCTGTCTGTTTATAATTTAAGCTGTTTCACTCAGCAGGCATTTGGCCACGAAGCAAATTTGCTGTTGAGTGGTTCTCAGGGCTCTATCTGTTCTTCTTGGCTGGGAGTGTCTGGATCATCAGTCTGTATCTGTTAGTATTTAGTTCTGTCCTGCGGCTTGCATAATTCATTGCCTGTTATACAATATACCTGCCCTAAAGGCTTCAACCTCCACAGCTTAAAGGCTCCCCATCACCCTATAGGGGGCTCACCATCACACACAGACGTTCATTCCCAGCTCAAGCTGGCATGGTGTTAACCATCTCTGCGACTGCCCCTGCAGAGCTGACAGAATTTCTGGCCCGATGTGGCTCCTGTCCCCTAAACAAACCAGCTCAAGCACATGGCATCTTTTGCTTGAGCCATTGCGTAGCCCCTGCCACACGTCGGTTTAACTGCCACTTCGCCAGAGACATTGAAGGAAGAGGTGGTAGAGCAGACAGACCTCATACAAGCAGCTTTCTGGAGGCGTGGTGGATGAGCAAGCTCCAGCACAGAGCCCCGTCCTGGATCCCTCCCAGCTGCAAGCAGAGTTACCCAGTGTGCCGTGAAGGAAATGTAACGGCCCCGTCCATGCTTGCTGAACCAAGTGTCTAAAGTATCGTGCACCTTGCTGCTGACTGCTTTTCCAAATGACTCCATAACATTGTCTTCCACGTGCTGGTATATTGCTGGAATGGCCTTCCGTGAAAAGAAATGGTGTTTTGGAACCTGCCACTGTGGTACAGCACATTCAGCAAATTCACGGAAGGAAGCCGAGTCCACCAGCTGGAAAGGCAGCAGGTGTAATGCGAGTAATTTTGCCAAGCTGGCATTTAGACATTGTGCATGTGGATGGTTGGGACAATATTTTTTCTTCCGTTGCAGCAGCTGGGGCAACAAAATCTGCCTGCATAAATCTGCAGCTGATGGGATGCTGGCAGATTCAGAGGAAGGATGTGGTACACCAATTACTGTAGCATCATCCCTGTCAGTGGAGGTTGTAGGCAATGACATGGCAGGACATATAAAGGGGGTAGAGACAGATGATGATGAGGAGGAGGACCTATGCAAAGTGTTGTGCCAACGGGATGCGTGGCAGGTGGTTATATGTCGCCCCAAGCACGTGGTACCTAAGTGTCTGATGTCTTTCCCACGCTTGATCCTCTTCCAATATAGCTTACAAATAGCAATGCTGCAGTCTGCTGCACATGTCGTGAAGAACTCCCAGACAGCAGAGATCCTGGACGTGTGCTGCGAGACAACAGCGCTCTGCACCTGAGCAGCTCTGACATCTGATGCCTTGGACTGGCTACGGTTGCTCATAGAGGACGTTCTGCCTCATTTTTGTTTTGCCTCCTCCTCCCTTGACTCCTCTGTTCAATCAGGCACCCAGGTGGAGTCAGTGACCTCATCATCATTGTCATCACCCCCTATCTCTTCCTCACTGGAGCCAACCTCACAATATGCTGTAGCTGCTGGGGGAACATGAGTGCCAGTTCGTTGTGTGTCACTGGCACTCCCTCCCTCTAGGCTGATTATACTCCCTTCCTCAACCTCAGAGTTTGAATCAAAGCACTGGAGTTGCTGCGCAATCTCAAGCAGCATGTCACTGTCATTGTAGTCAAACAATTCAGCTGACTCTTCCATGTATGATGGTGAGGCTACGGCAGGAGTAGCTGTGGACATGGAGGCTGAATTAGATGTTTTGGCAGCTGAGGTGGACTGTAAACCACTACAACAACAGAAAAAAGTGGTGATTCTCTGCGCTTCCCTCTTTGGTGTTGGATATTTTTCAGGTGATAGATCTTCTTATGATATTATAAATCGCTTTTCACAAATGATCTTCAATCCTCAGGAAAAAGGGGATAAATGGCAACATAGTGTGATCCATATCATCATCAGTGCCCCCCAATAATTTATACAAAGGTTAAACTCACATGTGGAGGTGTCATCAATCAGACACTAGATGCACTGCGCAGACGGTATTTTTGAGGAGATACCGGACTCCCCTTTGAGATCTTCGTTCCCAGGTGCTCCTCCAAGAAAATAAAACAAACAGCTGCAGGACCTTAATTAAAGGTTAATGAAATTTTATTCTTTAAACAATTAAAATAGTAAAATATCAATGCCCAAACATGTTTCGCGACCAAGTCGCTTCCTCAGTAGGCAAAAAGTAAATGGTTTCCATTCTCCTGCAGTGTTCTTATATTCTCTGATGTCCTTAACATAATTGCACAAAAAAACGCCCGTTTCTCGGAACCCGGTAACCTCTACTGCGCATGCGTGGAATGATGATATGGATCACACTATGTTGCCATTTATCCCCTTTTTCCTGAGGATTGAAGATCATTTGTGAAAAGCGATTTATAATATCATAAGAAGATCTATCACCTGAAAAATATCCAACACCAAAGAGGGAAGCGCAGAGAATCACCACTTTTTGTTGTGTTCTAGTGTATTTGACGGTTAGAGGTAAACCGTCTTGTGTGTGAACTTCTGCTGCTGACTGTTGAACTGCCATTTATTTAGTACGGACTTTTTTTTTTGATCCTACATATCAATTGTATAACTGTTGCATTGTTCAGTTTGTCCACTAGGGGGCGCCAGATACTTATTCTTCCTTTGTTCTGACACAATGGCTGAGTGCTGCTGTGTTATTGCCTCAAAGTATTAGTGGCTGACCCAAGATGCATAGAGTACAAAGGAATAAGTTTGGTGGGAATATACATACCGCATTAGAAGGGGATACTCTTTTATCTAATGATGTTAATAAAAATGTATATATTTTAGAGAATTTACTCACAAAAGAACTTAGGAATAAAATGGATATCAAAATGATGGAGGTTTACATCAGGGAAGGAATTACCCCGAGGGGTTTAAGGCTTTATAAGAAACCCACTTTTGATCGTAGCGACACAGTTTTATTTACAAGGTGGGAAAAACAATTAGAGAGTTTTTCCTTTTGCCTTATGGAAACAGTGATAGAGAGAAGAAAAGAAATTCTGGAAGAACTAAATATCACAATAGAGGATAAACAAAAGGAATTAGAATCCATTATAGATTCAGGGAAAATGAAACAAGTAGTGGAACAGATGGAAGAAAAATTAGAGAGATTGGAAATAGACATCACTGCCAGAAAGAAATCAAAATACATTAGGGATAAACAGGACTACGCTAGAGGGGACGTCTGGAAACTTGATACACGCCCTCCCCCCTTTCAAGATAGATGGGCTAATTCTCAAGAAAAAAGCCCCTATAGAAATAGATTTTCCTATAATAGGGAGGATAGGGATTCCTACTTCCAAAGGAGAGGGCAAGGAAGAAACTTTGAAAGAGGAGAAAACACCAGGGAACAACAAAGGGGTTCTAATCATAGAAATGATATCCAAAAGGGAAGGATGCTAGACATAGCCCCTCATGAAAAAGAACAGATCAAGGACGGAAACAACTCTTCCCACGCAATTAATAACATTAGAGAACGGAAAATGGAAAGAAATCCCTACCATCATGTGACAAGAAATCAAGAACGGGAAACATCTCAGAGAAGGTACGATCAAAGTTACCATGTTCCAACTAGAAATAGGTACGAAATATTAGAGAATTGCAATAGTGAAAAGATTGGGCAAGGGGGGAGATCGAGACTCAGACACAATAGTGATGAGGTTTTTCAAGGGGGCAGACCCAGAGTCAGATACAGGAGCCCTGTATCTGTAAGGAAGAACCCCATTTAAGACTAAAAAGCCCAAAGGGACGAATGGGAATATTAAAAACGCAAGAAAATCAAGGACACATTACTCCGTTAAAACGAAGAGCTCCAGAAAGAGAGGAAAGCGAGGAAGAGGGGTACTATGCAGAAGAAGGAAGAAAAAAGAGAGAAAGGATATAACTCCACAAGGAGTCTTTAACCTAAGTAGAAAGATACTAGAAGAGAAACATATGAAAGTACTTAACAAATGTTTAAAGTTTGCACCCACCAAAAAAATGGATAAGTTTGGGGTCTTTGTTGATCTGCAAAAATTTAAAAGATCATTATGTTTAAAAAAGTACTTTCTGAAAGACCCGGTTACTCGACAAGTAGTAGATGATAATGATGGATGGAGACACACGGAATTGAAAAAGAAATCACATTTCTATCCTAAACATCTTATCTCTAAGGAGATCACAACTTTTGAAACAATGGTTCTTGACGAAATGGAAAATATTCAACCAATGAAGTCGCAAAATCTAACTAAGGAGGAGAAAGAGGCCCTTAAAGAATTGGCGGAGGACACAACGATAATCATTAAACCGGCTGACAAAGGGGGGGTATTGTTATTTTAAATAGGGAAGATTATCATGAGGAATCCCTTAGAATCTTAAATGACAGGGTTGTCTACCAACGAATATCCCATAATCCTACAGAAGAAATAAAAAAGAAATTTGATAAGTATATCCAAAAGGGAGAAAATAATGAATTCCTGAATGGAAAAGAAACGGACTATCTTACGGTCAAATACCCTAGGGTACCAGTTTTTTATCATCTTCCAAAGGTGCATAAAAATTTGAATAAACCACCGGGAAGACCGATTGTATCGGGAATCGATTCCATTTCCAGCAAGGTAGCAGAGTACCTCGACCATCTTCTCCAACCGATTGTAAGAAAGATTCCCTCATATCTTAAGGATACAGGTGACATCATTAGATCTTTAAATTCTATAATGTGGGAGGAAAATTTTCTTCTTGTTACTTGCGATGTCAGATCTCTTTATACTAACATTCACACGATAGAGGTTGTGAAGCAATAAAGACTATGCTCTTGGAAGATGGGGAAATTAAAGAAGAACAGGTAGATTACATTGTAGAGGGAATCGCCCTTATTCTAGAAAATAATTTATTTTGTTATGATGGTCAATATTTCTTGCAATTAATGGGAACTACTATGGGGAGTAAGGTAGCACCGAGTGATGCTAACTTGTTTATGGCCCAATGGGAAAAAACTTGGATTAAGAATAATCACGAGTGGGTTGACAACATTTTTAATTATAAACGATATATCGATGACATCATATTTATCTGGCGGGGATCAGAAGAAAATCTTGGGAAGTTTTAAGTTCGTTAATCAAAATGATTGGGGTATTAGGCTGGACAGCCAATTTAGTGCCTCACAGGTAAACTTTTTGGATTTGGAAATTTACATTGAAAATGTACAGATTAAAACTAGAACCCACTTTAAAAATGTAGATGTAAATAGCTACATAGAAAGAACTAGTTGCCACTTTTGGCAGTGGCTAGAGGGTGTTCCAAAGGGGCAATTCCTCAGATTAAAAAGAAATTGTACGGAGGAAGCTGAATACCATATACAATCACAGAAAATGAAATTACAGCTTGAGGAGAAAGGTTATGATAGCCAGACTCTAGAGAGGACAAGGAAACGGGTATCACAGATAGATCAAACACATATTCTCAATAAAAAAAAAGAAACGAACTCAAAGGCAGGATTAAAGAATAAGGTCCCTTTCGTTTGCCAATATAGCAACGAACATAAGGAGATTAAAAGAATTCTCAGAAAATATTGGCCTATCCTTCGGAAGGATGATGATCTCTGTCAGATATTGGATATCTCACCCACTATCATCTTTAGAGGTGTAGATAACATCAAAAATCATATAGTTAGCAGCTACCCTAAAAAGAATAAATCAAAAAATCATTTCGGTTTAGAAAAAGGTTTTTATGGGTGTGGGAATTGTCTTGGGTGTAGAACAACAGGGAACCCAAAGAGACATATAAAAGATTTTAAGAGCATGATGGGAGACACCCATAAAATACATGATACACTGACATGCTTTTCAAAGAATGTTATTTATATTTTAATTTGTCCATGCGAAAAAATGTATGTGGGTCGAACAACAAGGAGTTTGAATATTCGTATTCGCGAACACCTTAATAACATTAAAAAAGGTGTAGACACACACACAGTACCACAACATTATAAAGATTACCATAACAAGGATCCTAAGGGGACTAAATTTTTAGCAATACAACAGGTGGAGAAGGAATGGAGAGGAGGAGATTTCATCAATAGGATAAATAAAGTAGAGATGAGATGGATTTACAATTTAAAAACATTGGTGCCCAAGGGATTTAATCAAGACTTTGAGATTTGTCATTTTTTATAACACATTTTTTAAACACATAAAGGAGATATATTGAAATAAAAAAAAAAAAAAAAAATCTCATTAATCTGGATTAAGGGCCACCTATATATATTTACACTTTTAACATATAGTGGTGATGGACCATGGATCCTTTATAGGGCAAATGAAGCACTTTAGCACTTTTTTTCACTCCAATAGACTAATGGAGAAGATCAATAATAAGAATTGGGATATATAAAAAGTATGAGCACTACAGTTATATTTACAATTAGAATGTCAAAAGAAATTATATTATATAACAGTAAATAATCTGATATAATATATTTACTATTCTAAAAAAAATAAAAAAAAAAATATATATATATTTTTTATTCATCGAGTAGATGAAGCACTTTAGCACTTTTTCATTAAATAGGGAGATAGAGATGAACACTGGTAATAATAGTGGTCACAATAGAACATTATGAAAGGATTGATACTGCGAACACATATAGTTTGTGCAAGGATAGCATTATCATTAAGCCTATAATATATGTAATTTTGAAGGGCTTATAGGGTTTTTATAGATTATATTGAGGTACTTTACCTTTATTAGGGTAAATAGATGGATAATTAGAATAATAGTGACATAAAATATAATTAGAAATAGGTGTTAAGAAGATAAACTTTCTCCCCATCTGTTTATAAAGGGTGATATAATAGGGATTTAGGATCCATGTTGTTATATTGACTATGTTGAGAAGATTGTATACATTAGTATGGACATTTTAAAGAACCCCCCCTTTTTTAGAATGTAATTTTAAGATATATTTTTAAATATATTAGATAATTTTTAAAAAACATTCATATACCCCCTTCACTCCGGTTGAGTGGTTATAGTTGTGTAATAGACACAGGCTGTATGTAATAATGAAAGTTATGTTAACACACTCCAATTTTCTGTATATGAATGTGTTAAGGGCTCTTTGCGATCACCGCCGTGGGTGTAAGCACTAGAGATGCATTGAACCGCAAAATAGTGCCAAATGAAGCGCACCACCATCTTGGAAGGCGGATCCCGCAATCTCATTGGATAACATTCCACGCATGCGCAGTAGAGGTTACCGGGTTCCGAGAAACGGGCTTTTTTTGTGCAATTATGTTAAGGACATCAGAGAATATAAGAACACTGCAGGAGAATGGAAACCATTTACTTTTTGCCTACTGAGGAAGCGACTTGGTCGCGAAACATGTTTGGGCATTGATATTTTACTATTTTAATTGTTTAAAGAATAAAATTTCATTAACCTTTAGTTAAGGTCCTGCAGCTGTTTGTTTTATTTTCTTGGAGGAGCACCTGGGAACGAAGATCTCAAAGGGGAGTCCGGTATCTCCTCAAAAATACCGTCTGCGCAGTGCATCTAGTGTCTGATTGATGACACCTCCACATGTGAGTTTAACCTTTGTATAAATTATTGGGGGGCACTGATGATGATATGGATCACACTATGTTGCCATTTATCCCCTTTTTCCTGAGGATTGAAGATCATTTGTGAAAAGCGATTTATAATATCATAAGAAGATCTATCACCTGAAAAATATCCAACACCAAAGAGGGAAGCGCAGAGAATCACCACTTTTTTCTGTTGTTCTAGTATTTGACGGTTAGAGGTAAACCGTCTTGTGTGTGAACTTCTGCTGCTGACTGTTGAACTGCCATTTATTTAGTACGGACTTTTTTTTTTGATCCTACATATCAATTGTATAACTGTTGCATTGTTCAGTTTGTCCACTAGGGGGCGCCAGATACTTATTCTTCCTTTGTTCTGACACAATGGCTGAGTGCTGCTGTGTTATTGCCTCAAAGTATTAGTGGCTGACCCAAGATGCATAGAGTACAAAGGAATAAGTTTGGTGGGAATATACATACCGCATTAGAAGGGGATACTCTTTTATCTAATGATGTTAATAAAAATGTATATATTTTAGAGAATTTACTCACAAAAGAATTTAGGAATAAAATGGATATCAAAATGATGGAGGTTTACATCAGGGAAGGAATTACCCCGAGGGGTTTAAGGCTTTATAAGAAACCCACTTTTGATCGTAGCGACACAGTTTTATTTACAAGGTGGGAAAAACAATTAGAGAGTTTTTCCTTTTGCCTTATGGAAACAGTGATAGAGAGAAGAAAAGAAATTCTGGAAGAACTAAATATCACAATAGAGGATAAACAAAAGGAATTAGAATCCATTATAGATTCAGGGAAAATGAAACAAGTAGTGGAACAGATGGAAGAAAAATTAGAGAGATTGGAAATAGACATCACTGCCAGAAAGAAATCAAAATACATTAGGGATAAACAGGACTACGCTAGAGGGGACGTCTGGAAACTTGATACACGCCCTCCCCCCTTTCAAGATAGATGGGCTAATTCTCAGAAAAAAAGCCCCTATAGAAATAGATTTTCCTATAATAGGGAGGATAGGGATTCCTACTTCCAAAGGAGAGGGCAAGGAAGAAACTTTGAAAGAGGAGAAAACACCAGGGAACAACAAAGGGGTTCTAATCATAGAAATGATATCCAAAAGGGAAGGATGCTAGACATAGCCCCTCATGAAAAAGAACAGATCAAGGACGGAAACAACTCTTCCCACGCAATTAATAACATTAGAGAACGGAAAATGGAAAGAAATCCCTACCATCATGTGACAAGAAATCAAGAACGGGAAACATCTCAGAGAAGGTACGATCAAAGTTACCATGTTCCAACTAGAAATAGGTACGAAATATTAGAGAATTGCAATAGTGAAAAGATTGGGCAAGGGGGGAGATCGAGACTCAGACACAATAGTGATGAGGTTTTTCAAGGGGGCAGACCCAGAGTCAGATACAGGAGCCCTGTATCTGTAAGGGAAGAACCCCATTTAAGACTAAAAAGCCCAAAGGGACGAATGGGAATATTAAAAACGCAAGAAAATCAAGGACACATTACTCCGTTAAAACGAAGAGCTCCAGAAAGAGAGGAAAGCGAGGAAGAGGGGTACTATGCAGAAGAAGGAAGAAAAAAGAGAGAAAGGATATAACTCCACAAGGAGTCTTTAACCTAAGTAGAAAGATACTAGAAGAGAAACATATGAAAGTACTTAACAAATGTTTAAAGTTTGCACCCACCAAAAAAATGGATAAGTTTGGGGTCTTTGTTGATCTGCAAAAATTTAAAAGATCATTATGTTTAAAAAAGTACTTTCTGAAAGACCCGGTTACTCGACAAGTAGTAGATGATAATGATGGATGGAGACACACGGAATTGAAAAAGAAATCACATTTCTATCCTAAACATCTTATCTCTAAGGAGATCACAACTTTTGAAACAATGGTTCTTGACGAAATGGAAAATATTCAACCAATGAAGTCGCAAAATCTAACTAAGGAGGAGAAAGAGGCCCTTAAAGAATTGGCGGAGGACAAACGATAATCATTAAACCGGCTGACAAAGGGGGGGTATTGTTATTTTAAATAGGGAAGATTATCATGAGGAATCCCTTAGAATCTTAAATGACAGGGTTGTCTACCAACGAATATCCCATAATCCTACAGAAGAAATAAAAAAGAAATTTGATAAGTATATCCAAAAGGGAGAAAATAATGAATTCCTGAATGGAAAAGAAACGGACTATCTTACGGTCAAATACCCTAGGGTACCAGTTTTTTATCATCTTCCAAAGGTGCATAAAAATTTGAATAAACCACCGGGAAGACCGATTGTATCGGGAATCGATTCCATTTCCAGCAAGGTAGCAGAGTACCTCGACCATCTTCTCCAACCGATTGTAAGAAAGATTCCCTCATATCTTAAGGATACAGGTGACATCATTAGATCTTTAAATTCTATAATGTGGGAGGAAAATTTTCTTCTTGTTACTTGCGATGTCAGATCTCTTTATACTAACATTTCACACGATAGAGGTTGTGAAGCAATAAAGACTATGCTCTTGGAAGATGGGGAAATTAAAGAAGAACAGGTAGATTACATTGTAGAGGGAATCGCCCTTATTCTAGAAAATAATTTATTTTGTTATGATGGTCAATATTTCTTGCAATTAATGGGAACTACTATGGGGAGTAAGGTAGCACCGAGTGATGCTAACTTGTTTATGGCCCAATGGGAAAAAACTTGGATTAAGAATAATCACGAGTGGGTTGACAACATTTTTAATTATAAACGATATATCGATGACATCATATTTATCTGGCGGGGATCAGAAGAAAATCTTGGGAAGTTTTTAGAGTTCGTTAATCAAAATGATTGGGGTATTAGGCTGGACAGCCAATTTAGTGCCTCACAGGTAAACTTTTTGGATTTGGAAATTTACATTGAAAATGTACAGATTAAAACTAGAACCCACTTTAAAAATGTAGATGTAAATAGCTACATAGAAAGAACTAGTTGCCACTTTTGGCAGTGGCTAGAGGGTGTTCCAAAGGGGCAATTCCTCAGATTAAAAAGAAATTGTACGGAGGAAGCTGAATACCATATACAATCACAGAAAATGAAATTACAGCTTGAGGAGAAAGGTTATGATAGCCAGACTCTAGAGAGGACAAGGAAACGGGTATCACAGATAGATCAAACACATATTCTCTATAAAAAAAAAGAAACGAACTCAAAGGCAGGATTAAAGAATAAGGTCCCTTTCGTTTGCCAATATAGCAACGAACATAAGGAGATTAAAAGAATTCTCAGAAAATATTGGCCTATTCTTCGGAAGGATGATGATCTCTGTCAGATATTGGATATCTCACCCACTATCATCTTTAGAGGTGTAGATAACATCAAAAATCATATAGTTAGCAGCTACCCTAAAAAGAATAAATCAAAAAATCATTTCGGTTTAGAAAAAGGTTTTTATGGGTGTGGGAATTGTCTTGGGTGTAGAACAACAGGGAACCCAAAGAGACATATAAAAGATTTTAAGAGCATGATGGGAGACACCCATAAAATACATGATACACTGACATGCTTTTCAAAGAATGTTATTTATATTTTAATTTGTCCATGCGAAAAAATGTATGTGGGTCGAACAACAAGGAGTTTGAATATTCGTATTCGCGAACACCTTAATAACATTAAAAAAGGTGTAGACACACACACAGTACCACAACATTATAAAGATTACCATAACAAGGATCCTAAGGGGACTAAATTTTTAGCAATACAACAGGTGGAGAAGGAATGGAGAGGAGGAGATTTCATCAATAGGATAAATAAAGTAGAGATGAGATGGATTTACAATTTAAAAACATTGGTGCCCAAGGGATTTAATCAAGACTTTGAGATTTGTCATTTTTTATAACACATTTTTTATAACACATAAAGGAGATAATTGAAATAAAAAAAAATAAAAAAATCTCATTAATCTGGATTAAGGGCCACCTATATATATTTACACTTTTAACATATAGTGGTGATGGACCATGGATCCTTTATAGGGCAAATGAAGCACTTTAGCACTTTTTTTCACTCCAATAGACTAATGGAGAAGATCAATAATAAGAATTGGGATATATAAAAAGTATGAGCACTACAGTTATAATTACAATTAGAATGTCAAAAGAAATTATATTATATAACAGTAAATAATCTGATATAATATATTTACTATTCTAAAAAAAAAAAAAAAAAAATATATATATATTTTTTATTCATCGAGTAGATGAAGCACTTTAGCACTTTTTCATTAAATAGGGAGATAGAGATGAACACTGGTAATAATAGTGGTCACAATAGAACATTATGAAAGGATTGATACTGCGAACACATATAGTTTGTGCAAGGATAGCATTATCATTAAGCCTATAATATATGTAATTTTGAAGGGCTTATAGGGTTTTTATAGATTATATTGAGGTACTTTACACTTTATTAGGGTAAATAGATGGATAATTAGAATAATAGTGACATAAAATATAATTAGAAATAGGTGTTAAGAAGATAAACTTTCTCCCCATCTGTTTATAAAGGGTGATATAATAGGGATTTAGGATCCATGTTGTTATATTGACTATGTTGAGAAGATTGTATACATTAGTATGGACATTTTAAAGAACCCCCCCTTTTTTAGAATGTAATTTTAAGATAATTTTTAAATATATTTAGATAATTTTTAAAAAACATTCATATACCCCCTTCACTCCGGTTGAGTGGTTATAGTTGTGTAATAGACACAGGCTGTATGTAATAATGAAAGTTATGTTAACACACTCCAATTTTCTGTATATGAATGTGTTAAGGGCTCTTTGCGATCACCGCCGTGGGTGTAAGCACTAGAGATGCATTGAACCGCAAAATAGTGCCAAATGAAGCGCACCACCATCTTGGAAGGCGGATCCCGCAATCTCATTGGATAACATTCCACGCATGCGCAGTAGAGGTTACCGGGTTCCGAGAAACGGGCGTTTTTTTGTGCAATTATGTTAAGGACATCAGAGAATATAAGAACACTGCAGGAGAATGGAAACCATTTACTTTTTGCCTACTGAGGAAGCGACTTGGTCGCGAAACATGTTTGGGCATTGATATTTTACTATTTTAATTGTTTAAAGAATAAAATTTCATTAACCTTTAGTTAAGGTCCTGCAGCTGTTTGTTTTATTTTCTTGGAGGAGCACCTGGGAACGAAGATCTCAAAGGGGAGTCCGGTATCTCCTCAAAAATACCGTCTGCGCAGTGCATCTAGTGTCTGATTGATGACACCTCCACATGTGAGTTTAACCTTTGTATAAATTATCGGGGGGCACTGATGATGATATGGATCACACTATGTTGCCATTTATCCCCTTTTTCCTGAGGATTGAAGATCATTTGTGAAAAGCGATTTATAATATCATAAGAAGATCTATCACCTGAAAAATATCCAACACCAAAGAGGGAAGCGCAGAGAATCACCACTTTTTTCTGTTGTTCTAGTATTTGACGGTTAGAGGTAAACCGTCTTGTGTGTGAACTTCTGCTGCTGACTGTTGAACTGCCATTTATTTAGTACGGACTTTTTTTTTGATCCTACATATCAATTGTATAACTGTTGCATTGTTCAGTTTGTCCACTAGGGGGCGCCAGATACTTATTCTTCCTTTGTAAACCACTACAAGCCTGGCTGGCAGAAGACTCGGAGGATGAGGATGGCCTGGTTAGCCATTCCTGCAAATCCTCTGTATGTTGCTGCTGCTTAAGATGGCCAGCACCAGTTAGAAACAAGGACAAGCGTGCCCCTGCAGAGGATGCACCACGTCCACGATGACCAGGGGCACAGCCTTCTGACACAGAGGCTGCTTACCCTCTTATCTGTGTTTGGAAGCGTCTCCTGTCCTTTTCCACTGGCACTTTTCCACTGGCCTGAAGCTTGTAATTGGCTACAGACTTGCACCTGACCACATTACTTTAGACACGTGGTCCAGCAAGCATGGATAGGGCCGTTACACTTCTTTCACGGCACACTGGGTAACTCTGCTTGCAGCTGGGAGGGATCCAGGACGGGGCTCTGTGCTGGAGCTTGCTCATCCACCACGCCTCCAGAAATCTGCTTATATGAGGTCTGTCTGCTCCACCACCTTTTCCTCCTCCTCCTTCTCTGTCCCTGGCAAAGTGGCAGTTAAACCAACGCGTGGCAGGGACTATGCAATGGCTCAAGCAAAAAAATGCCATACTGTGCTTGAGCTGGTTTGTTTAGGGGACAGGAGCCACACCGGGCCAGAAATTCTGTCAGCTCTGCAGGGGCAGGCACAGAGATGGTTAACACCCCGCCAGCTTTAGCTGGGAATGGTGGTCTGTGATAATGGCAGCAACCTTCTCTACGCCCGGGTAATTTGACGCATGCACCATGCCTAGCACACGTCCTAAATCTGGTGGTACAGCGCTTCCTAACCAGGTACCCAGGACTGGAAGAGCTTATCAGCCAGTAAAGAAAAGTCTGCAGCCACTTCAGACGGTCATTCCCAGCAAGTGTTCGCCTGGCAGAAATTCAAAGAGAATTCCACCTTCCCATAAACCGTCTGATCTGTGACATGCCCACCAGGTGGAACTCAACATTGGCAATGCTGCAGTGCCTGCACAAGCAGCAGAGGGCAATCAATGAGTACCTGTGTGAGTGTGACGTTTCAAATATTTCAAAATAAAATTGCATATTTCAATTTATGAGGTTTTTTTTATTTTTTTTAAAGGGTACCCTGTTAAATATTTAACCACAAAGGTTTGGATGATGTGTGAAAATATTTTACATGGTGAAAATGATGATTGAAATTTACCATTTTTTTTATATACAAAGAGAATTGAAAAGTCACTGCACGTTGCGATTCGGCGATCCCATTTCGGCGACCCTGCGGTGTAATCAGCAAGCACCACAGGGTCATCGTAGCGCAGGGAAAAGCTGCTGAAAAGCTGCCTAACACTCACCGCAAAATCCAGGCGAATGCAAACCAAAACCCGCAAAAACATCTGGATTAACCCTGCCAAACACGACGGAGAAACCCGAGCAGGAGCCGATCACAGCGCAGAGCAGCCACCGGAAATAGCCGACACCGCAGACAAATGGAGTGAAAAAAAAGTACGCTTGAATGTTTGAAAAGTGAAAGGCTGTTTGCAAAGAAACTACAGAATGAAAATGTCTGAAATTTACATATAAGATCCAATGAATGATAATAAAAAAGGGCTGTTACAGAAAAAGAAAAAACTATTCAAAAAAAAGAAAAAAAAAAGAAAAAAAAATTCCCGAAAAATGCCTAAAAGATCCTAAAAATAAAGAGACTTTCTACTGCAGAATATTATCATAAACGGTTTATTAGATCTAGAATTAAAACTGGAATATTTTTGACATTGAAGTCTATGGGATTCTCCTGAATAAACCAGACAGTCATTCCCAGCAAGAGTTCGCCTGGCAGAAATTCAAAGAGAATTCCACCTTCCCACAAACCACCTGATCTGTGACATGCCCACCAGGTGGAACTCGACATTGGCAATGCTGCAGCGCCTGCACAAGCAGCAGAGGGCAATCAATGAGTACCTGTGTGAGTGTGGCACAAGAACAGGTTCAGGTCAACTTGGTTATTTTTCCCCCGCAGTGGCTGATGATCAAGGATGCATGCACTGTACTGTCACCATTTGAGGAGGCAACGAGGATGGTGAGCAGGGACAGTGCATGCATCAGTGACACAATTCCTTTAGTGTTCCTGCTGGAGCGCTCTCTGCGGGGAATTATAGATGTGGCACTAGAGGCAGAGCAGCGGGAGGAAGAGGAGGCCTTCCCCAGCTCTCAAGGCCCCAGTCTTTCCACAGGCAGCATTCCTGCGGGTCCACATATCAGACAGGAGGAAAATGAGGGGAATGAGGAGGAGGAGGAATATTTAAGCTGTGGGGGCATTGAAGGTGGAAATTCCTCAAGGGAGGGTTTTGTGTCCCCAGAAACCCAAGGACTAGTACGTGGCTGGAAGGAGGTAGTGCACAATACGGTCATACCTTTACAGCAGATGATCCACTGGCTTACTAGGTGTTGAGATTGGATCACTGGCCAGAACTTTGCCAATATGCTTTGCAGCTACTAGGTTGCCCTTCATCCAGCGTGCTTTCTAAAAGGACGTTCAGTGCCGCTGGAGGTTTTGTCACAGACAAAAAAAGAGTGCGTCTGTCCACCGACTCTGTAGACCGGCTGACATTTATAAAAATGAATCAGTCCTGGATCAGCAGCTATCACTCCCCTGATGCTGATGTAACTGAATAGATCGGGGATCTCTTCAGCATTCCCAAAACCTCCACCACTGCACTCTTCCACAGTACCTCAGAGGGGTTACAGTGTGAAGGCACTAGCTGGCACCAAAGGCCCAATATTTGGGTGCACTGACGCGTGTACCAGATTCCAATCATTGTAATATTTGACTGCAGGGTCCACCCCTGCACTCTTCCACATTACCTCAGAGGGGTTACGGTGTGAAGGCACGAGCTGGTACCAAAGGTCTAATTTTAATGCAACTGTTGTTACTTTCATCCAAAGCCTGCATAAGTTTCACCATAATTTAGCCAAAAAAATCACTAAACTTGTTTTGTGTGTCCTAAAACGTCTACTCTTTTCATACAGGCTGCCGCCCCAAGCAGTTGTTTATGAATAGATTAAAGGAAAACCATTTACCGTCATTTGAAATGTCATTTTTTTATTTTTAAATGTTTCTATATATCCGACAAATCCGCACTTCACGTGCAGGTTATGGGGACCTCCTAGGCACGATATTTGAAGGAATTTTTCGTTTTTATTCTTAACCTTTATTTCATGGAAAAGTCACTGTTCCTTTAAAAACGTCTTTTTTAAAAAACTTTTTGTCCTTGTTTCCTGTCCCCCAGGGCACTACCCGGACCCCCATACACCTTTTATGGCAAATATCTTGTATATATGCCCTCTTGCAGGGCACTCTAAAAATCGAACGTTCTAGTCCCATTGACTTGCATTGAGTTCGGATCGTGTTCGCGTCCGAACTCGAACTTTTGAAATTGTTCGAATTGCGAACCGAACACGGGGGGTGTTTGGCTCATCCCTATTCTTAATACAGCGGACATCACATACAAGGCACTTCTGAATGCATAATAAGGATAACGCCTTAGAATTCCCAGTATTTAGGTAAAATCCAGTAAATGAAACTTAACTAGCCAATAGGGAGTTATATGTAGCAATATCCAAAACATTTGCTTCTATGAATAAAATCTGTCGAGTTTTTTCACCAACCTAAGAAATTGCCACCGAATTGCACCGAACAGTGAATTTCACCGTATCTGCAATTTAAAGGCAATTTGTCTATTCACAAAGCTGTCAATTCTCCAAATACATGCAAACTGACAGTGAAATATGGTGCAATTCCATGCAATTAGGTCACTGGTGGATCCAGGAAGGGGGCACATGGGGCGATTGCACCACCTGAGTTGCAATTCCATTGTAAGGGATACTTTTTGACATTTTAAACTCCTGCATCGTTGGTTCCATACAACCTACATGGTCAGTTGTGGTGTCATTGGAAAGATCAGAGTCTGTACATTCCAATGATATCAATGTACAAAGAAAAAAAATTAAAAATAAAGTACAAAAGAAAAAAATGTTGTTTTCTTTTTTTCAAATATTTCAAAATTAAATTGTGTATTTCAATTTATGAGTTTTTTTTATTTTTTTAAAGGGTACCCTGTTAAATATTTAACCACAAAGGTTTGGATGATGTGTGAAAATATTTTACATGGTGAAAATGATGAATGAAATCTGAATAGAAATTTTCCATTTTTTTTATATACAAGGTTATTCAAAGAGAATCTAAAAGTCACCGCACGTTCGGTGACTCTTCGTTCTCTTCAATTCGGTGTGATTCGGCAATCCCATTTCGGCGACCCTGCGGTGTATTCAGCAAGCACCACAGGGTCATCGTAGCGCAGGGAAAAGCTGCCGAAAACATGACGAACACTCAATGCAAAATCCAGGCGAATGCAAACCAAAACCCGCAAAAACATCTGGATTAACCCTGCCAAACACGACAGAGAAACCCGAGCAGGAGCCGATCACAGCGCAGAGCAGCCACCGGAAATAGCCGACACCGCAGACGAATGGAGTGAAAAAAAAAGTATGCTTGAATGTTTGAAAAGTGAAAGGCTGTTTGCAAAGAAACTACAGAATGAAAATGTCTGAAATTTACATATAAGATTCAATGAATGATAATAAAAATGGCTGTTACAGGAAAAAGAAAAAACTATTAAAAAAAATAAAGTGAAATTTTTTTTAGCAAAAAAATCCCGAAAAATGCCTAAAAGATCCTAAAGATAAAGAGACTCTTTACTGCAGAATATTATCATAAATGGTTTACTATATATTGAATTAAAACTGGAATATTTTTGACATTGAAGTCTATGGGATTCTCCTGAATAAACCTGCCGCATGAAACCACCGAACAGCAGGGCATTTCGGCAACTTTTCACTGCTGGTTTTTGTTCTATGAATAGACGAAGCATTGCTTCTCTATGGGGATTTCACTGCCCTCGAACAGGCACCGAACAGGCACCGTATGTGCAGGCAATTCGCCAACATTTGGCAAGCTGCCTGCTCTCTGAATAACCGAATGGCCAGGAAAGGTAACCGTACGCTGAATTTCAGCGTTCGGTTACCTTTCGGCCCCAATTCGGAGCTCTTTGAATAATTCCCCCGGTCTGCCAGGTCATGTGATCTGCAAGATCTCGCTCTTGCAAAATCGTGCAGGGCAGTGGAGTGGTCACGGAGGAAGACTAGGAACTATTTGTCCCCAGTCTCACTCTGCAGATCAGGCCGCTGTTCACTTCTCACAGCGGGATGAGAGGTGAGTATCTGATATTTGGAGGGCTGTTCCAGCTGTGGCTAACTAATTTCGCAGATGCTCTAAGCTGTGGTTAACTTTTCAGTCAGCGGCAGCGGTTAGTAACTAGCGTTAGAACTTTGTGATCCTAACGCTAATTACCCCTTGCTTACACTTTGCGCTCCCCATGGTAAGTATAAGGTGCACAAAGTACAGCTCGGACTGGAAATTACTATTACTGATGTGCTAACAGGTTTTTAACCCCTTAGCGATCAGGATCTGGGCATCTCACTAATAACCGCTTTTAACCTAGTGCTAACGCTCACGTATGTGGGATTTTAAGGAGACACTCTGGTCATGATGACTATTCAATAGAGGGGTACTGATGAGCTGGTCCAGCCCTCTGAGTGCAGGAAATTTGCCCCAACCAAAAAGCTGGTGGTCAGTGCTCACTCATCTGCTTTCCAGGCAAAAGGTCAGGAATGAACAGAGGATTATTGATGGCCAGCCAATGAACTCATACTCAGAGAAATTGGGTTGGCTGGACAATGGCTTGATCATCCAGCCTCCTCCTAGTCGCATGACTGCTGTGGCTTCAACAGAAGTCGCATCCATCACGTGACTTGGGAAGTTGGGTGGGATATAAGGATAAGTGGGTGAGGTTGGTTCTTTTGCATAAGGCCCCACAAATGCATAGGTGACCCTGGGTATAGAAGCTCTCTTAATATTTAACATCACTTTATTGGCATTCTATTTTACCTAACCATTAGTTTAAATGTACCTCTTCAGTATATCAATGTATCCTCACCTATTTCGTGATTCCTTTTACATTTCCAGGGACCAATTCGCTTCACAGATTTAATATCAGCCAACCTCAGGAATTATTGTCCCAAAAGGGAAATACATCCACCATCACCTGCTCCTTCACCCCACCTCAAGACAGAGACCTGCTAAACATCAGGATTTACTGGAGAGCGGGCAGCCCCCGAGGAGCGTACGCTTATCACCCCAATAAGGAGATGATTGATCCTCACTATAAAGACAGGACAGAACTGAAAGGGAATCTGGATCTGCACATAATGAATGTCCAGGAGGAGGATGAGACCTCGTATTACTGCTTTGTCATGCTCACATTGTGCACCTCACCTTACAACTATAAATCTGTGATTGACCTCGGGCGAGGAACCAAGCTGACAGTGACAAGTAAATGTACAGTTTTATCATATATAGCTATCTCTGCTCTTAAGTGTATCTGTCACTCTGCTTCCCAATATAAGACTCACAGCTAATATCTCTCACATTCTCCTAATTTTGCGTTTTAGGATCTTTTGGGGACAGCCACATCATTGTGTTTGCATCGTCTGTAGTGTTACTCATCGTGATCATTATACTGTGTGGGATTTTAATCTGTCTGAAGAAGAGAGGTAAGAATGCCAAATTCCTGATTTCCCTAGTTATTATGACGGGAAGTTGTAATTTTATTAAAGAAGAAAGGAGGCGAGTATTATTATGCCAAACCTCTTTCAATGCCACTTCCAGCAGCAAGAGAAAAAAATACAACATGCAGATAATAACCCCCTATAAAGAACGTAGCATAGCTACCCCCCAATATAAAAGTTCACAACTCCCGGAAGCTTCCTCTTCCTTGATGTGAATGGGAAAACAAAAGGAAGAGAACTTACAGGGTTATTCAAAGAGAATCGAAGTCACGGCACGTTTGGTGTCTTTTCGTTCTCTTCAATTCGGTGTGATTCGGCGATCCCATTTCGGCGACCCTGCGGTGTATGCAGCAAGCACCACAGGGCCGTTGTAATGCAGGGAAAAGCCGCCACAAACCCACCGAAAACTCACTGCAAAACCCGGCGAACGCACACCGAAACCTGCAAAAACATCTGGATTAAGGCTAGGGTCAGACGAACGTGATTTCTACGGACTGTACATCCATGCAGTACGGGCGTACGTTAGTACGGAAGACACAGTAGTGGCCAGACAGTCCGTTTTTTTCACTGACGTATATATTTTGACGGATATAGGAGGGAAAATAAATTAAAAAGCAAAACCATTTTGTCCGTGAAAAATGCTGGACGTATAAATGCAGTCCGTCTGACCACATTCCATCACTCACACACAAAGCTATGCAGACGTTGCAGACGCAGCGCACTTTGAGCAGCCGTTCTAGGGGTTGTACGTTCTTGCCTGCCTTGCGTTCGTGGGCCGCGGCCGTTGTGCGTCCGCAGTTCAGTGCGGACGTACTTCGTGTGTCGGGCTCCGATGGGCTTTCTGTCATGCTATCACGGACGTACTTTTAGGCTAGGGTCAAACGAACACATTATTCGCAGCGACCGTCAAAAAGTGCGTCCGAACGCATTGCCGTATTCTTTTCACGGAATGTGCGAAAACGGTCATACGATGCGCATTTTCGTGCGTGATTTTTTACGGATCCAAACCAGTAAACTTTGGGTGTCTGGACGTTATGTTGGCCGGACATGAGCAGCGTCTGTCTTCTCCTAATCATGCACACACGCCGCTAGCGGACGCAGCACAGCCTAACACCAGCCTAACCCACCGAAAACTCACCGCAAAACGAGGACGAACACACACCGAAACCCGCAAAAACATCTGGATTAACCCGCCAAAGACGCCGGAGAAATCCGAGCAGGAGCCGATCACAACGAAGAGCAGCCGCCGGAAAAACCCGACACCGCAGACGAATGGAGTGGAAGAAAAAAAAAACAGTCCGCTTGAAAGTTTGAAAGTGAAACGCTGTTTGCAAAGAAACTATTTAGCAAAACTGTCTGAAATTTACATATGAGGTCCAGGGAATGACAATAAAAAGGGCTGTTACAGAAAAAAGAACGATTTTAAAAAGAATTTAAAAAAAAAAAAATCGGCACAAAATTTTGGGCAAAAAATTCCTGAAAAATGCTTAAAATATCCCCAAAAAAAAAATCGATAAATAAAGAGACTTTTTACTGCAGAATATTATAATATATTACAGTTTAATAGATATTGAATTAAAACGGGAATATTTTTAACATTGAAGCCTATGGGATTCTCCTGAATAAACCTGCCGCATGAAACCACCGAATGGCAGGGATTTTCTGCACCTTTTCACTGCTGGTTTTTGTTTTCTGAATAGATGAAGCATTGCTTCTCTATGGGATTTCACTGCCCTCGAACAGACACCGTATGTGCAGGCAATTCGCCAACATTTGGCGAATTGCCTGCTCTCTGGATAGCCGAATGGCCAAGAAAGGTAACCGAACGCTGATTTTCAGCGTTCGGTTACCTTTCGGCAGCCATTCGGATCTCTTTGAATAACCCTGTAAGATTCGAGGAACACACTGATGATAAACTGTGTCATGCCTTCCATGGGCATAGACCAGTATGCGGTAGATGGCAGGCGAAGGGTTATTTCAAGCAAGGTATCCGTGGGAGAATCCAATATAATCGTCGTGGGAAGCCAAAAGGTCGGTGCGGGCGGAGTTCGCTGCGAGGTCGAAGGGGAAAGCCAAATGGGTCTGGAGGAGTAATTCTCAGGATATCAATAGATGTGAGGAACCAGAAAAACCAATATGAGGCAACAACCAGGTACCTGACCAAAGGAGGAATGGGGTTTATATAGGGAGTCTGAAAGGAGCACACCCCTGTGGGGAGGAGTCACAGTCTCCAGTTACACCTTACAGATGAGGAGAATGTTTGGTTGCCATGGCCCCCCTCTCTGTCCTGCTAGTCTGAGGACACGCCCGCCTGCTGGTGAGTGCCTCCCACGGCCACCCCTATTCTCAGCGTGATAGGGACCATGTGATGGGCACCGCGATCTTCAGCCAGCTGAACTGAGAGAGGAAGCCTGGTCCCTGCATCCCTGAGCGCCAGAGTGCCCAGAGCGTCAGGCGGCTGTGGGCCGCCAAGGACGCCGACCACCACCCTGCACTCGGCACCCACCGCCATGACGCCCGGCACGCTGGGATCCCCCCGCTGGACGGGTAAGTCCTACCAAACTGGAACAAAAGAAAATGAAGAACATGAGCACAAAAGGCAACCGGAGAATTAACCCACCAGGCAATTTATGTGTCTTGAATGTTCTTCTGGGGATCACTTGCCGACTGTGAAGACGTCTCCGCATCTGGCTTTCCAGCCTGGTGTTGAGGTCCATGGTGGACCCGAAGATGGTTCTTCCATGTTGTTGAGCCCCCATTGATGATCTGGTGGGTCGTTGTCGAGGCTCACTGATTCCAAATAGGATTGTGATTGTGTGAGGGATCTTGTATTGAGGTGTAGTAGTGTGCGATATTGAAGGGGTCCTGGAAAGATGGCCTGGATAGAACTTAATTAGTAGTCCAATCAGCTGGGCGAGGTAGCGAACTGAAAAAACTGAGAGTTTCAAAAACATCGACAGAAAGTCTATCGCGAAGCCAAGGAAATCGATGTGTTGAGTGGGAACCAAAATGGATTTGTCTGAGTTGATTAGGAATCCCAGACTGGACAGAAGAGAAGTCGCCCATTGAGGTGAAGGGCTAATCGGTCGCTGGATGACGCATGAGCAGCATATCATCCAGATATATTATCAATCAAACACCTCGAGCCTTGAGGAGGGCCATGAAGGGTCGAAGGCATTTCAAGAAACACCATGGAGTTGAGGTCAACCCGAAGGGAAGGCTAGTGTACTCGAATACATGTCCTAGCCAAAGGAACATAAAACCTAAGGATAACAAACCTAAACATAATTTATAATTAGATGTCTAAAGGACCACACCCTCTGAGACATATATATATATATATATGTGTGAAAAACTATATAATAAAATCTTTTAAAATAAATTTATAAATGTGCAACTTCCCAGCATTATTCTAGGTAACTCCAGCGGGAGTTTCTCTAAACAAGCAGAAATCAGGTTTAATGAATGTGACTGGCCCCTTATCCTCTCTGAAGGAACCCTCTCTCTCCTGGAGACTATGAAGTTTGAGTTTGCAAAGGGTTACATCATTGGTGAAGTCATTATGGCAACCTTTCACATGGTATATGATAGATGGATAATGCTCCACCCAGGTGACTATTCAACTGCATGCAGACGTTCTCCTTCTCTCTTTGAGCTTGGCCGCACCCTCAGGCAGCTGAGAAGAAACTGATGTCACATGGAGGAGTTTGGTCTTATAAATGACGCGCTCAACTTGTGGAGAGCAGAGAGCAGCGTCTTTATTCGTATTATATATTTTTCAGGGACGCATGGGTAAAAACAGTGGACCAATCAAAAATGTTAAAGTGTAGATAACAGTGAACCAATCACAAACATTCTACATGACATACTTCCTTAGAAATGCTGAATGCTTAATTTTGCAAAAATAACGAGCAATTAGCGAAAGAAATGTGGTTACCCCTTTGTGCGGCGCTTCTGGCAAGAACAATCTTATTGATGGAGTATTAGGGTCAAGTGTGCTCCTCGATATTAGTATCCTGGTACGGACAACGATCTAAAAACAGTTAAAAAGAATATGCAGGAAAACATTATAATCATCTGATATACATTAATTCCTAAGTACAACAGTCTGTTAACCCTTTCACTGCTGAGGATGTGTGGGGAACGTCCTCATTGACTCCTAAGGAAAGATAGGGGGTTCCTTTGAACCCCGATATCTCCCAACTCTTGGTAGTTAGCAGGGTCATGTTTGGTATCATTAGAAAGGACAGAGCATGGCCTTCCCAATGATACCAAACATGGCCATGTTTAAAGTAAAGAAAAAAATAATAAAAAGAATAAATTAAAAAAAAGACAAATGTCTTTTTTTTAAGACGTGAAATGGCTTAGCAGTGAAGGGGTTAATGCAAGCTTTCAACTCGTGTTTGTGTCGGTGCGCCACCTAGTGTTCAAAAGGTGGAATTATCCTGATGTTTATAAAGTCTTATAGTTAATCAGTCTCAGTGAAAAGAAAGAGAAAAGAAAAAGAAAAAAAGAGGGTATTTCTGTTTGAATACAGGGGCTTCCTCTTGTTCAAAGTTTGACAGCCTCTGCTCCTCTTGTCCCTTCAGTTTTCCTCCAAGAAAGAGAGTAGGGGTTAGGAGTACGTCCGGGTCTGTCAGGCAATATATAGAGAGAACTGGTGCACTTACGTAAGGTTTAGTGGATGCTGTTGAATCCTTCAGCTGTGCGGTGAAATCCCTTTCAGAGCTTGCTCCTTGGTGCCTTTATCCTTCCAGTAGCCTCATCCAGATATACTGCAAAGCTGCCTTTTTATGGTGCTTCTAGTAGCTAGTGGCATTAAGGCAGGGCCGTCTTTTTAATATCGACTGGACCCCAGTGGTGTATTTAGGTTTTGTGCTGCCCTAGGCCTGACTAAACTCGTGCACCCCCCCAATTTAAATTCCTGTCAAGGGCACACCTCTTCCTGATTAATCCCCAACCTTCCTCTTTAAGCTCCGCCTTTTCCTCTCTTTATAGTAAAAGTGGATACCAAGTGCCTACTTGTATATTTTGTATACCATTTCAAATGTATCTATTGAGATAAAGAAAATTATGAAATGTTTAAATTCAAGCATTTTTACAAAGAACAGCCACGCATGTCAAGTAAAGGGGATCACAGCCGCTCTAATTGGTTGAACAATAAAATCCACAGAAACGTGCACTGCATATGAGCGTATCACAGAGCTGCACAGCAATAAAACCCACAGAAATGGGCACTGTGTATGAGCATATCACAGAACTGCACAGCAATAAAACTCACAGTAATGTGCAGTGTGTATGAGCGTATCCCAGAGCTCCAGGGCAATAAAACTCACAGTAATATGCAGTATGTATCACAGAATCCACAGCAATAAAACTCCCAGCAATGCAATGTGTGGTGTGTGTCAGCATATCAGAATCCACAGCAATAAAACTCACAGCAATGCAATGTTTGGTGTGTGTCAGCGTATCAGAATCCACAGCAATAAAACTCACAGCAATGCAATGTTTGGTGTGTGTCAGCGTATCAGAATCCACAGCAATAAAACTCACAGCAATGCAATGTGCGGTGTGTATGAGTGCATCAGAATCCACTGCAATAAAACTCCCAGCAAACCGAGTTTATATGAGCACACAGCAATTATGCTGTGGAGCATCTTGTCAGCAGTGGGGTGACACTGCCAGAGGGTGCACTGTAGCTTTGATTCCCTTCCCGGTGGGTGTTCAGTCCAGAATAGAGTCTGTGTTAACGAAAGGGCGGGCAGCTGCGCGCGTGCGTTTCACGTGGTTCAGCCAGTCATGTGGTACTGAGACTCAGAGAAATGGCAGTGAAATGCCCTGATGTTCGGTGGTTTCAATCAGCAGGTTTATTCAGGCGAACCCCATAGGTTTCAATGTTAAAAATATTCCCGTTTTTATGCAATATCTAATAAATCATTTATTATTTTAATCTGCAGTAAAAAGTCTTTACTTATTGATTATTATTTTTTTAGTACCTTTTAGTCATTTTTCAGATTTTTTTGGGCAAAATCCCCCCCTTTTTTTTAATAGCGTTTTTTCTTTTTTCTGTAACAGAACTTTCTATTATCAATCATAGGATCTTATATGTAATTTCCAGACATTTTCGTTCAGTAGTTCTTTTGAAAACAGCAGGCCACGGGTTTGCGGTGGCAGCATTCAGCGGCCGACTCCATGCACTTTGGGGACCCTGCGGTGAATGGTGAATTCACTTCAGGGTGGGGAAATTTTATTCTCCTAAGTGCAGGGAACTACAGAACACCAAAATGTTGGCGTCATTTCGGTGCTCTGTGAGTAACCCATTTAGTGGAGAGGCTTTTTGCTGCCCCCTGGAAAGTGAAAGCCTAGGCCTTGCCTACCCAGACATACTTGAAAATTAGTGAAATCTCAATGTATCCTTCCTGGTATAATACTTTGCAAAAGTAAAAAAAAATGTTATTTTTTTTAGGGGTGGGGCCATCCAGTGCGGGCCGCCGCCCCCTGGAAAGTGCCACCCTAGGCCTGGGCCTAGTCGGCCTAGGCCAAAATACACCACTGCTGGACCCTGGGCAAACATTTTCTTGGGCCCCCACATTGGAATTTTACTCTCCACCCCATCCTAAAAAAAAAAAAAAAAAAACACACATAGATTAAATTTTATGAGACAAGCCTATTTATTTATTTTATAGTTTTTTTTACAATGACACATCCTTTATACACGTACTGTAAGAAAAACACAATATCTCTGTGTGTACACATATATATACGTACTATTGTATATACATCCTTTGTACTCATGCACATCCTATATACTGTACATGTACACATAATATATACATCATATACACACTTGCATCATATACACATTTCCACATTATATACACTTACACATAATATACACATCACACACACATCATATATACACTTGATATTTACATCACACACATTTCCACACCATATATACACACACATAATCTACACATCATATATACACATAACCACATCATATATACATAGAAACATCACACACACGCATCATACAGTATATGCACATAATTTACACTCACACACATCATATATACATAATCTACACTCACACACACAATCATATACACATAATCATATACACATCACACATCATATATACAAATGAACATGTGGCATAGACAAGCTGGAGGGGTGGGGGAGCAGGGGGTTTTGCAAGCAGAGCAGGTTGGCCTGGCAGGGCAGAGCACTGACTGCTTCCTGAATCCTGTCATGCGGGGGAATTGCATGGTGAGGAGGAGGGGGAGGAGCTAAACACCTCTCCCAAGATGCCTCACCTCTCTCGCTAGGCCTCACCTCCTCTCTGTGGTCACTTATCACCATCCATCACCACGGAGGGGAGGCAGCCTGTGACACCACGATTTTTGTGGGCTCGAAGACTCAAGGAGCAGCTGCTTTGGGCCCCATAACGCTGACTGGGCCCAGGGCCGCTGCCCCTTTTGCCCTGCACTAAAGACCACCCTGCATTAAGGATGGCAACTGGATGGCGACTGATGAAGCTAGCCAGGGAGCCAGCGAAACACGTCTGGAGACCCCTATGCACTGACCTTTTTTTGCACAACCAATTTTTTTGCACAACTTCTTTTTTACAGACTTTTATTATGGACCTTTTTAATCTTTCTCTTTTTTAATCGATTTTTAATTGTTTCTTTTATATGCCTAATGTTTTTTGTCATTCTTATAAATTTTATTCATTGAGCTGTTAGAATAAATGCTTTGGTTGAACCCATCTTTGCATCCAGTCGCCATCCTTAATGCCACCAGCTACTAGAAGCACCATAAAAAGGCAGCTTTGCAGTATATCTGGATGAGGCTACTGGAAGGATAAAGGCACCAAGGAGCAAGCTCTGAAAGGGATTTCACCGCACAGCTGAAGGATTCAACAGCATCCACTAAACCTTACGTAAGTGCACCAGTTCTCTCTATATATTGCCTGACAGACCCGGGCGTACTCCTAACCCCTACTCTCTTTCTTGGAGGAAAACTGAAGGGACAAGAGGAGCAGAGGCTGTCAAACTTTGAACAAGAGGAAGCCCCTGTATTCAAACAGAAATACCCTTTTTTTTCTTTTTCTTTTCTCTTTCTTTTCACTGAGACTGATTAACTATAAGACTTTATAAACATCAGGATAATTCCACCTTTTGAGCACTAGGTGGCGCACCGACACAAACACGAGTTGAAAGCTTGCATTAACCCCTACACTGCTGAGCCATTTCACGTCTTAAAAAAAAAGACATTTGTCTTTTTTTTAAATTTATTCTTTTAATTATTCTTTTCTTTACTTTAAACATGGCCATGTTTGGTATCATTGGAAAGGCCATGCTCTGTCCCTGCTAACTACCAAGAGTTGGGAGATATCGGGGTTCAAAGGAACCCCCTATCTTTCCTTAGGAGTCAATGAGGACGTTCCCCATACGTCCTCAGCAGTGAAAGGGTTAACAGACTTTTTTTTACTTAGGAATTAATGTATATCAGATGATTAGAAGGTTTTCCTGCATTTTCTTAACGGTTTTTAGATCGTTGTCCGTACCAGGATACTAATATCGAGGAGCACACTTGACCCTAATACTCCATCAATAAGATTGTTCTTGCGAGAAGCGCCGCACAAAGGGGTAACCACATTTCTTTTTGTATCCAACTTTTGTAGCAGCACCAAGGCTCTGCCACCACCCCCGAGTTGGCAGCACACTCGCACGGTGACCAGACACCACTTTAGTCTACACACCACACAGCGCCTTAAGATAAACTTTCTTTCTCAATTCACAAAAGAACACTAGACAGAAGATAAAATATATATCTTTGTTATTGTAACTTCTCTGACACTTATATATAATGGGCACTATTACAAACGTAACGTAGCGTTAATGCTCACATGTCTGAGCGCTAAAGCTAGTTTAAGGGAGTCTAGAGCATTTCCCCCTATTACATTCCGAACGCTAACAGGTTAAAAAACCTACTAGTGCATCGGGATTGCACTCGCTTCCACAAGCTTACTGTACTTTTTCGCTCCCAAAACTTAACATGGGGAACGCACCGCTGCGGTTAACTGAAGAGTTAACCACAGCTAGAAGCTGGTTCTAAGTGATTCTGCTTATGCAGAATCAGTCAGCACAAGCTGAAACCCCCCCACCCCAAAAAATCAGATACTCACCTCTCATCCTGCAGCATGAACAATGGCCGGATCGGTCAATTATGGCTGCCAGGAGCAGAGTGAGACTGGGGGCAAATAGTCCCCAGTCTCCCTCGGTGAATCATTCAAAGGCCCTGCACAATCTTGCAGAGATCGCGCAGAACTTGCGGCCCAGCAATGCAACCCTCCACAGAGTTCTACGGACTCCAGAAGTTGGTAACCGAGGCAGCGCTAGTATCTATAGACTAACAGGGTTATTCAGAGAGCAGTGAAAAGCAGGAGAATGACTGGAGAATGAAAAATTCTAGGTCAAAATAGGCGATTTGGAAAGTGAGATGAAAGGGAGAATTTTTCTGGTTTGGCTATTTTGACCTAGAATTTTTCATTCTCCAGTTATTCTCCTGCTTTTCACTGCTCTCTGAATAACCCTGTTAGTGCTGCATAAAGTGCTGACCATAAAGAGATGGCATAAAGCTACATCATCTCAAGGTACTGGAAACAATTGATATCCTGTTCTGTCTGTGGATAAATAAGAAAAAGCAAAGTATAAGCAGATATTTTCTTTACAAAACATTTCTTTTTAAACATTTTGCATTGTAAGACAAAGTTATCTCTTTCAGTAAATTCTTATGAAATTGGGAGAATATGAGCCAGCATGAAGCAGCTGCCGCAGTCACATATAACAGGGATTTTTAATTTGATTTCATTCAGCACCTGCAGAAAATGTCCAATGATTTGTCATTTATCCCCTGAATGAAGCTGGATATTTCATTCTATGTTTACATTGCATCTATTATTTTCAGGTATTATATGTAAGAAAAAAGAGAAAATGTGAGTATCAAAGCTTACTAACGATCATAATTATTTTTATTTACTTGCAAAGTATTTTACCAGGAAGGATACATTGAGATTTCTCTCGTGTTCAGTATGTCCTGGGTTCAAGAACATTGAAATTTTACAGACGTTACAGAAACACAAAGTAATAAAATGCAAGATATTAAAAAGAAAACTACAGATTAACACAGAAAATAAATATGTAGAAAATATAGTCACTATGTTACATGTTTACAGGTGCATTCTGTATATAGTCACTATGTTACATGTTTACAGGTGCATTCTGTATTGAGGTATGTTAGTAAGGAGCTCCTAAGTGACTTTAGACTGGGGGAAGATTTGATGGTGTCTGGGAGGTTATTCCATAATTGCGGTGCACTGTAGGAAAATGAGGATCGAGACACTTTCTTTTTGTATTGTGGTATTGCAAGTAAGGTGCTGGTCCTGGATCGGAAATTATAGGATGAGGGAGCTGCTGGGGGAAGCAGTCTATTGAGGTAGGGTGGTAGCTTCCCAGAAAAGCTCTTAAACACCAGGGGATCTATTACGCTCTTAGCGTTAAAATGCGGATGCAAGGGAGGAAAAACTGCGCCCGCAGTTTTCCCCCTTGCGCGCGCTTCTTAACACTGGATTACAATGCAGGTGCAAAAAATGCTGCCTGCATTGTTATCGAGCGTAAAATCTTGGATGCTCGATGCAGCGCTGAGCGCAGCCATGAGCATCAACTCACTGGAGTCCATAGTACTACATTGAGTTCCTCCCTGCCGGTCACGTGACCAGCCGGATCTCGGGACGGTGTAGTGATACGCAGGGAGAGACTCGGGGGACTTTTTCCCCAGTCTTTCCCTGCTCCCACCGGCTGGAGGAGGCGATCGGAGCCGCGGTCCTCACTGCGGTACAGAGGGTGAGTATCTGTTCTGTTTTTTTATTTTTAAAGCTGGTGTTAATGGATACTACAGAAGCAAAATCCGTTAAAACCAAGTCCTGGCTCTGGTTAACTTTACCTTGACCAGAGCCAGGCGTTAATCAGCGCTGGGACATTGTAATACCAGCGCTGATTAACACATTGCACTCCCCATGTTAAACATAGGGAGCGCAAAGTACAGTAACCTTGTGCTGAAAAGTGCAAGGTACCAAACGCAAACGGGTTTTTAAATCCGTTTGCGTTTGGATTGTAATATGCGGTAAATACCGCAGCAAACATTAAGGCTAGGGTCAGAGTGGGGCAGTCGGAACGCGCGTGCAGACGCACTAAATCACGGCGGCAGTAGCAGCACATAACGGCCAATGACGGCCAATATACGCAGTACGTGCGTACGAAAGTGCGCCGACACCACGCAACCAGCAAATGAACGCATTTTTATCAGAACGTGAAACCGCTGCTACTGACGTACAGAGTGCGCTGCGGCCGCATGGCAGCGTGTGTGCGTGATTAGGAGACGTCAGACGCTGCTAGTGTGCGGCCTACATAACGTTCAAACAGCCGGATTTCCCTAGACTTCTTTTTACCCACCGTCATGAAATACGTCCAGAATTGCGCATAGTCTGACCACTTAAGCGTATTCCGTGAAAAAATGCGTGCGCACGCATCGACGTACATTTTGACGGTGGCCGCAGAAAATGCGCTCATCTGTCCCTAGCCTAATGCTCACGCAAGTGAGCGTTAACGTTTGCGTTAGGAAAGTAATAGTGCCCAAGGTTGGAAAGGTGAAGGGTGCTTCTAGACTCCAGCGATGGCCAGTTTAGCTCTTTTAACATGTCACAATGGTGGATCATGCAGTTACATTGTATAACTCATTCTGTTGCTTTGTGCTACAATGTAGTAAGTTTCTGAAGGTGTGTTTGCGGGGCAACTGCATACACAACATCTCCATAATCAATAGCCGGCATAAGCATTTGTTGTACAATCTGCTTTCTTACCGCGGGGCTCAGGCAGGATTTGTTTCTGTACAGGGCGCCTAGTTTGGGGTAAAGTGTAGATGATAGTTTTTCGATGTGGGGACCAAAGGATAGATTTGGGTCTAACCACATACCTAGATATTTGAGAGAAGTGACTGTGGTCAGCATGCCATTTGATTTTGTCCTGACATATTGTGAATGCACTGCTACTGCTGGATTCAGCTCTGATCCTCTGTATAACACACACAGCTATCTGTCACTCTGCTCCTCTGTATAACACACACAGCTATCTGTCACTCTGCTCCTCTGTATAACACACACAGCTGTCACTCAGCTCCTCTGTATAACACACACAGCTATCTGTCACTCTGCTCCTCTGTATAACACACACAGCTATCTGTCACTCTGTTCCTCTGTATAACACACACAGCTATCTGTCACTCTGCTCCTCTGTATAACACAGCTATCTGTCACGCTGCTCCTCTGTATAACACACACAGCTATCTGTCACTCTGCTCCTCTGTATAACACACACAGCTATCTGTCACTCTGCTCCTCTGTATAACACACACAGCTATCTGTCACTCTGCTCCTCTGTATAACGCACACAGCTATCTGTCACTCTGCTCCTCTGTATAACACACACAGCTATCTGTCACTCTGCTCCTCTGTATAACACACACAGCTGTCTGTCACTCTGCTCCTCTGTATAACACACACAGCTATCTGTCACTCTGCTCCTCTGTATAACGCACACAGCTATCTGTCACTCTGCTCCTCTGTATAACACACACAGCTATCGGTCACTCTGCTCCCCTGTATAACACACACAGCTATCTGTCACTCTGCTCCTCTGTATAACACACACAGCTGTCTGTCACTCTGCTCCTCTGTATAACACACACAGCTATCTGTCACTCTGCTCCTCTGTATAACACACACAGCTATCTGTCACTCTGCTCCTCTGTATAACACACACAGCTATCTGTCACTCTGCTCCTCTGTAACACACACAGCTATCTGTCACTCTGCTCCTCTGTATAACACACACAGCTATCTGTCACTCTGCTCCTCTGTATAACACACACAGCTATCTGTCACTCTGCTCCTCTGTATAACACACACAGCTGTCACTCTGCTCCTCTGTATAACACACACAGCTATCTGTCACTCTGCTCCTCTGTATAACACACACAGCTATCTGTCACTCTGCTCCTCTGTATAACACACACAGCTATCTGTCACTCTGCTCCCCTGTATAACACACACAGCTATCTGTCACTCTGCTCCTCTGTAAACACACACAGCTATATGTCACTCTGCTCCTCTGTATAACACACACAGCTATTCTGTCACTCTGCTCCTCTGTATAACACACACAGCTATCTGTCACTCTGCTCCTCTGTATAACACACACAGCTATCTGTCACTCTGCTCCTCTGTATAACACACACAGCTATCTGTCACGCTGCTCCTCTGTATAACACACACAGCTATCTGTCACTCTCTGCTCCTCTGTATAACACACACAGCTATCTGTCACTCTGCTCCTCTGTATAACACACACAGCTATCTGTCACTCTGCTCCTCTGTATAACACACACACACTATCTGTCACTCTGCTCCTCTGTATAACACACACAGCTATCTGTCACGCTGCTCCTCTGTATAACACACACAGCTATCTGTCACTCTGCTCCTCTGTATAACACACACAGCTATCTGTCACGCTGCTCCTCTGTATAACACACACAGCTATCTGTCACTCTGCTCCTCTGTATAACACACACACAGCTATCTGTCTCTCTGCTCCTCTGTATAACACACACAGCTATATGTCACTCTGCTCCTCTGTATAACACACACAGCTATCTGTCACTCTGCTCCTCTTTATAACACACACAGCTATCTGTCACTCTGCTCCTCTGTATAACACACACAGCTATCTGTCACTCTGCTCCTCTGTATAACACACACAGCTATCTGTCACTCTGCTCCTCTGTGTAACACACACAGCTATCTGTCACTCTGCTCCTCTGTATAACACACACAGCTATCTGTCACTCTGCTCCTCTGTATAACACACACAGCTATCTGTCACTCTGCTCCTCTGTATAACACACGCAGCTATCTGTCACTCTGCTCCTCTGTATAACACATAGCTCTAGATATTCTGTAAAGTGTCATTGAAGAGATGTCTCTTCTGGTTTTTCTAGATCTGTCCCTCCGGCGAATGATTTAGATCCACAACTGAAAGGTAAGATTTACAGATTAATTGTTGTAAATCACACACAGGCTCAGCTTTATGAAAAAGGACTTTGGATCTGGAAAGCAGAAATCAAAATTGCACGTTAATATAGTTTGACAGAAACGTCAAGGATCATAATGGCCACCACTCATGCCAGCGTCTGTGTCCATTGTGCTTCCAGAACTTGATCCTGTCCCATGTCAAGGGGGATGACACACAATTAAACTGATAATAAATAATAGCTGTGATAGAAACCTCCGGAAAGGGGTGGGAGTTACTCCAGTGGCGCAAAAAGGGGTGGTAATTAGCGTAGAAACTGCGTGTAATGTAAAAAAGCAGTTTAAAACAGCTGTAGGAGCACAGTCTCAAAGCAGAGCAATGATAAAGTGCTATCTAGAGAGGTGCAAATACAATCAGAAGTGCATATAGTGCAAATGGTATCTAAAAACGTTGTGCACGTTAATGGTGTACTGTGGAAAGTGCATTAATTTTTAAACAGAACAAATTCCGTAATAAGAACAGTTCATAAAAACACATAAAAGCACATAAAAAGGCGTAAAAAACAGCAGCACACGCTTTTGTGCAAAGGTGCAAAGATAAAGTGCAATTATAATGACACAAAAATAGTAATAAAAAATAGTCCAAAGGTTGTGCAAAAGTCTAGTAAACAGTCTTATTTAAAGGGAGGGCTTAACTAAATGTGTGAGCCTCTCACTTATACCGTCCATATACGGAGATCCTCAAAATAGGGGAGAAAAAAAGGTCTTGTTCTTGTTGTCCTAGTGGATTCTGTGTTCTAGTGGGTTCCACGTTCTCGTAGTGCGGGGAAGGGAAAAAAGGAAAAAAAGAGAAAAATAGTGCAATATTGTCTGAATATGTTAATCGTGGACAAATATAAGAAAAGTGCACACTTACACTTTCCAGAGCCTATGTGTTCCAGGCTCTGGTTTGAAGTGCACTGGGCCAAGTATAGAGTGGCCTCTGCCCTTCTTTTGAAGTTGTTGAAGTTGTTATTCACCTCGGATATAAAGGAAGAGAGTATTCATAGCGCAACTTGAATGGTGGCTAGATACATTAATAAGGATAGAATTGGTCTCACTCACCGATGGTGGAGCCTTGTTCCAGGCTCAACTTAATGGCAGATAGTGCTCCTTTGCTCGGTGGGCACTGTCACCTCTTTAGCTGCACCTCTTTGGCGGTCTTCTACCGGCTCGGAAGGGTGGATAGAGTAAATAGACCGTAAGAAAACGGCAGCAAAACCACGGATGGACAAGTTAAAACGTGGTTTATTGAAAAATCTAAAATAACAATGGGGAGGAAGGGAAAAAGGGGAAAATGATGGAGGATACGCGTTTCGGCAGCTCACGTGCCTTCTTCAGTCCATAATCAAGGAAAAAAAGGGCCAGAATTTGTTCTGTTTAAAAATTAATGCACTTTCCACAGTACGCCATTAACGTGCACAACGTTTTTAGATACCATTTGCACTATATGCACTTCTGATTGTATTTGCACCTCTCTAGATAGCACTTTATCATTGCTCTGCTTTGAGACTGTGCTCCTACAGCTGTTTTAAACTGCTTTTTTACATTACACGCAGTTTCTACGCTAATTACCTCCCCTTTTTGCGCCACTGGAGTAACTCCCACCCCTTTCCGTACCTTAAACACATTTCTGTCGAGGTTTTGTGTTCTTCTCCCAGTAGGCTGCATACATATATTTACCTATATCCTATTCACTTTAGCGCCTCCTCCGTACCACATTCCGTGATAGAAACCTCTGTCACCTTTTAAATGACTTGAATTCCAAGTGTCTGAGACTGGCTGGCGCGGGCACTCACGACATCGCCCGCACTAGAGATACACTGTATGCCCTATGGAGAAGAGTGAATGCCAGCCTCATGCCCACAGGACGATTATGGCATTATGGATGATAATGTCAGAGAATGTTCATAGAGCATTTTGGCATTGCCATACTGTTCGTGATTTGGTTTAAGGCTTGTTTCTGTGATTATGCAAAAATGCTATTGTCTGTTACCTTGCTGACAGGATTAGCCATCCAGGCGACCCTTGTCTCAGGAATGTGTTATCTGTCTCTATTTATTTATTTATTTGCAAATTATTTTACCAGGAAGGATGCATTTGAATATGTTGTAAATCTGCTGACTGTAATCTGTTCTCATCCCGATTTCCATTGTCCTGCCTCGTTAGAAATTTTACGTAATGTTATTTAATTGTCTGTCTCTAATCTAATTATGTTCCACCTTCCAAGAAATAAACGGTTGTCCAATGATCTGTTTCAGTCTGGTTGGGTCCCCCAGCAGTTTCTAGGGGGGTTTGTGTTTGTAAATGACCTATGTGTGACCGTATAAATGTATGTGTGTGTCCCTGATTAAACCAGTTCTATTCTGACCCTACATGCAGTCACGACTCATGGCTACACGGCAGGCTTGGTACAGTGATTGGTCTCAGAGAGGATGATGTTGGCATGATCTTTGTGTGTGACATCACTAGTGACCGATCTGGTGACCGGCAGATGGGAAAATCAATATCCCGGCTGCTGGTGTTTCTAGGTGGGGTGGAGGAAGCTTCTCTACTTTACCCCTTAATTTCACCATATATGATGAGGATGAGGATGGGGTCCCTTTATTTTAAGTTGTAATTGTCATGCATCCTGCTTCTGTTTTAAAGCTCTTATCCCTAAACACAATGCTGATTGGTTATTTCCGAGCTCAAACACTTTAGCTGTAATTTCTAAACCTTGAAATTTGAAATAATATTATTATTCATTTTGTATTATTTCTTTATCAGGGAATGGGATTTATGATCAAATGACGTATCTGGAGACAAAGACAGAGGTAATACATAGCTTTACGTCTTGTCATGTAACACCTGCAGCGTTTGGCATTAATGGGTCGACGGGACAACTGCTTCAAATGGAATAGTTTTCTGCCACAACCAAGGGACCCGTAAATGCTGATAAAAATATTAAATTAAAGTAAAAATGATTATAAATATTACATACTTCTGGCTAGTCAGCTGCTTGCAGACTTTCTCCATCAGGCACCTGGGAAGAGCTGGAGTCACACACTGAGGAGTTTGGGCAAACAAAGGACGGGCTCAACTCGTTGTTTGCTCACAGCTCTTCTGGGAGAGTACTGTCTTTATTCTTAATTATTGGCTTTTGAGAGGCATACAGGGTTATTCAGAGAGCACCGAAATGTCACCAACATTTCGGCGCCCTCGGATTTGCCGCACATAGGTGAGTCTGATTCGCTGATCCTGCTGTGAATTCAGCCTACACCTCACGGTCCCTAAAGTGCGGCAGATCGGCCATCGTACGCCGCCGCCAGCCCGTCGGACAGCTGCCAGACACAGCACCGACCAGACGCAGAAGAAAGCTGACAAGCCCCTGGACAGGTAAAATAATAATTGAAAGTGTCAAATTTGAAACACTGTTTGCCAAAAAACTACTGTCCGAAAATGGCTGGAATTAACACATAATTTTGCAGAAAAAAAAATCTGAAAAATGCCTAAAAAATCCTAAAAATAAATAGACTTTTTGCTGCAGATTAAAATAATTAACAGTTTATTAGATATTGGGTGAAACAGGAATATTTTAACATTGAAACCTATGGGATTCGCCTGATTAAACCTGCTGAATGAAAACACCGAACAGCAGGGCATTTCACTGACATTTCTCTGCTGTTCGGTGTTCTCTGAATAGATTTACCATTGCTTCTCTATGAGAGATTTCCCTGCCGTCGAACAGTCACCATACTTGCTGGCAATTCACCAAAATTTGGTGAACTGCCTGCTTTCTGATTAGCCGAAAGGCCATGAAAGTGCACCGTACGGGGAAATTCACTGTTCGGTGCAATTTTGGGCCAAATCAGCTTTCTCTGAATAATCACTTAAGAGGTAAAAGCAGAGGACCAATCACAAACATTCTACATGCCATGCTTCCTTAAAAATACAGAATACGGTTTCAAGAAATAATGAGCAATTAGCAAAAGAACACTTGACAATAAGACAAAATATATATCTTGTTATTGTAATCATTGTGACACTTATAACATGTTTAATTGCTCACCATGAAAATATGGCATAAAGCTACATCATCTCAAGATTCTTGAAACAATTGAAACCATGTTCTGTCTTAAGATAGATCGGTGAAAGGAGGTAAAAGCACATATTTCTTCTACAGAAGATTTATTTTACACATAGGAACTTTTTAATGTGCTCTCTATGGGAGAAACCAAATCCACTGTGTTATCTCTTTGTTTCACCACATATAGATACAAGGAGCAGCTCTCACACCATCTGTAAATTATATATGTTACTGATCATTCTACTATTCACAGAGGTCATTTAAAGGACGGGTATTCCGTAGTTGTACTAATAGTATAGACTGGTGTTTACTTTTGCATTCAGTGTTTTATACAACATTGTATGCACGAAACACAATTTGAATAAATCGATTTTACTTTAGTCAATTTCAGCTATAATTGTTTATTTCCTTAGAAACTGTTTTTTTTTTTTTTTTAAAAGAAAAAAATATCTTAAAGAATTAAAATAAGAGGAAAAATGGGTAAATTAAAATTATAAATTCCACGGCTTTGAGTGAGCGCGGCTTTACCCTTTCGCTGCTGAGCCTTTTCCCACCTCTGTGCTGAGCTCATTTTTACCGGTTTCGCTCATCATGTTTAACCGCGTTTTGAAGCCTTATTTTAATATATGACCCAGACATATTATATATCGTTCTTTCCGGCAGACTCGGCAGATTCATAATATGTCATTATTATATGTATATGTTATGTCATGTCTGTATATTATAACAAAAAATGCAATAAAATTTGAATTTTCAATAATTTACAATGTGCAAAGTGTTTTTTTTCACATTCTAAAATGCGATCGTTTGCGGTTATATTTTCTATGGGGTGCGCTTGTTAAAAAGATTAGAAATGAGGAATCGTTACTTTTTTTGGGGAAAATTACGTGTTTTTTAGCAAACGCACCCCATAGAAAAAATTGTTAGTGCAGCATCATTGTTCACATTATAATTGAAATGGGAAGAATATTGTTGCACTAATAAATCTAAAAAAAAAAAAAAAAATTTATTTATTATTATTATTTTTTTGATTATTTTTTATTTTTTTACATTTTACATGGTCATGTTTGGTATCATTGGAAAGGCCACGCTCTGGCCGTTCCAATGATAGCAAACATCAACCCCTAGCTGTCACGGATCGGGAGATAGGGGGTTCCAATGAACCCCCTATCTCCACTATAGGTGGCAGCAAGGGGTTAATTTCAAAACTGGCGCCATCGCGCTCTGTGCGATGATGCCAGTCATTAGGGGGATATCCCGGTAGCTTGGCCGACATCCAAGATGTCGGCCAGCTCCGGAGGGGACCGCGATACGGCGCATGTTGGCGCCATATCGCGATCCAGCCCCCTAGGGGTTAAAGATAGCCGCCGCTTGGAAGGGCAGGCTGTGCCCTTCCAGGTGGTGCCTGTCTTTAATCGCTGGCCCGCGGGGAAGGGGAGGGGGAGAGGTCCGAAGGACCTCCCCCCCTCCCCTTCAGGCACCTTCCCTGCAATGGGGGGGTGCCTGAAATAGACATCATCGCGCATGCGCGTCATCGTGCCCGTCGTCATCGTGCCCGCCGTCATCGTGCCCGCCGGGGTCCCGGAGGCTGGGCTGACATCGATGATGTCAGCCTGCACCGGGGGGCCAAGCGATCAGCCGGAATACCGACTGATCGCGGCTGCAAAGGGAGGACGCGCTCAGCGCATCCTCCGCAACCAAGTACCAATGCGGTTGGACGCGCTGAGCGCGTCCGCCGCATTGAAGTGGTTAAATAAGCATGTGATTGCACACAGGTGTGAATGATGGTGGGCGGAAGGCACTGGGATGACAAGTGACGTAATTGCAAAGCGCAAGTTTAAGAGACAGGATATTGTGACCTTTTCAGTTCTTTTGCATATTTAATCAGTCAAAGTCACGTTATCTCGAATTTGCATTGTAATCCATTGAAAAGCAATCATTAGCATCTCGACACCCAATTTTCACACCATGTTAAAGTCAGATTAGTGTGCCCCCGTGGAGAAACAAATTATACTGTTTTATCTGTCGGATATAATCTCTGCACGTGAATACAACACGTTCTATATATTGGACTTCTCAGCCAAGCCTCCAATATGTCTATATTGGATTTACTGGACCTATCTCGGCAGTTGCCTCCAATATGTCAGGGATTATTATTTTATAAGAAATTTATACGAGACACAAATATCAATCGTTTATATTTCCTAGAAATTCTCCTAAATTCTTTTAATTGTCTGTGTTTTGCTTTGAAAAATACAATAATCAATAATCGGATAAAAACATATATTATTACGTATACAAAAAAGTTCCAAATCTCATATCATAAACAAAGATTTATAAACCACAATCCATCAGCATATAAAAACAAGCTTCACAATATATGTATCTCTGGTTAGTAACTGCATATATGATTAATATCATTTACCTAAGGCTAGGGTCAGACTAACGCATTTTTCACGTTGTCCGTGAAAATGTGCGTTCGAAGAATGGACGTATTTTTTCACGGAATACGCAATAGCGGTCATACGATGCGCAGTTTCATCCGTGATTTTGTACGGATCATCAATAAAACACTTCTTGCATCTGGACGTTATGTTGGCCGGACATTAGCAGCGTCTGATGTCTCCAATTCACGCAAACACGCCTCTAGCGGACGCAGCGCACTCTGTACGTCAGTACTAGTGGTTTAACGTTCTCGAAAAAATGCGTTCATTTTCCACTTGTGTTGCGCAGCCGGACTTTTGTGCGACCGTACTTCGTATATTGGCCGTCATTGCCCGGCATCTGCTGCTAGTGCGGCCGTGATTAAGTGCGCCAGAACGCGCGTTCGCACTGCCTCAGTCTGACCCTAGCCTTATCAGTTAGTAACTAATTCACAAATGGTTAATAAACATTTCTGCTTCATACAACATGCATTTCCCAGCAAACAATATTTAACCAGCTAGATCTTATAGAGATGTATATATATCTTTCTATACTACATGGATCAACAAAAGATGAGCTATCATTTATTCTATTTTAGAGTGAATCCTCCCCTAATCTCGAGAATTAAACTTCTAATCTTTTTGCTTTTTATTTTGTAGTTATATAATTCCTTGCTTATTAATTTTAATTCACAGTAATTTCCAGATTCAATATATATATTGGTATCAATCTTACAACATTTCTTTAGGATAGATCCTTATATTCACTTCTTCATATCTCTATCTGCAGAATAAAGATATGATTTTTGGAGCTACCAAGAATCTGAAAAATCTCAGTCTATGTTGCAAAAATATCTACAAATATATATATATATATATTTACATTAATTCCTTAATTTAAATAGCTCTCATACATTACCTCTCCAATCTGGATTTTGATAATTCTGCCTTGAAATTTTCTATGTAATACTTTGTTTTGGAATATGTGAAGATTATCGATATCAGATAATCAATGCATGTGAGTCAGAGATTTGGTGAGAGTCAGAATTTTGGTGAGAGTCTTGATTGCCTCATGTCCTGGGATCTGCGTGCATTGTGGTGTGAGTCTCTGAATGATGGAATCTCGGACTGCTATATGTACTGGATGTCTGAATGCATTGTGGTGTATGTCTCGGAGTCTCGAAATCTCAGCATCTTGGAATCTCAGCATCTCAGAGTCTCGGCATCTCAGAGTGATTTGCAACCAACATTGCCGCTTCAATTATAGTCAATTTGACTTCGCTAGCAATATTTTTGGTACATCAAATCTAATATTTACTATGCTCTAGAGGGCAGTATTGCACTTCTTAATTAATTCCACTATTTCTTTTTAATATCCCTATCTCGGGTCAAAAGGTCATTTTGGACAAAGACTTCTTCTCTCGGTCGCTAGACACATATCAAAATTAGATTTATATCCCTTACTCCTTTCTAAGTTTTTACTGAGTCTTTATCAGTTGAATTCTTTTCTGGTTTTCTGGTTAACTCAACAGAATCTATTCTTCAGTAATTTTACTATTTACCAATTATATACTTATACAATATTTATTGGAACATACATTTTCTACTGTAAATGTAATAGAATATACCTTGATTATAGAAATATATTCATACACATTAAATATACATTACAGAATTTAAATTCTTATTTTGTCTTTTGGGTATAGGAATATATCTTTTTGTTTTAATGACTTAAAACAGACCAATAAATTTAATTATGACATGTCTAATGCTTAGCTCAGACAATTTATCACACAAAGACATTTTAGGTTCCTTCATGTCTGGCACTTTCACCCAGCCATGAACTCTGTAAAAAAAAATCTCGGTACATTCCTAAACCAGAGAAGTTGGAAGAAAAGACTGTCTTTAAAAACAAAATGGCTACAGGCATCCATTTTACCTTTTTTTCCCTTTCAATATACCTGACATATCTCCAGGCACCCTGCAGTGAGATGAAACAAGCTGCAAATTGCAGGTTCAAACCTTACAAAAAGTTCAAACACATTACGGTTGCATTACAACAGCTTTGGAGAGGGCAGAATACAGGGAGAGCTGTGGGGCAATCACTGCTATACAGTGATAAGATTCAGGGGATTATAATGAGTGAAAATCCCTGTACATTACATATACAAGGTGTTGCTGTAATTGCCATACACATACATTATGCAACACATACAGATAGGTGTTGCTGTAACTGCCATACACAGGCATTATGCAGCACATACAGATACAAGGTGTTGCTGTAACTGCCATACACATACATTATGCAGCACATACAGATATTGCATTGCTAATAATCTCATTCTGATCACTACAAATCCCCATATGCCGGAGATCTCACCATTTTATTATCTGCCTGCAGCACATTTACTACGTGATGCAAAGGCCATTTCTGCCTGTATGCTTATATTGCAGACCCGTGTGACATTGTGCCAGATAAGGGACACCATTTTAGAGTTTAAAAATCCTGGAGAATTTCTGTAAAGAATAAACAAGTACAAGAAAGATTAAAAATGATCAAATTTGCATAATATTTTTTTTTAATTATCTCAGCCCAGCAATATCTGTGCAAATTCCCATTTTACTCTAAATTTAATTGCCTGTGAAATTTATCAAATGCACACACTGTGTACAGTCAGATATGAATGATCTAATGCTGCTCACTTTACATTTCAGAAAACTGATAATGAAGCTCAGGTGAAAGAGGAGGAAGAGAAGTCTAGGCAGGAATCACAGAATCTGGAAACTGATGAATGTGACATAGATGTAAGTTCTAGGATATAATTAAATTGTCATTAACAGACATAACAGACAAATGGAGGAAATTTTTTAAACCTGAGGTCAGCATCCATGGCCCTGCATATGTTCTGGAGCTACACCTTCCACTGATTACTAGCTGGGCTTCATGGGAAATGTAGTTCCAAACATCTGCATGCCAAGGCTGCTGAGCCCTGATCTAAATTTTAAGCTTGTATCATGGTGAAATATTTATGAGCTGTGGATGTGATATTGGAATACAACATGAAGTGCATATTATCAGGAAGAAAACTACCAAAGTATGGATAATGTGGCGTAGCGTTACATATAGTTAGATGGCGAAGCATCAGTCCCAAATGACGAAGCCAGATGTATGCTACTAATGAGCCCAAACACAGGAGAAAAAAGGAAGAGAATTGATAAAAACTTAGAGCTGGGCTCAGGAACCTTGGCCCTTTTATATGTTTTGGAATGACATTTCCCATGAAGCTTTGCTAACCTAACTAGAAGCTGAGCACCATGGAAGATATAGTTCAAAACCTCTGGGGGGGGGGGCGAGGATACTCACCCTGCCTTAGAGAATATCTTTAACCTGTCTGTGTTAATTGAGGTGGTTAGCATGAGGAGTCGGTCTACCATCCTTCCTCCCACCCCAGGACACTGATGGCTCATCAAACTAATGGTCCTACCTCAACTGTGAAGGCTGTCAATTAGTGGCCAGGGTTTGCGTTTCCTCCTCTTGTGTCCACCCTGACCCACAAACAAACTCAGCGTGCAATTGCGAGCTGATGTATGAGTCGGCAGGTTGAACAAGTGTTCGTCCCATGGCTCTTAGTGTGTCTCTTCAATTTGCTGGGCTGTGTGGGCGATCTCCACACACACATTCACTGTCCTTATAAGAAGCGTCTCGTTGGACATTCAAACATCGGACGAGTGATATGTCTGGTGCTGGAATGAAGAGAAGACACAGGAGGATAACATTTTTTTTTACTTTTTTAAGCGGTTTTATTTTTTAAGCAGGGTGGGGATTATCAGGTTAATTAATATTCGTTAACATTAATAACATCTAAAATATTCATTAATTTATCCTTTAAATAAATTCAGTAAATACATACAATGTGAAGCATTTGGTATCGTCATGGTTATTGTTTGTTGTATTCCTGGCTAGATGTATTTTATGTCATGTTTTACCTCTATAGGGGTTATGCACTAAGCGCCGGTGTTTGCCGGAGTTGCGAATACCGGTGGAAATCGACAGTATTTCATTGCCGGAGTCTCTATGAACTAGAAACCACACAGCAGATGGAGAAATGTTCCTGTGCAGCTTCTCGTGCTCCTCTTTGTATTCAAGTTTTGAGAAATGCCGGTGTTTGTCGGTGCTGCAATACCAACTATTTTCTCAGTCTTTTGTGACACCGGCAAACACCAGCACTTAGTCGATCACCCCTTTATATAATTTTCCGATACACTGTACACAATGCCAGACATGGATAGGGTTTAACCTGGATATCGAGCAGCTCAACTGTGAGTGTGGTTGTGCACAAAATACCCAAAACGACACGTAAACAAGTATAAGAGTAAAGTGAAGAAGATGAACACGCTCTGACAGCACAATCCATCAATAGTTATATTATATCTGTCTTTTTACTATATATATATATATATATATCAAACTCGTGAATCCATACAGTGTATCCGCGCTCCATGAATATAAATATAACACCTCCATACTTATACTGTAATCGCTCCGGTGGCAGACTGGTTTGAAAGAACATGGAATTTCTTCAAAAACAAAAACAAGCCAAAAAAAAGCAAATACTTGCTGCAAGGTAATTCCAGTTTAGTTTGGATTGGATAGAGTGCTTGGTTTGTTGCTTGATGTACGGCGTGTTATTCTTGTCCTCCATCATGAACACCTGTTTCTTTTCCTAGGAGAATGGTGCCATTCATTACGCAAAACTGAACACATTCCGAGAGAGGAGGAACCCATCAGGCCCCCCGAAACAGGAGCCAGATATATTATATGCAGCTGTCAAGCAAAATGACTGAGATAAGAGCAGCACGAGACGCACTGGAGAGTCCCATATAGCCACACAAACGAGAACCCGCAGAGTCAGCCTACCTTGTGTCTAATCAATGTTTGTACCATGGAGACTGCATTTATAAAAATAGCAAAGCTGCAAAATACAAGGAACCAGGAGTAGCTCCCCTAGTCACAACTAGTGATGGACTGAAACCCCCGTGTTCGGTTCGCATTCGAACTCGAACATCTGAAAAAGTTTGACCGCGAACTCGAACACAATTCGAACTCAATGCAAGTCAATGGGGCTCGAACGTTCGAAAATGAAAGTGCCCTCCAAGAGGGCATATATGCAAGATATTGGTCATAAAAGGTGTATGGGGTCCGGGTAGTGCCCTGGGGGACAGGAAACAATGTAAAAAAAGTTTAAAAAAAAGTTTTTAACCCTTTCACTGCTGAGTAAAGAGCCATTTCAATGCTGTGCGCTGAGCTCATTTTTACCGCTTTTGCTCATGTTTAAATGCGATTTGAAACCATGGGAAATGTTTGCGCAACAAGGAGTGGGAAATGTTTGAGCAACAAGGAGTGAGAAATGTTTGAGCACAAGGAGTGGGAAATGTTTGAGCACAAGGAGTGAGAAATGTTTGAGCACAAGGAGTGAGAAATGTTTGAGCAACAAGGAGTGGGAAATGTTTCTGAATCCCATAGGCTTCAATGTTAAAAATAGTCCTGTTTTAATTCAATATCTAATAAACCATTTACTATAATTTTCTGAAGTAAAGAGTCTCTTTATCTTTAGATTTTTTAGGATCTTTTACACATTTTTTTTAAAAAAATTCTCTAACTTTTAGTGAACGTCCCAAAAAGTTTGAAGTTCGCAAATTTTCGAACAGCCGATGTTCGAATTGAACATCGAACTGGCAGCCCATCCCTAGTCACAACCAGCCTTTAGACCCTACATCATCTGACGAGTTTCTTTCAGTTCAAGGTTTGCCCAGTTTGTCCTCAGCAATCCAATGTCTTCTTGAGATCAAATGGAGAAGGAGGATGAGAAGACAGTCTCAGTTTACAGAAAAGATATCCTTATGTGATGCTTCTACAGGCTTCTTCCAGTCAGTGGTGGCACTGGGAACCAAATACATTGGGGCCACATAAGTTTCCATATTCAAATTATTTTAATAAAAGAGGACACAATACAGGGAGACTGTGTGTTATGTAGAATGCAGACCTCTCAGTAAATCCCAGACTCCCTGTATTGTGTCCTCTCTGTGTATTATGTGTAACGCAGACATATCAGTAAATCCCAGACTTTCTAGGGGTTATTCAAAGAGCACTGAAATTTCATAACTCTTTTGTACAGTGCACTTCGGTGCAATTCGGCGATTCAAGTTCGTCGACCCTGCAGTGAATTCAGTATTCACCGCAGGGTCCCCGAAGTGCGCTGAACAGGAGCTGCTGAAGCACACCAAACAGACTACCGAAAGCCATCGAAGACAGCATATGATTCACTGAATGCCGCTGAACTTGGGGGGGAATGCTACATTTTAAACCCTTTTACTGGAACGTCATGAGGATTCCCCACTATATGCGGAGGACATTCCCCACATGTCATCCACTAACGGGGCTCTCCCTCCCGATATACTCACCTATCCCTCTGGGGTCCAGTGGTGGTCTGACCTCCTTAAAATGGATTTAGGATTGAAACAAGAGGTGTTGAGGCCCTGCTCATAGGATCTTACAGTCTGGTGGGATTTTCATTGAGGAAGACCAGGGAAGTTTCACTGAATGTCAGGATCATTAGGGCCAGTGGTTCAGGAATGGTGTGGTCATAGAAGCAGCTTCAATCATGGGTGAGTAGGTGAGCAGAGGGATGAGTTGCATCAGTGATGTGGTACGCTAATCTGAAGAGATGGGTTTTGAGGGATTTCTTGAAGGTCTGAAGACTAGGGGAGAGTTTGATAGGGCGAGGCAAGTCATTCCATACACTTGTTACACTTGACTCTGCTCTTTCCTTCATCCCCCACATCAAGTCTCTTTCCTCCTCCTGCCGATACCAACTGCGTAATATTTCCAGAATTCGGCCATTTCTTACTGCTGTCACCACAAAACAACTCATACACGCCCTGGTAATCTGCCGACTCGACTATTGCAAGAATCTCTTATCTGGCCTCCCTCTGTCCCGCCTCTCCCCCCTACAATCCATCCTGAACGCCTCTGCCAGGCTAATTCACCTCACCCGCCGCTCTGTCTCTGCCGCTCCCCTCTGCGAGTCCCTTCACTGGCTCCCCATCCACTGCAGAATTAAGTTCAAAATCCTTATCCTTACCTACAAAACCCTCACTAACTCAGCTCCCCACTACCTGTCCTCACTAATCACCAAATACACCACAGCCCGCTCCCTAAGGTCAAACAGTGACCTGCGCCTAGCTTCTCCTCGCATCACCTCTTCCCATGATAAACCTATAAGATTAGGCAGAAAGAGGCAAAGCAATTTATAAGAGCTTCCAAAGCACATGCTGAAGAGAAAATAGCTCAGTCAGTAAAAAAGGGGGACAAAACATTTTTTAGATACATAAACGAGAAAAGAAAAGTAAAACAAGGATTAGTTAGATTAAAAACAAAGGAAGGAAGGTATGTAGAAGAGGATAAAAGTCTCGCTGACTGCCTCAATGAATATTTTTGTTCAGTCTTTGCAGAAGAAAAGGAAGGAAAGGGACCTCAGTTAGGAGGAAACACTAACGAGACAATTACATATCAGTTTACAGAGGAGGAGGTTCTACAGCAGGTGTCTAAAGTAAAGACAAATAAGTCAATGGGGCCTGATGGGATCCACCCTAAAATATTAAAAGAGCTCAGTGATGTAATAGCAAAACCGTTAGCAAGGATTGGTTAAATAAATCTGTTAACGGGAGTCGTCCCAGAAGACTGGAAATTAGCAAATGTTGTGCCCATTCACAAGAAGGGTAGTAGGGAGGAATCTGGGAACCATAGGCCAGTTAGTCTTACGTCAGTAGTGGGGAAATTAATGGAAACCATGTTAAAGGAAAGGATTGTTGAACATCTAAAAACACATAGATTACAGGATCAGAAACAACATGGGTTTACCTCAGGGAGATCATGCCAAACTAATCTTATTGATTTTTTTGATTGGGTAACAAAAATAATAGACACAGGTGGTGCAGTAGACATTGCTTATTTAGATTTCAGTAAGGCTTTTGATTCTGTTCCACATAGAAGGCTTATCAATAAATTGCAATCTTTGAGCTTGGATTCCAATATTGTTGAATGGATTAGGCAGTGGCCGAGTGACAGGCAACAGAGGGTTGTGGTAAATGGAGTTTATTCGGCGCAAGGTCTTGTTACCAGTGGGGTACCTCAGGGGTCAGTACTTGGACCCATTCTATTTAATATTTTTATTAGTGATATTGCAGAAGGTATTAATGGAAAAGTATGTCTTTTTGCTGATGACACAAAGATTTGCAACAGGGTTGACGTTCCTGGAGGGATCAGCCAAATGACAAATGATTTAGGTAAACAAAAAAAAATGCTCGGAGCTGTGGCAATTGAGTTTTAATGTGGATAAGTGCAAGATAATGCACCTGGGACGTAAAAACCCAAGGGCTGAATATAGAATATTTGATACAGTCCTAACCTCAACATCTGAGGAAAGGGATTTAGGGGTTATTATTTCAGAGGATCTAAGGGTAAGTAGTCAATGTAATAGAGCAGCAGGAAATGCTGGCAGAATGCTTGGTTGTGTAGGGAGAGGTATTAGCAGTAGGAAAAGGGAAGTGCTCATGCCACTGTACAGAGCACTGGTGAGACCTCACTTGGAGTATTGTGTGCAGTACTGGAGACCGTATCTCCAGAAGGATATAGACATCTTAGAGAGAGTTCAGAGAAGGGCTACTAAAATGGTGTACGGCTTGAAGGAGAAAAGTTACCAGGAAAGGCTTAATGATCTTAACATGTACAGCTTGGAAAAAAGACGAGATAGAGGAGATATGATAGAAACATTTAAATACGTAAAGGGAATCCACAAGGTAGAGGAAGGGAGTATATTTAAAAGGAAACAAAGTAGCAAAACAAGAGGACATAGTCTTAGATTAGAGGGGCAAAGGTTTAAAAGTAACATCAGGAAGCATTATTTTACTGAGAGGGTGGTGGATACATGGAACAGTCTTCCAGTTGAAGTGGTAGAGGCCAAAACCAGTAATTGAATTTAAGCAAGCATGGGATAGGCATAAGGCTATCCTAAACAAAAGATAAATCCAGGTAAAGTATCCATGTAATTGGGCAGACTAGATGGGCCGAAAGGTTCTTATCTGCCGACATCTTTTTATGTTTCTAGACTGCAGGATTTCTCACGCGCAGCCCCCACTCTCTGGAACGCTCTCCCTCGTACTGTCAGACTTTCCCCTAACTTCTCTTCCTTCAAACGCTCCCTTAAAACGTTCCTATTTAGGGAAGCCTACCACCCAACTCACTGACGCAACCATCAATCACTCTCACCTTACAGTCCTCTCCTCCTGTTTCCAACCCCAACCCTCCTAGATTGTGAGTTCCTATGGGAATAGGGCCTCATCTCCTCCTGTACTGTTTGTCAAATGTTGTTCATTGTATTGTATTGTAACCCTGTCTATACTGTGCCTATTGTACAGCGCTGCGGAATATGCTGGCGCTTTATAAATAAAGAATAATAATAATAATAATTCCATAGGACCGGAGCTGCCCTTGAGAAGTCTTGGAGGCGAGAGTTAGCAGCCTGGGTGTAGACAGAGAACGGGAGGAGGTCGCCCGCCGACTGGAGTTGTCTAGACAGGGCATGCTTGCAGACATGTAGGGGGGTCACATATTGAGCAATTTGAACATGAGCATAAGTATTTTAAACTGTATCCTGAAAGGTACAGGAAGCCAATGGAGGCACAGGCAGAGGGGGGAGGTACATGAGGTCAGTTTGGTGAGAAAAATAACCCTGGTCCCTGCATTCATTACAGATTGCAAAGGGGCAATACGGGAGTTGGAGACACCAATAAGAAGTGAGTTTTATAAAGCACAGGTAACCTCAAAAAGTTAATAGAACAAATATGGTGTAATACAGTCAAACGAGTCCATAGATATAAAGATAATTATCCATGGACTCCTTCGATTGTATCACACTATATTTGTTTTATTTATTCTCTTTTTGAGGTTACCTGTGCTTCATAAGAATATATCTACTCTGTTGGGACACAAGTCATCCATTTTTTAATGTAAGCTGTTACCTTTTAATAGTCTTTTGAGTGACCTGAGGCGCTGAACAGGTGTTACTGTTTGATTTTATGGGTAAAAAGAACTTCATCTGAACCAACTGTGGAAACTATGGTGAAACCTAAAAGCCTTGTCCAAAGTCACGGTCGAAACGTCACTGAAAAATACTGAGAACTCCTCTAGACATCTGTGGTAGAAACTACAGTGAAAAGAACTGCCTCCCTATATAGAGGATTTACAGTTCTTGATCATCCATAGTCCACCAAACATAACGAATAACCGCATAAATATCATGCCTTTCCACTGTGTACGTCAGCTATGTCTCGACATTATATAGTGATTCCTTCCTCTATAGCTCTCATTAAATGTAATGTCCTTATTGTGTTTATTTGATGTTGCTGATATCTTACATGTGCTTTGTATTTTTCTTGTATGGTTAGTTAAGAAAATATTCCCCTCTATATGTGTCACTGGGCGCATCCATTGTGTGATATTTTCCTCCATATGTGTCACTGGGTGCATCTATTGTGTGATATTTTCCTCTATATGTGTCATTGTGTGATACTTTCCTCTATATGTGTCACTGGGTGCATCCATTGTGTGATATTTTCCTCTATATGTGTCACTGGGTGCATCCATTGTGTGATATTTTGTATCTTTCCATCACTTGCTCCTCACAGTGTGGCTTTAGCCATAGAATGGAGTGAATGGGTCAGTCACCGCCTCACATAATTGTATTGTGTGGGATGTATTCAAAGGACATCACCAGGGGGTAGATTAGAAGTATTTTAAGCTCTATATCATATCTCATTCAGCTGCCAGCTCTTATCTCGGGGGAACAATAAACCCCTGCCGCCTTATCTAAACATTCCCTCATCCACCCCACTGACTGTTAAATACTGTAGATTAGATAAACCACAGCAGGTAAGTAAACATTTTGCACTGATTTTGGTAAATGTTGCATCTTGGGAAAAATCTACAAAATGTAATCATTTTTAATATTATTATTTATTATTATACTTTTATAGGGCAGCATATTCTGCAGCGCTGAACAATGGGCATGATATAGACAGGGTTACAATACATTGAGACTAAGCAACATTTGATTTCTGATACATGAGGAAATGAGAGCCCTATTTCCATGGGAACTCACAATTTAGAGGGGTTGGGGTGGAAACAAGAGGAGAGGACTGCAATGTGAGAGTGATGGACTGGTTGGGGCAGTGAGGTGTATTAGTGAGTCGGGTGGTATGCTTGTCTGAATAGAAGTGTCTTATAAGAGATGAAGAGATGTGGATATTGGATGGGTTGGTGGTACAGAGGCAGGAGTTCCATTTTAGGATGAATGCAGAGTACAAGAGACAGGGAGCGCATTGTACAGCAGTATGTGGACCTTGCGTTTCCCTAAATTCCAGCAGAGGGGAGAGGGAGCTGGTGGCCAGAAAAACACTGTAGAGCTTGCATGGGAGAGACCAGAAGCCGGGGGTTAGTCAGAATAATTAGAGAGAAAAATGAAGACAGCTGGAAAGGATGCCTGAAATTAGAGGCCAGTCAAGGATGGGGGGGGGCTGCCAAGTGTAAAAATCAAGCTTGGTCTGTGTGTTTCTGTGTGAAATGGAAATTAGTACAGGTAAGTGTCTAGGTGTCAGAGGCCTTTTATTATTATTATTATTCTTCTTTATTTATAAAGCGCCAGCATATTCCGCAGCGCTGTACAATAAACACAGTATAGACAGGGTTACAATACATTGAACAACATTTGACAAACAGTACAGGAGGAGATGAGGGCCCTATTCCCGTAGGAACTCACAATCTGGGAGGGTTGGGGTTGGAAACAGGAGGAGAGGACTGTAAGGTGAGAGTGATTGATGATTGCGTCAGTGAGTTGGGTGGTAGGCTTCCCTAAATAGGAATGTTTTAAGGGAGCGTTTGAAGGAAGAGAAGTTAGGGGAAAGTCTGACAGTACGAGGGAGAGCGTTCCAGAGAGTGGGGGCTGCGCGTGAGAAATCCTGCAGTCTATCATGGGAAGAGGTGATGCGGGGAGAAGCTAGGCGCAGGTCAATGTCTGACCTTAGGGAGCGGGCTGGGGTGTATTTGGTGATTAGTGAGGACAGGTAGTGGGGAGCTGAGTTAGTGAGGGTTTTGTAGGTAAGGATAAGGATTTTGAACTTAATTCTGCAGTGAATGGGAGCCAGTAAATGGGACTCGCAGAGGGGAGCGGCAGAGACAGAGCGGCGGGTGAGGTGAATTAGCCTGGCAGAGGCGTTCAGGATGGATTGTAGGGGGGAGAGGCGGGACAGAGGGAGGCCAGATAAGAGATTATTGCAATAGTCGAGTCTGGAGATTACCAAGGCTTGTAGGAGTTGTTTTGTGGTGACAGCGGTAAGAAATGGCCGAATTCTGGAAATATTACGCAGTTGGTATCGGCAGGAGGAGGAAAGAGACTTGATGTGGGGGATGAAGGAAAGAGCAGAGTCAAGTGTAACTCCAAGACAGCGAACTTGGTTTGATGGGGAGATGGTGATACCCTCCACCGTGATAGAGAAGTCAGGAGGTGGGGAGGCATTGGAGGGAGGAATAAGTAGGAGTTCAGTCTTTGACATGTTGATCTTTAGGTGGTGGGAGGCCATTCAGGAGGAGATGCCAGATAAACAGTCACTGACTTTTGAAAGGACAGGGGGAGAGAGATCAGGGGTAGAGAGGTAGATCTGAGTGTCATCAGCGTAGAGGTGGTAATTAAAGCCCAAGCTGTTGATGATTTTGCCCAGGGAGGAGGTGTAGATGGAAAAGAGCAGAGGACCAAGGACAGAGCCTTGAGGTACACCAACAGATAGAGGCAATGAGGAGGAGGAGTTACCAGCAAAGGACACACAGAAGGACCTGTTGGATAAATAGGAGTCAACCCAAGCAAGTGCAGTGTCACCGAAACCCAGAGAGTTGAGGGTCTGTAGAAGGAGGGGGTGGTCAACAGTGTCACAAGCAGCCGAGAGGTCAAGCAGGATGAGAATAGAATAGTGGCCGTGTTTTTTAGCAGTTAGGAGGTCGTTGGTGACTTTGGTGAGGGCAGTTTCAGTTGAGTGTAGGGGACGGAAGCCAGATTGCAGGGGGTCAAGTAGGGAAATGGAGGACAGGAAGAGGGAGAGGCGGTTGAAGACTAGTTTTTCTAAGAGCTTTGATGTGAAGGGAAGCAGGGATACAGGGCGGTAGTTGGATGGAGAGTTGGGATCGAGGGATGGATTCTTTAGTAAAGGGGTAACTAGCGCGTGTTTGAAGGTGGATGGAAAGGAGCCAGTGGAGAGAGATAGGTTGAAGATGTGTGTGAGAGCAGGGGTGAGGGAGGAGGAGAGGGGAGGAATTAGATGTGAGGGAATGGGGTCGAGGGGGGCACGTGGTGAGATGTGAGGAGGACAATAAGGAATTGACTTCCTCCTCAGTGGCTGGGAGGAAGCGGCAGAGGGTGGCAGAGGGGACCTGTGGGAGTGGAGGTGGCAGATAACTATCTTGTGTTGGGATGTTGCTTCTGATAGTTAGAGTTTTACTGAGGAAGTAGTCTGCCAGGTCTTGAGCGCTGAAGGCAGCTGTGGGGGGAGGTGCAGGTGGGTAGAGGAGGGTGTTGAAGGTGGACCAGAGCCGTTTAGGGTTGGAGGACAGCGTAGATATAAGAGATGAGAAGAAGGATTGTTTGGCCAAGTGGAGGGCAGAGGTGTACGACCGGAGAATAAACTTGAAGTGAACAAAATCAGCTTCAGAGCGGGATTTCCTCCAGGCACGCTCTGCAGTGCGGGAGCATCTTTGCAGGTAGCGAGTCTGGAGGGTGTGCCAGGGCTGAAGCTGGCGGCGTGGGGCCTTACAGAGTCGAAGAGGAGCAAGAGTGTCTATGGGGGGAGGGGAGGGGCACTGGTGAAATACTTTCTACATTATCCTATAAAATCCAGAATTTTTAGATAGATTATCAGACAGAAATTAATAATTGCAGATACAAAATACAATTGCAATGATAGAATATTGTGTAACACACAAATATTCTAATTACAGCTTATGTTAATGGTAGCATCCCTTTAAGGAACACCTTTTCAAGGCTTTTGATTTAGCTCTGAATGCCCTACTCATTTATTAATAGGTTTATAAAGGACTGCTGGGTCTGGGTGAGAAGGTCATATCACCGACTCACAATGTTTTAGAAGCATATTGTGAAGGAGACACGTGATATAATTATCATTCAGTGGATTAAAGTGCATCCGAGTGTAATAGCTGCTGTCCTTCAGTCCCCAGTCTCTCCACGACTACCATTATTTTGTTTATTCATTACTCTGTGCATTGTTCCGCGCTGTCAATAAAGGAAATGCTCACCACTTCCTCTCCTGTACCACCGAAGGCAGATGACCTATATTTCAAACACAAGCCGCTGCTCGCACAGAGAAACGCAGGTTTTCATCAACATTTCTGATCGATAATGGGAATCCTCCTCTTCCTCATCTTCTTCCAAGGTAACATCACGTGTCATCTTGCTTTGTCTTCCATCAACTTTTCACTAAGACTCGTGTCAGACGAGTGCAGTGTTCACGTCCGTGTTGCCGCACATTTGTACATCCGTGCAGCATAGCATTTGGACCAATGGAGCCCTACACACGATGTACGTCCGCACTGAAGTGCGGACGCATGACGGACGCGGCAAACGGACGCAGGTCAGGCAAGAACGTAATACCGCTAGAAGGGAAGTGCGGAGTGCGTGTGTGTGTGAGTGATGGAACGAGGTCAGACAGACTGCATTTGTGCGTCCAGCATTTTTGACGGACAAAATGTTTTTTCATTTTGATTTTATTTCGGTCAAAAATAACGTCAGTCATAAAAACGGACTGTGTGGCCACTACTGCGTCTTCCGTCAAAAGGTGCGTGCGGACTGCACTGACGCACAGTCCGTACAAAATGCGCTCGTCTGACACCAGCCTAAGTCAGTCACATTGCCTGAGGAGAGTTACTAAGCATTTGTTCTTCGCATCCAACCAACCACAAAATCCTCTTTTTTCGCTTGGAAATCATCCGTATTATTATTTTCTGGAGCAGGAAGTGGCTTATTACTTCCTGTTTTGAGGAATTCACTAAATTCCTAATGCAACTCTCCCCACTTCCCGCGTCTCCATGCTGCAACCTGCCTTTACCTTCTCAACCACCACTCCTCATCGACCGTTTGCTGGTTCTTTGATTCTCATATCTTCCTTTGCTCTTCTGGACTCCTCTTCAGCTCTTATAACATCTCTTTGCTTTGGATTGTGCATTATTTTGGATTTCTATGGTCAATTGGTGGTGACCACCCTCTGTCCCCATGCTAATTCAAACTTACAGGCATGCTCGGTGGAACACCATGAACATGAAATGCCCTACATCACTTTACCAGGGCTCAACCCCAGCCCTACAGGAATTCCATAAAAACTCATATATTGGTCGGCATTCCATCTCCCCAAATAATCTGCCATTACAGTTCCTCCCTGCATGACTGCCATCACACCTTTTGGGGTTTCATAGTGCTCTCTGCACCTTGTCAGGTCTACCATCTCTTTAGTGGCCAGGGAGGTTACTGCTTTGCTCTTTTCGGGGAGTAAATTTCGCTGAAAATATGGTGAATTTCATATTTAGCGAATGGTCACTGTAATTTGCAAATATTGGACTCGCTGAAGTAGTTATCGGACATTGGCAAAAACCGACGAATTGCGGCAAATAAAATATTGAATTCATGTATCAGTTTAGTGCAACAAAAAGGTGTCATTGCACCACATTACTCTGGGATTCTGGAAAATTATATGTTTATTTAGGTTTTTCAGTGGTTTGATTTAGTGGTGAAAAGTATCAGTGTCCCCCAGTTTTGACTGTGGTATGTTATGTGCCCCCCCTATATATTGTTCTTAGAGTAACCACTGGTTCCTACCTTGCTGTTTCTTCTCCTTTGCTCCTCCGTCCCTGACTTACTAACAGGGTTATTAAGAGAGAGGTGAAAACAAGGAGAATTGCCAGGAGAATGAACAATCTAGACCGAATAGCCGATTAGGAAAGTGAGATAAATGGGCGAATTTTTCTGGTTTGGCCATTTTGACCTAGAATTTCCACTTCTTCAGTCATTCTCCTGGTTTTCACCTCTCTCTGCATACCCTGCTAGAGTGTCAGTTCCTGGGAATGCATCTCATATGACTTGCCATTCTACATTTTGTTTGACATTCAGGTAGTTTTACTTTTCCATTTTCTAGTGAAATGGTTTGTGCAAAAAGTTAGAGAAACGAAAACTAAAATGTAACAGTATAGAAATTATCCTGAAAACATTTACAGGTCTATTCAAAGAAAGGTAAACCTCAGAAGAATGACTGGAGAAGTGAAAATTCTAGGTCAAAATAGCCAAACCAGAAACACTTTCAAAATTGGCTATTTGGTTTAGATTGTTCTCTTATCCTGACAATTCTCCTGGTTTTCACCTTTGTCTGAATACCCCTGTAAGCTATTAAAAACAAATCAATGTATCTCCTAGGAAATTCTAGTGGTTGTCAGGGATATTGCCCTGGACAACCCGGTCTGTGTCTTGGGGACTGTTTCAAGATGTATCACACTGTGCGTGATCTGTGATTTTTTTTTCTTACAGTCTAGTTAGTTCAGATTAGTTTTTTTTTTCTTTTACTGCACCAGACTTTTACATTTTATTCCTACATTTTTATGTTCTACAATTGGTGCTGTATTTTGCCAAAATCTTTGCACACCTATGCATGGGGGGCATGGGTGTACTCAGGAGATCTTGCAGAAAACAACCTGGAGAGTTTTCATGCAGTAACAAACAACAGTGTCTCCTAAATCACAGTCCAAATCTAATGTGGGCGTAAAAATCTGAAAATTGAAAAATTACACCACACACCTTCTCAAATGTTTTGGGCTAAAACCGTTGCATCCATGGCATCAAAGCACTCCATATGCAATACCTTGGGGTGTCAACATAACAAATATAAACAATTTTCTGGCAATAATTCAAACTGGGGTATGCGGTAGACCCAAAACCAAAGCTAGGCCTAGCTGAAGAAATAATCTCAATTTCAACTCCAATGACAAAGTCATAAAAATTGTATTTGAACCTTCCCAAAATCCTGGCAAACCTATGCATGGGGGGCATGGGTGTACTCAGGAGACCTTGCAGAAAACAACCTGGAGAGTTTTCATGCAGTAACAAACAACCGTGTCTCCTAAATCACAGTCCAAATAAACTGATGTGGGTGTGAAAATGAAAAATGACCACCAAACTGTATCCAATTTGTTTGGAGCAAACGGATGCATCCATAGCATAAAAACACTCCATTTACAATACTTTGGGGTGTTAGCTTACCAAATATATGCACGTTCATAAAACTGGGGTATGTAAAAAGGCCCCTAAAAAGAAGATAAGCAAAGAAGACACTGTATGTCAAATTAGAAAATTGACAAGCACATGTCAAACGATTGGCGTAGCACCCCAAAAACAACAGAACAAATCTATATATGGGTGGTATCAATTTACTCAGAAGATGTTGCTGAACATATTTTGGGGTGTTTTTTGGCAGTAACCCATAACTGGATTTGACAATTCATGCCTAAAGTACAATGTGTGTGAAAAAATAACCCAAAAAGTGACTACCTGAAAGTTTGACATAGAGCTAGTGCATGGAAAGTGTTAAAATACAACTCTTTGAAGCACCCTAGGGTGTGCCCTTTCTAAAAATATATGGTTTGATGGGGGTAAATTACTTTGGCCGGCTTCAAAAATGTCCCAAATAGGACATGGGTGCATGATGACGAAATGTGAAAATTCCAAGTTGGAAAACTGAAATGCGCACCCCCCAAATAAGGCCTATTAGCCCCCAAATGACCCGACATACCTATACATGGGTGGTATCAAATTACTCAGAAGATGTTGCTGAACATATTTTGGGGTACTTTTTGGCAGTAAACCTTAAAGTTCACAGTACATGTATTCTTAAATTGCATAAAAAAAAAAATCACCAAAACATTTTTTTTTCTCAAATTTTGGCATAGATTTGTGGTAAAATGGAAAGAGTCAAAATACCCCAAGTTTAATACCTTGATTTGTGTACTTTAAAAAAATATGTATATGTGGAGGGTTATTCAGGAATTAGTGACAGATGTCAGTGTTACAATGTCACTATGACTACTTTTAAAAGTAAACCCTTTGTAAATGGCAAAGTGCTACTTTCACTTATTGTTGCATAAGATAAGGAGAAAAGCGAGGAATATGTAAACATTGGGTATTGCTAAACTCAGAACTAAATTTAGAAACTACTAAGGAATTAAATTGTTTTGACGGTTGTTGATACATAAGAAATTTTAGGGGTCAAAGTTCGAAAAAGGGGTGTTTTTTCAATTTGTTTGTCATATTTCACAATGTTTTTTATAGTAAATTAGATGAAATGATGAAAAAAATGGTATCTTTATAAAGTCCATTTAATGACGAGAAAAACAGTGTAAAATATGTGTGGGTTGCATAAACGAGTAAGAGGAAAATTTGACGTAAACACAAACCTCACAGAAATGGAAAAACAGCAGCAGTCACTAAAGGACGGATTTGTGTAAAACCACCCAGTCACTAAGGGGTTAAAAACAAGTATGATCCACAAATGCACATTGACCTTTTGGCTAGTAATGATATATTTTGAATCTGCCAAGTTTGTTGGAAAAAAATGATACATAATTTGTCTGGGTTGTGCAATAAAACGTGACTTCAAATAGAATTTAAATGTGAAATTGAGCTCAGCGCACAAGGGTGAAATGGCTCAGCAGTGAAGAGGTTAAAATGTGTAACCCCTTCACTGCTGAGCCATTTCACACTTGTGTGCTGAGCTCATTTTGACCGTTTTTGCTCATGTTTTATTACAGGACCAAGACAAATTATATATCCTTTTTTTTCACCAGGCTCAGGAGATTCAAAGTATAGCATTATTAATGTGTATACGTCATGTCACGTCAGAATGCTATAACAAAAAATGTCCATCAGTTACAGCGTGTAAAATAATTAAACCATATTTTTTCATCATGATTTGTTGTTATATCTTTTATGGATTACTATTCTACGGGCAGAGGGAGGCAGGACTGACATCCAAAATGTCAGCTCGATGTGGGAGAAGTCCCCAATCGGCACTGAGCCACAGGATGTTGACGATGATCTGGGCACGTCCTGTGCATCCTAGAGTGAAATTGACTAAACACACAGGGGCTTATCCACTTAATGCCATTGTTAGCTTTCAATAAATTTCAGCGATCCAGATAGGGAAAATAAAGAATGGCAGGAGAAGCTTTATGGTTGAAGCTTCTCCTGCCACCCAACTCTTCAGCTCCAGGCCCTTGAAGCCTTTAATCCAGCACTGGATATGTTATAACTCATGTATATGATGAAAAATGTGCTTGGTTCACTAATATGTCATTTCAGGACTCAGAAAATGTTTTCCTGAGCATTACTGTGTCCACCAGCTGGAGACAATCAAGGCGTCCCAAGGAGAAGCCATCACCATCCCCTGTAGCTACTCACTCCTCCACAACAAAGGTCCAGCTAAGGACTCAGAGACTGAATTTACTTGGGTAGAGTCAGAAGACGAGCATTGCAGTGCGGCCGGGAAGATCTACAGCTTTAAGGAGAACTTCACAGCAACAAAGTATGAAGGAAGAATCAGCCGGGTCAGGAATTCTGATGGGTCGGAATCGATCACAATCCAAAGGCTGCAGAGAATGGATGGTCCGGTGATCTGCTGCCAAATAATGAAACTCAGAAACGACAATGGGTTATCTTATCTGAATAGTTACTATGGCACCACCTTGCTTTTTTCAGGTAAGATCTTCTATGCTTTAAGTCTTTTAGAATATTAAGGATGAGGGTCATAAAAGAATAAATGAGGGTCAGAGAGGTTTTCAAACTTTCTGGTTGTTTTATATGAAGTTGGGGCATTGAATGTAAAAAATGATCTCAGATCTGCTTCCACTAGCAGCAAACTTACTAGAAAGGCTTAAGACCGCTTAACCCTCCTCCTCTTCTCAAACTCCTTGCTTGACCCCCTGCAATCCGGCTTTCACCCATTCAACAGAAACTACTCTCACCAAGGTCACCAATGACCTACTCTCTGCTAAATGTAAGGGCCACTACTCCATACTTATCCTTCTTGACCTCAAAGTTGCCTTTGATACAGTGGATCATCCACTAATGCTAAAGACCGTCAACTGTCTTGGTCTCTGTGATTCATCCTCTCCTGTTTCATCTGCTACCTCTCCTATAGATTCTTCTATGTATCCCTTGCTTGCAATTCCTCCTCTTCAATGTCTTTGTCAGTTAGCATTCCACATGGCTCTTTCCTGGGTCATCTGCTCTTTTCCATCAATACCTGCTCGCTGGGTAAACTCATCACCAACTATGGCTTTAAATATTCGCAGATGACACCCAGATTTACCACTCCACTCCCGATTTCACTCTTTCTGTTCTCTCTCAGGTCAGTGACTGTCTTGTAATTCTTCCCGGATGTCCTCTCACTACCTTATGATCAATATGTCTAAGACCGAGCTCCTTCATATTCCCCCTATAAGCTCTACTCCAATTTACGACTTTTCAATAACTGTTGACGGTATCATCATCCTTCTCTCAGCACAAGTCCACTGCCTCAGAGTGACACTCAACTCCAGTCTTTCCTTCAGTCCCCACATCCAACCGCTCTCTTCATCTTGCCACAATCACCTTTCCAATATTGCCAAAAGTCGTCCATTTCTGACTGCTAACACCACCAAGCAACTTATCCACTCACTTGTAATCTCCCGCCTAGACTACTGCAACAACCACCTGACTGACCTTCCTCTCTCCAGCCTCTCCCCCCTGCAGTCCATCCTAAACACATCAGCACAGCTTATCCATCTCACCCGTTGCTCTGTCTCTATTGCTCCTCTCTGCAAATCCATACACTGGCTCCCCATCCACAGCAGAATCAAATTCAAACTACTCACCCAGACCTACAAAACCCTCACTAACGGTGCCCATCACTGCCTGTCCTCACTAACGCTGCCCCTCACTAACTTTCCTCACTAACACCGCTCCTCAATACCTGTCCTCACTAACACCGCTCCTCAATACCTGTCCGCACTAACGCTGCTCCTCAATACATGTCCTCACTAATGCCGCCCCTTATACCTGTCCTCACTAATGCCGCCCCTCACTACCTGTCCTCATTAACGCTGCTCCTCACTACCTGTCCTCACTAACGCTGCTCCTCACTACCTGTCCTCACTAACGCCACCCCTCACTACCTGTCCTCACTAACGCTGCTCCTCACTACCTGTCCTCACTAACGCCGCTCCTCACTACCTGTCCTCACTAATGCTGCTCCTCACTACCTGTCCTCACTAACGCCGCTCCTCACTACCTGTCCTCACTAACGCCGCTCCTCAATACCTGTCCTCACTAATGCTGCTCCTCACTACCTGTCCTCACTAACGCCGCTCCTCAATACCTGTCCTCACTAATGCTGCTCCTTATAACTGTCCTCACTAATGCCGCCCCTCACTACCTGTCCTCACTAATGCTGCTCCTCACTACCTGTCCTCACTAACGCCGCTCCTCACTACCTGTCCTCACTAACGCCGCTCCTCAATACCTGTCCTCACTAATGCTGCTCCTCACTACCTGTCCTCACTAACGCCGCTCCTCAATACCTGTCCTCACTAATGCCGCTCCTTATACCTGTCCTCACTAATGCCGCCCCTCACTACCTGTCCTCATTAACGCTGCTCCTCATTACCTGTCCTCACTAACGCCGCTCCTCACTACCTGTCCTCACTAACGCCGCTCCTCACAACCTGTCCTCACTAACGCCGCTCCTCAATACCTGTCCTCACTAATGCTGCTCCTCACTACCTGTCCTCACTAACACCGCTCCTCACTAATGCTGCTCCTCAATACCTGTCCTCACTAATGCTGCTCCTCACTACCTGTCCTCACTAACGCTGCTCCTCACTACCTGTCCTCACTAACACCGCTCCTCACTAACGCTGCTCCTCAATACCTGTCCTCACTAAGGCTGCTCGTCACTACCTGTCCTCACTAACACCGCTCCTCACTAACGCTGCTCCTCAATACCTGTCCTCACTAATGCTGCTCCTCACTACGTGTCCTCACTAACGCTGCTCCTCAATACCTGTCCTCACTAATGCCGCTCCTCAATACCTGTCCTCACTAACGCCGCTCCTCAATACCTGTCCTCACTAATGCTGCTCCTCACTACCTGTCCTCACTAATGCTGCTCCTCACTACCTGTCCTCACTAACACCGCTCCTCAATACCTGTCTTCACTAACACCGCTCCTCAATACCTGTCTTCACTAACGCTGCTCCTCAATACCTGTCCTCACTAATGCCGACCCTTACTACCTGTCCTCACTAACACCGCTCCTCACTAACGCCGCTCCTCAATATCTGTCCTCACTAAGGCCACCCCTCACTACCTTTCGTCACTAACGCCACTCCTCACTAACGCCGCTCCTCACTACCTGTCCTCACTAACGCCGCTCCTCAATACCTGTCCTCACTAATGCCGCTCCTCACTACCTGTCTTCACTAACGCCACTCCTCACTAACGCTGCTCATCAATACCTGTCCTCACTAATGCTGCTCCTCACTACCTGTCCTCACTAACGCCGCTCCTCAATACCTGTCCTCACTAACGCCGCTCCTCACTACCTGTCTTCACTAACGCTGCTCCTCAATACCTGTCCTCACTAATGCTGCTCCTCACTACCTGTCCTCACTAACGCCGCTCCTCACTACCTGTCTTCACTAATGCTGCTCCTCACTACCTGTCCTCACTAACGCCGCTCCTCAATACCTGTCCTCACTAATGCTGCTCCTCACTACCTGTCCTCACTAACGCCGCTCCTCAATACCTGTCCTCACTAATGCCGCTCCTCAATACCTGTCCTCACTAATGCTGCTCCTCACTACCTGTCCTCACTAATGCTGCTCCTCCCTACCTGTCCTCACTAACACCGCTCCTCACTACCTGTCCTCACTAACGCCGCTCCTCACTACCTGTCCTCACTAATGCTGCTCCTCAATACCTGTCCTCACTAATGCTGCTCCTCACTACCTGTTCTCACTAACGCCGCTCCTCACTACCTGTCCTCACTAACATCGCTCCTCACTACCTGTCTTCACTAACGCTGCTCCTCAATACCTGTCCTCACTAATGCTGCTCCTCACTACCTGTCCTCACTAATGCCGCTCCTCACTACCTGTCCTCACTAACGCCGCTCCTCACTACCTGTCCTCACTAATGCTGCTCCTCACTACCTGTCCTCACTAATGCTGCTCCTCACTACCTGTCCTCACTAATGCCGCTCCTCACTACCTGTCCTCACTAACGCCGCTCCTCACTACCTGTCCTCACTAATGCTGCTCCTCACTACCTGTCCTCACTAATGCTGCTCCTCACTACCTGTCCTCACTAATGCCGCTCCTCACTACCTGTCCTCACTAACGCCGCTCCTCAATACCTGTCCTCACTAATGCTGCTCCTCACTACCAGTCCTCACTAATGCTGCTCCTCACTACCTGTCCTCACTAATGCTGCTCCTCAATACCTGTCTTCACTAACATCGCTCCTCAATACCTGTCTTCACTAACGCTGCTCCTCACTACCTGTCCTCACTAATGCCGCCCCTTATACCTGTCCTCACTAATGCCGCCCCTCACTACCTGTCCTCATTAACGCTGCTCCTCACTACCTGTCCTCACTAACGCTGCTCCTCACTACCTGTCCTCACTAACGCCGCCCCTCACTACCTGTCCTCACTAACGCTGCTCCTCACTACCTGTCCTCACTAACGCTGCTCCTCACTACCTGTCCTCACTAATGCTGCTCCTCACTACCTGTCCTCACTAACGCTGCTCCTCAATACCTGTCCTCACTAATGCTGCTCCTCAATACCTGTCCTCACTAATGCTGCTCCTCACTACCTGTCCTCACTAACGCCGCTCCTCAATACCTGTCCTCACTAATGCTGCTCCTTATAACTGTCCTCACTAATGCCGCCCCTCACTACCTGTCCTCACTAATGCTGCTCCTCACTACCTGTCCTCACTAACGCCGCTCCTCACTACCTGTCCTCACTAACGCCGCTCCTCAATACCTGTCCTCACTAATGCTGCTCCTCACTACCTGTCCTCACTAACGCCGCTCCTCAATACCTGTCCTCACTAATGCCGCTCCTTATACCTGTCCTCACTAATGCCGCCCCTCACTACCTGTCCTCATTAACGCTGCTCCTCATTACCTGTCCTCACTAACGCCGCTCCTCACTACCTGTCCTCACTAACGCCGCTCCTCACAACCTGTCCTCACTAACGCCGCTCCTCAATACCTGTCCTCACTAATGCTGCTCCTCACTACCTGTCCTCACTAACACCGCTCCTCACTAACGCTGCTCCTCAATACCTGTCCTCACTAATGCTGCTCCTCACTACCTGTCCTCACTAACGCTGCTCCTCACTACCTGTCCTCACTAACACCGCTCCTCACTAACGCTGCTCCTCAATACCTGTCCTCACTAACACCGCTCCTCACTAACGCTGCCCCTCACTAACTTTCCTCACTAACACCGCTCCTCACTAACGCTGCTCCTCAATACCTGTCCTCACTAATGCTGCTCCTCACTACCTGTCCTCACTAACGCTGCTCCTCACTACCTGTCCTCACTAATGCCGCTCCTCACTACCTGTCCTCACTAACGCCGCTCCAATACCTGTCCTCACTAACGCTGCTCCTCAATACCTGTCCTCACTAATGCTGCTCCTCACTACCTGTCCTCACTAATGCTGCTCCTCACTACCTGTCCTCACTAACACCGCTCCTCAATACCTGTCTTCACTAACGCTGCTCCTCACTACCTGTCCTCACTAATCACCAAATATACCCGAGCCCACTTCCCACACTCTGTCCTCACTAAATACACCCCAGCCCGCTCCTCACTACCTGTCCTCACTAATGCCGCCCCTTACTACCTGTCCTCACTAACACCGCTTCTCACTAACGCCGCTCCTCAATACCTGTCCTCACTAATGCCGCCCCTCAATACCTTTCGTCACTAACGCCACTCCTCACTACCTGTCCTCACTAACGCCGCTCCTCAATACCTGTCCTCACTAACGCCGCTCCTCACTACTTGTCTTCACTAACGCTGCTCCTCAATACCTGTCCTCACTAATGCCGCTCCTCACTACCTGTCCTCACTAACGCCGCTCCTCACTACCTGTCCTCACTAATGCTGCTCCTCACTACCTGTCCTCACTAATGCTGCTCCTCACTACCTGTCCTCACTAACACCGCTCCTCAATACCTGTCTTCACTAACACCGCTCCTCAATACCTGTCTTCACTAACGCTGCTCCTCACTACCTGTCCTCACTAATGCCGCCCCTTACTACCTGTCCTCACTAACACCGCTCCTCACTAACGCTGCTCCTCAATACCTGTCCTCACTAATGCTGCTCCTCACTACCTGTCCTCACTAACACCGCTCCTCACTAACGCTGCTCCTCAATACCTGTCCTCACTAATGCTGCTCCTCACTACCTGTCCTCACTAACACCGCCCCTCAATACCTGTCTTCACTAATGCTGCTCCTCACTACCTGTCCTCACTAACGCCGCTCCTCAATACCTGTCCTCACTAATGCTGCTCCTCACTACCTGTCCTCACTAACTCGGCTCCTCACTACCTGTCCTCACTAACGCCACCCCTCACTACTACCTGTCCTCACTAACGCCGCTCCTCAATACCTGTCTTCACTAACACCGCTCCTCACTACCTGTCTTCACTAACACCGCTCCTCAATACCTGTCCTCACTAACACCGCTCCTCACTAACGCCGCTCCTCAATACCTGTCCTCACTAATGCCGCCCCTCACTACCTTTCGTCACTAACGCCACTCCTCACTAACGCCGCCCCTCACTACCTGTCCTCACTAATGACCTGGATTAGGTGGAGCTGTGGAAGGACACTGAGATGTTATTATTCCCTCTGGTCCGTTGTATGTTGCCAGAGGTGGAGTATCGGGACATCCTCTGCAAGTCAGGATCAGGATTTAGTAAGGGATATTTAGAACTACTTAGATTGCTAAAATCACTTAACACCAGACTCTGAGAGCTACAGGGTTATTCAAACAGCTCCGAATTGCTGGCAAAAAGTAACTGAAAGCTGAAATTCAGTATACGGTTACCTTTCCTGGCCATTCGGCTATCCAGAGAGCAGGCAGTTCGGAAATGTTGGTGAATTGCCTGCACATACGGTGCCTGTTCGAGGGCAGTGAAATCCCCCATAGAGAAGCAATGCTTTGTCTATTCAGAGAGCAAAAACCAGCAATGAAATGTTGCTGAATTGCCCTGCCATTTGGTGGTTTCATTCGACAGGTTTATTCAGGCGAATCCCATAGGCTTCAATGTTACAAACATTACCGTTTTAATTCAATATCTAATAAACCATTTATTATAATATTCTGCAGTAAAAAGTTTTATTTTTAGATTTTTATAGGATCTGTTTTGTTTTCTTCACCCTTTCACTGCTGAGGCATTTCACGCCTCTGTGCTGAGGTCATTTTTACCGGTTTTGCTCATCATGTTTAAACGTGTTTTGAAGGCTTATTTTAGTATATGACCCAGACATATTATATATCGTTCTTTCCGTCAGACTCGGCAGATTCATAATATGTCATTATTATATGTATACGTCATGTCCTGTCTGTACATTATAACAAAAAAATACAATAAAATTAAAATTTTCAATAATTTACAACGTGTAAAGTGTTTTTTTTCACATTTTAACATGCTATGGTTTGCGGTTATATTTTCTATGGGGTGCGCTTGTTAAAAAAATTAGAAATGGGGACTCGTTACATTTTTTTGGGGGGAAAACTACACGTTTTTTAACAAGCACCTTCATACAAAAAATGTTAGTGCAGTATCATTGTTCACATTATAATTGAAATGGGATCAATATTGCTGCATTAACAAAACAAACAAAAACAACCTCTTTTTTTTAATATTTTTTTTTTATTTATTTATTCTTTAACTTGCATGGTTATGTTTAGTATCGTTGGAAAGGCCATGCTCTGGCTGATCCAACAATACCAGACATTAACCCCTAGCTGCCACGGATCGGGAGATAGGGGTTTCATTGGAACCCCCTATCTCCACCATTGGTGGCAACTAGGGGTTAACTCCCGGACTGACGTCATTGCGTCGTCAGGGGCCATTCCCGGAAGCTTGGCCGACATCCAAGATGTTGGCCAGCTCCGGGAGAGGATCACAATTCGGCACTTTTCAGCGCTGAATCGTGATCCAGCACCCAAGGGGTTAAAGGCAGGCACGATTTGGAAAGGCAGGCTGTGCCCTTCCCAACCGTGCCTGCCTTCAGCCACTGGAGCTTCACGATAGGGAGGGAGAGAGGTCCGAAGGACCTCCCCCCTCCCTTTCAGGCACCTCCTCTGCACTCACGGGGTGGCGCCTGAAATAGATGTCATTGCGCCGCCGCAATGACATCTATCTTCCCCCCCGGGGTCCCGGAGTGCCGGGCTGACATGCAAGATGTCAGTCCGCACCGGGGGGGCCAGCAATCATCCAGAATTCCGGCTGACTGCTGCCTCCTGTGCTAGGACACGCTCAGCACGTCCGTAGCACAGGAGGAACACTTGGCAGGACTTTGTCGGGTTTTGCAGTGACTTTTCCCTGCATTACGACAGCCCTGTGGTGCTTGCTGAATACACGCGTTGCGTTTCACTTTTCAAACATTCAAGCGTACTTTTTTTTCACTCCATTCGCCTGCGGTGTTGGCTTTTTCCGGCGGCTGCTCTGCGCTGTGATCGGCTCCTGCTCGGGTTTCTCCGTCGTGTTTGGCGGGGTTAATCCAGATGTTTTTGCGGGTTTCGGTGTGCATTCGCGTGGATTTTGCGGTGAATGTTCGGCAGGTTTTCGACGCCTTTTCCCTGCTCTACGACGACCCTGTGGTGCTTGCTGAATGCATCGCAGGGTCGCCGAAATGGGATCGCCAAATCGCACCGAAATGAAGAGAACAAAGTCACCAAACGTGCAGTGACTTTTCGATTCTCTTCGAATAATCCTTCTAGGCCCCTATTACATTCTTTGCGCAATTTCGTTCGCGCAACAGAAATTTTTTTCCGAGCATCGTCTGGCGTTATAGTGCGAAACTTAACGGAGTATTCCTATCCGAACGCATTTTCTCATCTGTCTGAAAATAACGTTCATAAAAACCACGAGCAAAATGAAGAGTAATACGCGCGCAGTAACATTGCGCACGTAAATCAGTGTGCAGACTGTTTTTTCGCGGGATTCAGATCAGAATTAAGAACCTTAATTGACATTAATTTACCTTAATTGACTCACTTAAGTTTTTGCGCCTGTCAAAGTAAATCTGAGAATATAGGCTGCAGCAATAATAGAAACAAGCACGAATTCACAATTTTATTGTTTGGGTATGTGTAGAATGTGTAACTATACTTTGCTGTATTTTTTTTTTCGTGCTGGTGTTTTTCGTTTCGGCCAGAACGTTCCGATTTGCCGTTACCACCAGCTTTTAAAAGACGTTAAAATTATGCGCGCAAACGTCGTTCGTAAAAAGATGCGCATCGATTGTAATTCCCTTCCGCATACCAGCGCACGAATGCATTTGTGCTCCCAATGTTAAGTATAGGACGCGCACAGTTCATCACGCTCAAGCAAGTCCATCCTCGTTAAATGATAACGCGCATCGTTTGCGCAAACATTGTAATACGACGTTCAGCGCAAAGGGTTTTGCCCCTCGCACAAATGCGCATTTACGCATGCAAACGAAAATGCGCGAGGAATGTAATAGGGGCCCTAGTGTTTTTTCAAAGTATACAAAGTGTAGGGGCCACAGGTATTTGAGGTGTGTGTTTGTTGGCGCTTGGATAGTAAGAGAAGTGTAATATAGAATTGAGTGAAAGTAAAAATGGCATAAGGGGTTATTCAGAGAGAGTCGATCTGGCCCCGAAATGTAACCGGACACTGAAATTCAGCATACAGCTACATTTCGGGGGTATTTGGCTATTCAGAGAGCAGGCAGTTCGCCAAGTTGGTGACTTGCCTGCATATTTGGTGCCTGTTTGAAGGCAGTGAAATCCCCATCGAGAAGCAACGGTTAATCTATTCAGAGACACCGAACAGCAGAGAAAAGTTGCCGAAGTGCCCTGCTGTTTGGTGTTTTCATTCGGCAGCTTTATTCAGGTGAATCCCATAGGCTTAAATGTTAATATTCCCGTTTTTTAATTTAATATCTAATAAACCGTTCATTATTTTGATCTGCAGCAAAAAGTCTCTTTATAGGTGTCTTTAGGATCTCTTAGGCATTTTTCAGGATTTTTTCGTCAACCCCCCCCCCCGTCTTTATAGCATGCCCGGCAGTGTTAACGGGTTATTACAGACAAGGTGGAAAGCCTGCCCAGAGGGCAGTCTACTGTGGATATACTGCCCCATCTCGTGGATATATGCCCCAGCTCGTGAATATATGCCCCAGCTCGTGGATACTGCCCCAGCTCGTGGATATACTGCCCCAGCTCGTGGATACTGCCCCAGCACGTGGATACTGCCCCAGCTCGTGGATACTGCCCCAGCACGTGGATACTGCCCCAGCACGTGGATATTGCCCCAGCTCGTGGATACTGCCCCAGCTCGTGGATACTGCCCCAGCACGTGGATATTGCCCCAGCTCGTGGATATTGCTCCCCAGCTCAGACCCCAGACCAGACATGGGGCGGCTGTTCGAATGCTCTATCGGCATTCAGACAGCCGCCCCATGAGCTCCGTCTCCGCATACTTACCTTCCCGAGCGGCGAAGTGAAAATTTCCCCGCTTCCGCTCGTTGAAGGACCAAAGCCGCGGTCACGTGGGACTCCCACGTGACCGCGGCTTGGGTCCTTCAAAGAGCGGAAGCGAGGGAACTTTCCCTTCGCCGCTCAGGGGTTGGATGCGCGCGGCAGCCGGGTAGAGGCTGCGAGCACAGCCTCTACCCGGCTGCTGTGTGCATCTTGTAACCGCCGTGGCGAGCGCACAGTCGGCTCGTGCCGCGGCGGTTGCATGCACGCGCAGCCAACCGCCGCTGGTTGCGCACGCATGCGCAGAGTAAGGCTTGACGACGGACACGCCAAGCCTTACTCTATTATAGTATAGGATTGTTACAAGCTGAAGTGTCTTATACACTGTGGGCTATGTTACATTCGCTGCGCAATTGCGTTTGCGCAGCGCAATTTTCTTTGCGCACGGTAGAATGCATTATCGCGCGAAACTTAACAGAGCATTCCAATCCTCGTGCATTTTTTCATCCGTCAAAAAATAACGCAAGTAAAAACGACGCGCACAAATAGGCGCAAAGTACATTGCGTGCAGAAATCTGTGTTCGGACTGTTTTTTTCACGGGATTCAGCCAATCAGAATTAAGAACCACCATTTTCAAACGTTAGGTTGTTGCGCAAGTCAATCTGAGTATGTATGCTGCAGGAAAAAAATAAAGCAATTTATTAATTTTGTTTGGGTATGTGTAGAATGTGTAACTGTACTGTGCTGTATTTTATTTTTATTTTTTTTAGGTTCGGCCAGGACTATCACATTTACAGTTACCACCTGCTTTTCAAAGATGTTACGAAAATTTGTGCAAACCTTTGTTTCTGTGCACGAACGCATTTGCGTTCGCACAGGTTTATTCGCGGTAGACGCAAATGCGCATAGTTTGCGCGAACGTCGGAATACGACGTTCTGCGCAAATGGTTTTGTCCTCGCGCAAATGCGCATTTGCGTGCGCGCAAAACCGATGCGCGAGGGAGGCAATAGAGCCCAGTATGTATAGAATGGACAGTCGCCATGGAAACAGATGAGATGCACATGCACACTTATTGGTTTGCATAACACTTTTTCTATTTGTAGATCTCTTCACTGATTCTATGTTTGATTTTATAAAAATACTCCACTATGGCCTTTATAGTAATTTCCTTCCAAAACCTCTACACCAGGCGGTGCTCAGCCTTGGCCCTCTAGATGTTTCGGAACTACGTTTCCCATAAGGCTCTGTCGACCTAATGAGTATTGAGGTGGGAGGTATTTCTAAAACTTCTGGGGAGGGCCAATGTTGAACACCCCTACTCTACACCATATCTGTGTGACATAGACTAAAATATAAAACAGCGCCACCGAATGGGAGATTATGGTATTGCTTGAGATAGAATAGCAGCTGTGTCTCACAAGAGATGTTATGTCCTTCACAATCACCTATAGACATTGATAAACAGTTCATCCATGTGAGTCCAGAGCTAGAAAAGGGATTTGTGTTCCTCAGACCAGATGACCACTTTGTGGGTTGGTAATACCTCCAAAAGAAAAATGTATATATAGATCCAACTACAGAATTAAATTGAGCCATATATAATTATGGGCTCAGGACCACATGAGTGGAACCATTTTTATTAATTAATTAGATTTATTACCTAATTGATTTGCATTATTTACAGTTTTTTTCTTTTGTTGGTATTACCAACCCAAAAAGTGATCATATGGACTGAAGAACACAAATCCTTTTTCTAGCGCTGGACTCACATTGATGAACTGTTTATTTAAAACTAAAATACGGCTTGGAAACATTATTTATCACACTGACCTTATTGTGACCAGAAACAATGAGCCAAAGCAAAACATCTCACACTGGGCATTCCAGTCCACACTGGTTATTCACGTCCACTTTCAGGCAATTAGTCGTTTTCATAATCTTTTCAATAGGTTATTAATAATAATAATTAATAGAACTTACAGACATTTATAAAGACTTCCATTCTTGCTCTCTGCAGACAGGTTTTGGGTTGACCAGTTGGACGTCGTTCCTGCTCTCCCCGGAGGAGCCGTCTCCATTCCTTGTTCCATAAATCATCCACCCGGGAGTAACGTTACTCTCCAGAAAGTCACATGGAGGATGGGAAAAACCTGCTACACGACTGATAGTGAAGAGGTCTACACATGGGAAAGGAGGGGTAACAGAGGGCGTTTTTCTATCCTGGACTTCCCCAGGAATCTCGCCCTGGGCATAGATTACATTCAGACCGGAGATGAGAAACGCTACTGCTGTGCCGTCAAAACCAGTGAAGGGACATTCATCAAAAGACAAGGCACCCAACTAGTGACCGAAGGTAAAACATCTCAAACTCTGAAGGTCAGGGGTCACGTCAAGCATGAACACATGGGAATGCAGTTCCTTCTCTATTTTCTAAGTGAGAACAGAGTTCCTTATTGACCCACATATTGAAAAGCTTCTAATAGGTTCCAACCTAAAAAAAAAGCACCTTTATTTCCCCTCAAGCCTTGCTGTGTTTCCCAGTCTCATGCCATGCCGTATTTCCCATTCTCAAGCCTTGCCATGTTTTCCAGTCTCAAACCTTGCCGTGTTTTCCAGTCTGAAGCCTTGCCGTGTTTCCCAGTCTCAAGCCTTGCCGTGTTTCCCAGTCTCAAGCCTTGCCGTGTTTCCCAGTCTCAAGCCTTGCCGTGTTTCCCAGTCTCAAGCCTTGCCGTGTTTCCCAGTCTCAAGCCTTGCCGTGTTTCCCAGTCTCAGGCCTTGCCGTGTTTCCCAGTCTCAGGCCTTGCCGTGTCCTCCTACTCTTCAGTCTGTTCTCCAGAATAAAGTGTGCATTCTGGTTATAAATGTCTCCAAGATCCTCGTGTCTACAGATTCTGTTGTTGTCAGGCTCCAACTATGTTTCAGACTATACTCAGTGTTTATACCAGTGTCCTGCCTCTCATCCTCAGTCTGTTGGTCCTCCTGCAACCTGCAACCCACCACTCTTCTTCACATCACTGTGCGTACACCATTGCATCTTGGGCTCATAATCCTGCTGAGCCGGTACCCACGCGGAACCAATCCTGACAAATCGTGTAACTTTCTCAATCAAGTATCCACAAAGAAACTTATAAACAAGTCTATGTATAGTCTCCTCCCTAAATTTAATTAGACATATGACCTATCATAAGGCTTCTGAACCTTTTTCATAATGTACAATTAGTTTGCGTTGACATAAATGACGCACCTCTTGATTATGAGTAGAATGCCTTATTTTGAGAAGTTTTCTTTTCTAGCCAACGTCTTCTGACGTTTGATGTGATTTCCATATTAAACATAACAAATGGAGAACATGTAACTTACTCAGAAAAAGGAAAGTGAAGAGGGCGTCCTTCAAAATCTGTGTATTTACTGCCTACAAACCAACCCAGCTTTATAGTAGGACAACCAGGTGAAATGTGAAAGTGCCAGAGGTTGCTTGAGGTGCCTAGAGGGGGACCCCGCCTGACAAGGCCTAACAAGGCTGAAATTATTGCATGGGGTTGTTGCACCTCTCATGCAGAGATGACATCCTTGGCATTCCAGTACTGGCCGCCTCGGTGATAGCAGTCTAATTTGCATATCAAAGTCATCTCTGTAATGGCTCCATCGAGCTAAAACCTTGAGACCTGAGCATTCACCCACCTTAGAGCAGGCATCGTTGCTTGTTCTCAGGACCCTCACAAACATTGTTTTTGCTCAGTTATTAATGTTAAAGTTTTTTATATTTTAAGGTGAAAAATCCCTCCCAGAAGTCAACATCACTCAACCCCAAGAATCCATGACCAAGGCTGGAGACTCAATCATTATCAACTGTTCCTTCACCACCCACCAAGAGGTAGACCTTCTGTACGTCAGGGTCTACTGGAGAGTGGGCAGTGCCTGGGGACCTTATGCCTTTCATCCTTCAGAGGAGATGGTTGATCCAAGATATAGAGGAAGAACTGAGCTGACTGTGGACAGAGGTCTCCACATTCTGAATGTAACAGTGGAGGACGCTGCCTCATATTACTGCTTTGTGATGCTTACATTGTGTATCAAACCTTTCCAACATAGCTCAATATTTCACCACGGACAAGGAACCAGACTGACAGTAAAAGGTAAGTTAAAGAATCTGTGTGCCATGGTACATTGCTATGTTTCCACATTTTCCCTTGCTATTAGATACACACTCTTCTCCACGTTCTATTAGGCTCTTCCATCTACTCCTCTTCTCTACCAAAAATATATTTACACCTCACCATAATCACTGTTTTTTAATGTCTTCCCAATCTGAAAGATCCCAAATACCTTTACAAGTCATTCCCTACAATTACCAAATTTTCCTATCCGGTGACGGAAATTTTGGATTTTAATAAAGACTCAGAGGCGAGTATTTGCTTTTCTCTTCTTTATTTAACATACAGAAGCAAAAGAATTTAACAAAAAACACCTAACATCCCAACGTGGGAGTATCCCTTCCCTCAGACCCTGGCCACCCCCACATCCCAGTCCATAGGGGGGCATGTCTGGAGCATCATTTCCTCTTTATAGCGCTCCGAACAGCTCAGTAGAACTCAAGCAATGTACTAGGGTCCACAGGGAAGGTAGGAAACTGAGAAAACTTCTGACCAGCGTTTCAAGGTCCTGAAAGGAAACATAAACACGAAATCTAGGTCAACACGACGGGAAGACTAATCGTCCCCAAATCCCGACATACACATGCAAGCATTCAGTAAGCGCGGTTACCGCGACAGTACGCGGGCGCCCCATACCACATCAAAATAACAACCGATATATGGAGAACAAAGCATCCACACAACCCACAACGGGTTGGAGCGGTGGGAAATACTCGCCTCCGAGTCTTTAAATCGATGAAAACCGATGAGAGGGACGTCTTGGTCCTACGGGACACATCAAAACGAACCCCCTCCGGAACGAAGGAGCAGATCTGGAAATCCAATGCCCTTACGTCACTGACTCGTTTGCATGAAATCAAACACAACAACACCAGCAGTTTGGTGGATAGCTGTCATAATTATAGACCGTTGTTATCCGGCCAAGAACGTAGAAACAGTAAGACCACCGAAACATCCCAGGTGGAGGTGTATCTGGGCAAGGGAGGATGGGAAAGTCTGACCCCTTTAAACAGACGGCAAACCAAAGGATGACGTCCAGCCGGAACGCCGTCAAACCCGACATGACCAGCCAAGATAGCGGATCGGTAAACATTGACCGTCCGAAAGGCCAAACCCCCGTTGAATTGTGAGGCCAGGAAATCCAATACAGATTCTAAAGGAGCTGAAATGGAATCCTGACCCCGTCCCACACACCAGCGGTGCCAGCTGTCCCAGGCAGAACGGTATGCATTTCTGGTGCCCGGAGCCCAGGCGAGTCGGAGCAGTTCTGCAGCTGCGTCCGAAAGCTCATAGCGTTGCCAGGCGAACCTGAAACAAGCCAGGCCATCAGAGGCAGTCGACCCTCCAGGAGCAGCGGGTGAGGGAGACCGCACGGATCTAGGAGTAGGTCCCGAGACCAAGGCAGAAGCCGCAGTATGTCCATGGACAATTCTAGCAGCGTAGGGAACCATGTTTGCATCGGCCACCATGGCGCGATGAGAACTAATTCCGACGGGGATGAGCGAAGTTTGCCCAGTACGGCTCCGAGCAGTTGGAACGGTGGAAAGGCGTAGAGGCGAGCCGTCAGCCAATTCTGTAGGAGTGCGTCTGTCGCCTCTGCCTCCGGGTCCGGTCTCCAGCTGAAAAACCTCTGCAACTGACAGTTCAGCCGAGACGCGAACAGGTCCACCAGTAGCGGACCCCATAAGTCGTAGAGAGCGCCGAAGACCGATGGGAGGAGTTTCCAATCCCCCGACTCTTTGAAGTTGCGGGAGTTCCAATCCGCCACAGTGTTGTGTAACCCTGGTAGGAATTGTGCCCTTACGTAAAGGCCTCGAGGAAGGCAAAACTCCCACAGGCATGTAGCCATAGTCGTTAGAGCCAGCGATCTGGGACCTCCCAAGGCGTTGATGTACCGTGCCGCCGGGAAGTTGTCTAGGCGTAGTAGGAAAGACCAGTGTACAGTGCCGCGTATGAAGCAACGAAGGGCAAACAAGGCCGCCAGGAGTTCTAGCGAGTTTATGTGCAGTTCCGTTTCCTCCGTCGACCAACGACCCCCCCGTCTCCAGTGGACCGCACCGGGCCCCACAGCCCAAGTGACTGGCGTCCGATTCGATCACCATCGTGTGCATTGGGTCTATCACCGGATGGGAGTTCCACTCCGACCAACCGGTTGACCACCAACGCAGATCTAGAATTGCGTCGTCCGAGAGGGCAACCAGGTCCCTTTCCGGAGAGAACAGGCCGTAAATCGTTGGAGGGCCCGATATTGGAGAGGAGCCGGGAGAACTGCCAGATGTGTGGCTGCCAGAAGACCAACCACTCGAGCTAGAGATCGAAGAGTCTTCGACTTGACCCTCAACAAGGAGCGGACCTCCTTTTGGATGGACTTCACCTTGGAGTCTGGAATACTGAGTGTCATGGATCGTGAGTCCAGAGTGAAACCCAAGAATTCCAGACGCTGGGTAGGAATCAGCAGTGACTTTTCCTCGTTGACGAGGAACCCCCAGATCCTGTAGGAGGGACACCGTCCACGACACGTGGAGGGACGTTCAGGATCGAGAAGTCGACATAATCAGTATATCATCTAGGTGATATGACCAGTCGTATCCCCCGGGACCGAAGATGGGCCATAACCGGTTTCATCAGCTTCGTGAAGCACCACGGAGCAGACGAAAGGCCGAATGGGAGGCATTTGAAGCGCCAAAGGTCTCCGTCCCATGGAAAGCACAGGTAGTCGCGACATTCCACTGCCATAGGAACGGACAGATACGCATCCCTGAGATCCAGCTTCGCGAGCCAGTCCCCCGTACGCAACAAGTCTCTCATGGTGTGTACCCCTTCCATCTGAAAGTGTTGGTACGTGACCCATTCGTTGAGATCCCTTAGATTGATGACTGGTCAAAGTCCCCACCCATTTTGGCGACCAGGAAGAGGTTACTGATGAATTTTGAGGCGGACCCTGACACCCGCTCTATCGCTGCCTTCCTTAGCAGAGTCTGGACCTCTGATCGCACCAGAAGCGTCTGGTCGGTTGAGAAGCGCAACTGGGGAGGTGGATGATCGCGCAGGGGTGGGAGCGCTGCAAAGTCGATCATGTATCCCTTTATGGCTTGGAGCACCCAGGGATCTGTGGAGATACGGGCCCACGCCTCGGGGAAGAGTCCCAAATGACTCCCTACCGGGAGCGAGTGATCCGGAATCAAGATTGGCAGGCTTACCTGATGGACGACGTGGATAGTTGGATCCTCTACCACAGTAGCCGCGGCCGCACCAGCAGCCTGCTCGGGACTGGTATGATGGTCCAACGGGACCAGAGTCTTGGGCTCCCGATGAGGGTTGGGCGGGGCCTTTTGGTTGCGGGAAGGACCCGCTCTGCCGGCAGCACAACCCCGATAGTTGCCGGCTCTCCCAAAAACACGCTTGGGACCAAAGACCTTTTTGATGGAGGTCTCGACCTTTTCCAGATTGGTGAAGGTTCCTGCGTATTTTCCAAGGTTTTTAATAAATGCTTCCCCAAATAAAAGTCCTTGGCCTTCACTGCCCATATCTTTGCTGGCCATAGTGGTCAGTTGGGGATCCATTTTCAACAGGATCGATTTCCTGCGTTCAGCGGCCAGTGCAGTGTTGGCAGCTCCCAGGAGGCATAAGGAGCGTTGGACCCATTCCACCACCATGCCTGAATCCATGTTAGCGCCCTGTAGGCGAGCTTCGTCTGCCACATCAAAGATGTGGACTAGCGGGGCCGCCATGTCCAGCACTTTGTCCTCGCACACTCTAAAAGCGTGGTCAATGCCACGTTTCGGGGACCATCCCTTGGTGGTAATATACTTTTGAAAGTCCAGGTCCACCTCCGGGGTAATGCAGGTTTTCCCCGCGGTGGTTGGACGTGGGCATTCCGCTCTCAGATTGGCCCGGGTTTCTCGATCCATGGGGAGACGCACATGTGCGTCCACCCATTTCTCGACGTGCGGTTGTGGTGACCATGCCGTGGATCGGGGGTTAGTGACCTGTACGGGGTCAAACATGGGGTGGCCCTGTGGGTCCCATATAACGACCGCAGTCGCATTGCGTTTGGGGACGTATGGCTCCTCCTCGACCATCAGGTCGGAATCATCCGGTGTGTGAAGCTCGATGGCTTCGACATCCTCCCCATGCTCGGGTTCCTCACTCTCCGAGTCACTGTTCACTGGGAGTAAGCTGCGGCCTGGGCTTGAGCTTTTTATCATCGACCGCTTTTGTCGCCTCGCGGTCAGAGGCTCTTTTACGCGAGACGTACTCACCATCGTCAAAGAGCAGTGTTGTGGGGTTGCCAGCCCCTCTAGGAGCAAAATCACCGTGCCGTACAATGGCCAAAGAATCGGGTTCATATGGTGTCGCAGATCGGGAGGACGCCACAGATTCGCAAATTGGGCAAAGTGGTGGGGGTCCCATAGACGTGAATGGGGATCTAAAGGACTGACTATGGGAGGGACCAGCCTCCAGGGAATCTCTAAGGGAAGATACCGCCGAGGCCACGGTGTCCGCTATGGTGGAGCAGAGCGCGGCTTCCATTGCAGCAAAGTGTGCCTTTGATTTTGAATGGCGGCGTTGGGGGGAACCTTGTGCCTGAGGGTCTCCTGAGGCCGAGCGTCAGGAACTCGCGGCGGATTCAAACCTGGGAGAGGTCAAATGAGATTCCGAGTCAGGTTTAGAGAGGGACATCCTACAGCATGTCTGGAAGGTACTCGTGCATGTTTAAAATGGCGCCGGGCTTTGAACTGAAGCGCAGACGTGAGGAGATTCCCAGACTCCGCCCCCTCGCCTCGTGAGTAGAGCGCGAAAACAAGGCAGTGGGAATGCGCAAGGGTTTTCAAGCGTTTGGACGGAGCCGGTGTGTTAGGGCAAGTGGGACAGGAGCGTGGTTACCCAGATAACAAGCAAGGGGAGTACAATGTACAGTGCTAGTATGACAATTCGTATCTGCGGAACGGCAGTCATTGCGGTTTCGCAGGTGGCCCCAGGCGCCGTTCCCTGCAGTTAGAAGCCGGGTAGATCAGGCACAGGGATGAAATAACAAAAAAAATTCACTCCAACACAAAGAAACACGTAATTTTTGCAGAGCATAAAATGGAGTACTTATCTCTGTGAGGAGCAGCAAAAGAAGAGGAAATGATGCTCCAGACATGCCCCCCTATGGACTGGGATGTGGGGGTAGCCAGGGTCTGAGGGAAGGGATACTCCCATGTTGGGATCTTAGGTGTTTTTTGTTAAATTCTTTTGCTGCTGTATGTTAAATAAATAAGAGAAAAGCAAATAGGAGCCTCTGAGTCGTGTCTTAAAATTAATGTTTATGCTGAAGGACTCGTGGGTTCCTAAAATTGATCTCTGCACCAGTTTATTCTCATGATTATTTGAATTCCAGTGATTTACATGTCCTGGATCCAATATTGTGGACACGGACCACCATGTCAATGTAATAGAGCAGCAGGAAATGCTAGCAGAATGCTTGGTTGTGTAGGGAGAGGTATTAGCAGTAGGAAAAGGGAAGTGCTCATGCCACTGTACAGAGCACTGGTGAGACCTCACTTGGAGTACTGTGTGCAGTACCGGAGACCGTATCTCCAGAAGGATATAGACATCTTAGAGAAAGTTCAGAGAAGGGCTACTAAAATGGTGTACGGCTTGAAGGAGAAAAGTTACCAGGAAAGGCTTAATGATCTTAACATGTACAGCTTGGAAAAAAGACGAGACAGAGGAGATATGATAGAAACATTTAAATACGTAAAGGGAATCCACAAGGTAGAGGAAGGGAGTATATTTAAAAGGAAACAAAGTAGCAAAACAAGAGGACATAGTCTTAGATTAGAGGGGCAAAGGTTTAAAAGTAACATCAGGAAGCATTATTTTACTGAGAGGGTGGTGGATACATGGAACAGTCTTCCAGTAGAAGTGGTAGAGGCCAAAACAGTAATTGAATTTAAGCAGGCATGGGATAGGCATAAGGCTATCCTAAACAAAAGATAAATCCAGGTAAAGTATCCATGTAATTGGGCAGACTAGATGGGCCGAAAGGTTCTTATCTGCCAACATTTTTCTATGTTTCTATGTTGTTTTGCCCAAAGGGCACATTTCCATGTTCTTTCTTTTATCATTAATTTTATTATTATCATCATCATTTATATGGCGCCAAAAGTTTCCTAAGTACTTTACAATAACCAAAGGGAATGAGCCAAATTAAGACTTACATAGGAACAGAAATGAGGTGTAGAGGGTCCTGCTCGAATGAGCTTGCAGTCTAGAGGAATTGGGATGGAGGAAGACAAAGGGTTTTTTTTTGGACATCAGGGTCACTAGTACTAGTGTTACAGAATTGATGAGGACAAGAAAGGGGTCTCAATCATGATGTGGGGGAGGAGAGGTATTGGTCAGCATCAGTAATGTGATATGCTAATCTGAAGAGATGGCTTTTAAGTGATATCTAGAATACCCGAAGATTAGGGGACAACCTGATAGGGTGAGCTAGGTCAATCCATAGGAATGGAGCTGCCCTTGAGAAGTCTTGGAGGTGAGAGTTGGTGGGCCGAGTGGAGACAGAGGACAGGCGGAGGTTGCCTGCACACTGGAATGATCAAGAAGGGACATGCTTGTGGAACAACAAAGACATGTAAAGAAAGGGTTGCATTGCTGAGGGCTTTGAACGTGAGTGTCAATATTTTGAATTGTATCCTGAAGGGTACAGGAAGCCAATGCAGGGACCGGCAGAGGGGAGGAGGTATGTGAGGAGCGTCGGGTGAGAAATATAAGCCTGGCAACTTCATTCATTACATTTTTGTATGTGTTTGTAAAGCTATTACACACTACAATGTAGCGTGCTTTATTGGGATTGCATTTTGTTTCAAGGTTGGAGTGAGATCTGGGTGGAGCAGTTGGATGCCATCATTGCCATCCCAGGACAAAGTATCAGTATTCCATGTTATATCCATTATCCCCCTGGGATGCGAATTACTGTACAACGTGTGACCTGGAGAATGGGAAGGAGCTGCAATTGTTCAGAGAGTGAAGAAGTGTACACATGGCAGATGCCCAGTACCAAAGGACGGCTCAAGTTAGAGTTTTTGCCTTTGGATCTATCCCTTAATATACATGAAATCCTCACTGGGGATGGGAAACGTTACTGCTGCCGAGTGAAGACCAGTGAAGGGGAATTTATGGCAATGAATGGCACCGAGTTGGTGGTTGATGATGAAGCAGCCAATGGTTTGTTAGAATTAAATGTTGATTTATGTAGAGAATTTGATTCCAAGTATAATTTACTAACTTCGTATTTGATGTTGTAAAAAGAGAACTGGACACCTTTCTTCTGACTTGAAGCACCAGATGATGATGATGCCATCTTTTCCAACAGCTTCACATTCACAGTATTAATATAATTAGTCTGCAGTGCTCTCTGTTGTTTTGTTTTGGAATCCCTTGGAGTGTGCATATCCACTAACCAAAGTTTTGTTTAAGAAGGAACAGTGGTTTAAATTCACTAGACTTCAGGGAAGAACTGTGGCGAAAATCTGGTAAATTCTATGTTTAGAGTGCTGCCAGCAGATTTGCTGCAATTCCTTCCTGCCTAGGTTAGTTTGCGTAGCGCTCAGCTATATACTCCACCCAAGCTGCAGGACACAAACGGCCAAATGTCACTACGCCAACGATGCACATGGACGTTCTGGCACATGAAGGTGGCGCAAGAGTAGATGGAGTCTTACCACCTACATAAACCTTGGCCAATGTCTAGTGCCTGCCCTGTTGTGGTTCTCTCTAGACCCAATATCACTTGTTTGTCGGGGTAAAAAGGGCTATGTTTCATGTCTGATTGCATTATTGTATACCGACCTGGCTAGTTATTGGCTTTGTCTACTCTATCTCTATGTTGTACCGACCCAACTAGTTACTGACTTTGTCAACTTTGTCTCTCTCTTGGACCAACCCAGCCTGCTATTGCTCTCCCGTACCTGTGTCTCTCCACTTCCGTTACTTTTGTTTTGTCTCTCTCTATTACATCTAAGGGCTGGTTCTCTTCCTGTCTCTGCAATATACTCCCGTTCCACTCACTTGAGGTTCCAGCCCATGACACGTTATCAATCCAGCCACTATAAGGACTGGCAATTGGGATTAGTATGGGCTCCTCATCACCATATAGCATAATCCAACCATTTGAGAGACCGGCGCAGTTCCTGGCACAGAGGTTTCCTGGTCCTGCATGTAGCGGTCTCCCACAACCATACACCAACACAAGGTTTCAGTGGGCTTTCGTATTGTTTCCACCACAGTTTCCACCCTACATAGGCTACTTAATTTACCATTGTTTTGGACTTTGATATTGTCAAGTTGTCCCTGCACTGTTCTCTCCTGTTGTCACTGCAGTTTGAATGGGAGGCCTATGGAGATTGCCCCTGTTACTCACCATTATGTCAGACAGTGCTATACAACAGTAAAGAAGGACTAGTCACACCTTAGGCAAGTTATGTGAGAATAAGGCTGGTAGTTGTTCATCGATGTGTATATGGCGAGTATGGACAGATCTCTGCTTATTAACAGAAAAGTACAAAGGGCAACTGGTCTTTCATTGACCTTCACAATGTTATCCTCTAGAGTTCCCACTTGCGCCGGTCCGAACAGAGCTGGAAGTAACAGGAACTAGCTAGAGTTCCTTTTAGTTCCAGTTTCTGTACAGTCCGACACCAATGGGGACGAGCTCCAGAGGACATCAATGGACGGGGCTGAGTATTACTGCTGATAGGCTCTGAAAATTTTATATTAAACCGCCCAATAAGGCAATATGGCAATGAGTTTTCAGTGTTCTTTGCAGTGCTGCTCGTCTTCATTGGATTGTTTTTCGTCAGCTCTTACCCTATAGTTGCATGTGGCCATGGTGTATCTATGGATCAACAGTTAGCATAGCAAAGGTGCATCTAACACTCTGACCTATCGATTTATGTTCTATGGCCAGAAGTCTCTGGAATCAATCACAAAAGCCATTCTTTAGTGTTTTGGCAAACAACGCTGAAACTCGCCATTGTTACAAACACGATAAACTATGGTGATCACAGTAGGGAAAATCAAAGAACGACTGTAAGTTTCATTGCAGCTTCTCCTGCCCTTCTATGAGTTTCCTTATCTGGATCCATAAAGTTCAACGTGGTCTTCACAATGGCGAATTTCATCGCTATTTGCAACAACAATGAACAACGGCGTTCTATGAATAACATTATATAGTTTCTATAATCTCCATTTTATCAGCACCTGACTTTAACATCTTGTTTTTAATTCGTTTGGATACCGGTTTAACATTCAATGAAACAAACACCATGTTCCGTACACACTTTTTTACAGATTTAATGAAAAATCCATCTAAATGGGTCATTGTTGTGATCCGATCTGTCATGTTCTGCGCTGTTATTCTGTGTGGGATTCTAGGATATAACAATGTCAGACGTAAGTACTTTTTAAAATATATTTATTCCTTTTACATAGTTTCATTTTTTCTATTATTCAATGCTGTATAAGGTCAAAAAATACCAAATTTACATCTAATCTCACAGTGCAGAGGGCATCACAATCTACTAGAGATGTGCGTTTCGGTCCGAAGTAAAATGACAAAATTCTATAAAAATCTAACGAATTGATTACATTTTTTCAAAACAATTCGTTCTGCCGTTTCACTCAGATTCAGCACTGCATCTCTGTCCATTGGCCGTGGTGCTGAATCTGTTGTATTAAGCACCACAGGCCATGGACACCGCCATGGGGCCGTTCAGCGGCAGTGAAATTCCCCATAGACAAGTAATGGTTAATCTATTCAAAGAACACCGAACAGCACTGACATGTCAGAGAAATGCCCTGATTTTCGGTGGTTCATCCGACAGGTTTAAACAGGCAAATCCCATAGGTTTCAATGTAAAAAATATTCCCCGTTCTTCTTAAATATTTATTCGACCATTTATTCTTTTCACTTGCAGCAAAAAGTCTCTTTTACTTTTTAGGATTTTTTAGGCAGTTTTCTGGATTTTTTTGACACCTTTGGATTCCTAATTATTTTAAAACAATGGGCCTTTTTTTCTTTGCCAATCACAGCATTTTTTTTTCCTTTCCTTCAGTCTAGCTGATTTTGGCGGGTGCTGTCCTTGGTGCTGAATAGGTTTCGACACCAAGGACAGGGGGATTAGGGTATCTTTTTTTTTTTACCTTAATCTAAGTAATTAAATAAAAACGAAACAACGAATCAATACGAAATATGAAATACTAATAAAATCTAAATAAATCAATTCTAAATACGAAATATTAATAAAAACTAAACAGTGAATCGATCAGAAATGTGAATCATGGTAACATAACGAATGCACCAAAATGAGCTAAAAAAAATGTAATGGACCGATCCAAAACAAGACAAAACAAAATTTTTCGTTGTGCACATGTCTACAATCTACCATGTCCTCTGGCTACAAGCAGCGGAAGGTTGGGAGCAAATAGTCCCTGGTGTCCTCCCATGGTCCTCCATGGTCCCACCACAGCTCCTGTGCAAGCCAACACAGAGCTCACTTAGGGTCGCATTTGGCTTAACGGAGTGCTATGGACACCAGGAGCTGATACCAGGGACCAGTATCTACAATGGACTCCCAAATATTCCCGCTTGAAGCACTATGATCGTTATTATTGAGCATAAACATAAGCATGGCTCAGGCTGGATTTTTCACTTTCCATTTCCTTTAACGGACAGGTTGCTAAAATGCAAAACACTGGGAAGCATTTGATTGGCTGCGTTACATGCTAGTTATGCACATGCCAATCATTATTGGCCGGCATCCAGCTACTTCCAGTGCGACAGGACAAAACATACATTTCAACTTAAAATAAAGGAGGTGGGAGTCAGCATTTGTCTCTCTTTTTTTCCCTAAAACTCTTAATAATTTGGAAAAACTGGTAAAAATGTCTGCATTGCCGCTTTAATCGCTCTTCAAAACCAAGAATATAAGGGACCCCACTGTGCACCCAGCCTTGTCTCACTCTGCTTCTTTATACAGTCAATCAGCACCATACAAATCTTTGTGTAATATATTTATCAGATGTTATTTTCTTTCTGTTTGTCTTTCATCAATATCTGATAATCGAAGATTTCGTACTTGGCCAGGAGATGTCTCCCCCACCAGGAATGGTAACCCTGCAAGAAAGCTGTGCATTGTAGTCTGTTCTGGAAGAATAGACTGTTCTGGAACTGTTCTGTTCAGGTTTATTATTTTTTTTTACCAAATAATGTATCACTGAATGAGTAGTTTCTGAAGATTTTCTGTATGAATATATAAATATAGTGACTTAAATGCATATCTTAGTTAACATGCCCCTTTTTCAGTTAAAGGGTTTGCCCTCAATATTCTCTTGAAAATGAAAAATGTAATTAAAACCAGTTATAGCTACATCTTGTACAAGAGGCCCCCTTCCTTCCCCTACTACAAGAGGTTAAGAAGAAAACAAGACTTCTTTTGTCCTGTCAATCTTAATTAAATATGACATGTTTGTGGGTTTTACTATGGTAATCTGTGTTGAGACAATCTTATTGGCTTATAAATGTGTCAGAGTTTTAATAAAAGAACTGTCTGGACAAACACATGTCAGATACTTGAAGTACGAAATCTGTGTGATTGTCTTAACTTATCTCCGCTATAGCATAGCACGGCTTTGCATCTTCCTTGCTTATATGAGAAAATACAGAAGTCTTTTTGGGATGCATGTTTGGTAAATATGAATAGGAATATTGATTTGATTTTTTTTTATCTAACAGTTACCATACTGGAGTTTAAGTGTTGCTGGAGTTAGATGCACGAATTTCTCTGAAAATTTAAAGACTGGGACAACCAGACAGAGATATGGTTATTTTCTGTCTATGATCACATACAAACACAAACCTCACTGTATTAAAAAAACACTACCACCAAAAAATGCAATGTCCTTATTGTGTTTATTTGATGTTGCTGATATCTTACATGTGATTTGTTTTCCTCTTATATGTTGAGTTAAGAGAACATTTTCCTCTATATGTGTCACTGGGTGCATCCATTGTGTGAGATTTTGTGTTGTAAACTGTCCCTCTCCACAGTATCTTTCCATCACTTGCTCCTCACTGTGTGACGTTGGCCATAGAATGGAGTGAATAGGTCTTTAAAACTCCATGTCATAGCTCATTTAGCTGCCAGTTCTTATCTTGAGTAGCCTCCTGAAGCTTTGTCTAAACATTCCATCCTCCATCTCATTAACTGGTAAATACTGTAGATTACATAAAGCACAACCACAATGTAAGAATCACTATTACATTTTGTTAAATAATGCAACATGGGAAACATGCACAAAATGGAAACAAGAGATAAAAAAATCTAACAGGGTTATCCAAAGAGATCCAAATTGCTTGAGAAAGGTAACCGAACGCTGAAAATCAACGTTCGGTTACCTTTCCTGGCCATTCAGCTATCCAGAGAGCAGGCAATTCGCCAAATCCTGGCGAATTGCCTGCACTTACTTTGCCTGTTCGGTGGCTGTTCGAGGGCAGTGAAATCCCCATGAAAAAGCACTGCTTCGGCTATTCAAAGAACACAAACCAGCAGTGAAAGGTTCCCCTAATGCCCTGCCATTCGGTGGTTTCATTTGACAAATTTATTCAGGAGAATCCCATAGGCTTCAATGTTAAAAATATTCCCGTTATAATTCAATATCTAATAAACCATTCATTATAAAATTCTGCAGCAAAAAGTCTCTTTATTTATAGATTTTTTATGATACTTTAAGCATTTTTCTTTTTTTTTTTTTAAAAAGTCAGATTTTTTTTTTTTTTTTTAAGTTTACTTATTTTTTCTGTAACAGCCCTTTTTATTATAGTTACATAGTAGTTACATAGTTACATAGTTATATAGGCTGAAAAAAGACATGCGTCCATCGGGTTCAGCCTCTCCCACTCTCCCTCTCTTATCATTCTCTGGACCGCATATGTAAATTTCAGACATTTTCGCTCAGTAGTTTCTTTGCAAACAGCGTTTCATTTTCACAGATTCATACAAACGGTTTTGCTAATTTATTCACCTCCCTTGTCTGCGGTCTCAGCTGCTTCGGCTGTGTTCGGCTCCGGTTTTCGGCAGGTTAATCCAGATGTTTTTGTGGCTTTTCAGCGTGCATTCGGTGGGTTTTGCGGTTAGTTTCCGTCAGGTTTGCGGCAGCTTTTCCCTGCAATTCGGGGATCCTGTGGTGTTTGCTGAATACACCGCAGGGTCACCGAAATGGGATCGGCAAAAGGAACCGAATTGAACGAAAAGTCACCGAACGTGCAGTGACTTTTCGAATCTCTGAATAACCCTGTAAGTGTTTTCCTTTTTACATGTAATTACTTCATAAAAATAGCAATTTGCCCTTAAATAAATGGGCAGATCCTACTGAAAGCCTCTGCCCAATTATTTATAGATTTTCATTTCTAGGTTATTTTACTCACCTTTTTGTCCCTCGCCATGCACTGCACCTCCTCTTCGGCTCAGGGACACCCGAACCTGGAAGTCCCTGCAGCTATATAATGTTGCTTGCGCTCCTATGCAACATGCGTAACATAAGAAACTCGCATTGCGCAGTGCATCGGGACTCAGACACTTTACGTACGCATGTCCCGTAGCGCCTGTACTGAATGATGGATCGGAGTTGCACACACATGCACAGATCTGGTCGATCGCTGCCTCTTGAGACCACTTGCTAAAACGGTCTCAGAGAGAGTTACATTATTGCGCTCTCTGCATGGTGGCATCACTAGTGACCAATCTGGCGGCTGGGAAGTTCAAAATCCCCGACTGCTGGTGACAATGGGTGGGGAGGAGGAAACTCCTTAACTTCACCAGCATTTTCTGCCAAATCAGGAGAGCGATTGGGGGGCGGATCACTACGTGATGAGTAGATTGTCCCTTTAACATTAAAATTAATGTGACCTTCTTGTAGAGTTACTTTTTTTTCCCATTTTATTGTATTTATAGTCCACTAGCCAGCAGTTTGTACATTTTTTTTATTTTTTTTATTTGCATTTCACAGGTAGGGAATGTTTTGTTAAAAGGAAACACGATGTTACAGCTTCGTCTTGCTGCCAAACCGTTCAAGAGGGACCAGGGCTGAAGAAGATGGAAGTTACATAATTCACAACCCAGCAATTAAATCAAAGGTTCACAATGGAATCTAGACGTACAATTCACCTTTCCAACCTGGTGTTTAAGAGATTTTCTGGGAAGCTACCAACCTACCTGAATAGGCTGCTTCCCCTAGCAGTTCCCTCATCCTATAACCTATAACAAAACAAAAAGAAAGTGGCTAGATCCTCATTTTCCTACAAAGCGCCACAATTGTGGAATAACCTCCCAGACACCATCAAATCTTCCCCCAGTCTAAAGTCACTTAAGAGATCTCTATTAACATACCTCAATACAGAATAAACCTGTAATCATATAACATAATGACTATATACAGAATGCGCCTGTAAACATGTAACAGTGACTATATACAGAATGCACCTGCAAACATGTAACACAGTGACTATATACAGAATGCGCCTGTAAACATGTAACAGTGACTATATACAGAATGCACCTGTAAACATGTAACATTGTGACTATATACAGAATGCGTCTGTAAACATGTAACAGTGACTATATACAGAATGCACCTGTAAACATGTAACATTGTGACTATATACAGAATACACCTGCAAACATGTAACACAGTGACTATATACAGAATGCGCCTGTAAACATGTAACAGTAACTATATACAGAATGCACCTGTAAACATGTAACATTGTGACTATATACAGAATGCACCTGCAAACATGTAACAGTGACTATATACAGAATGCACCTGCAAACATGTAACATAATGACTATATACAGAATGCGCCTGTAAACATGTAGCAGTGAATATATACAGAATGCGCCTGTAAACATGTAACACAGTGACGATACACAGAATGCGCCTGTAAACATGTAACAGAGACTATATACAGAATGCACCTGTAAACTAGGGATGAACTGAACACCCGAGTTCGGAACGCATTCGAACTCGAACTTTTCAAAGCTTCGAATTCGAACTCGAACACGAGCTCAATACAAGTTAATGAAACTCAAAGTTTGATTTTTAGAGTGCCCTCCAAGAGGGCATATATGCTAGATATTTGATATTTGCCATAAAAGGTGTATGGGGGTCCGGGTAGTGCCCGGGGGACAGGAAACAAGGACAAAAAGTTAAAAAAAAAAATTTTTTAAAGAGACAGTGAGTTTTCCATGAAATAAGGGTTAAAAATAAAAACGAAAAATTCCTTCAAATATCGTGCCTAGGAGGTCCCCATAACCTGCCCGTGAAGTGGCGGATTTCTAGGATGTATAGAAACATTTAAAAACAAAAAAATGACGTTTCAAATGACGGTAAATGCTTTTCCTTTAATCTATCCATAAACAACTGCTTGGGGCGGCAGCCTGTATGAAAAGACATTTTAGGACGCGCAGAAAAAGTTTAGTGATTTTTTTGCTAAATTATGCAGGCTTTGGATGAAAGTAACAATAGGTGCATTAAAATTGGACCTTTGGTGCCAGCTAGTGCCTTCACACCTAAACCCCTCTGAGGTATTGGGGAAGAGTGCAGGGGTGGACCATGCAGTCAAATATTACAATGATAGGAATCTGGTACACGCTTCAGTGCACCCAGATATTGTGCTTTTGGTGCCAGGCCTGCAAGTGCGATCATACCGTAACCCCTCTGTGGTATTGTGGAAGATTGCAGGGGTGGACCATGCGGTCCTATATTAAAAAGATATGAATCTGGTAAAGGCGTCAGTGCACCCAGATATTGTGCTTTTGGTGCCAGGCCAGCAAGTGCCATCATACAGTAACCCCTCTGTGGTATTGTGGAAGAGTGCAGGGGTGGACCCTGTGGTTCAAAAAATTAAAATGATATAAATGTGGAACAGGCGTCAGTGCAGCCAAATATTGTGCCTTTCATGGCAGCAAGTGCCTTCACACCGTAACCCTTTTGTGGTACTGTGGGAGAGTTCAGTGCTGGAGGTTTTGAGAATGCAGACGACATCCCCGATCTATTCCATTACGTCAGCATCAGGGGATTGATAGCTGCTGATCCAGGACTGATTCATTGTTATAAATGTCAGCCGGTCTACAGAGTCTGTGACAAAACCTCCAGCGGCACTGAACTTCCTTTCAGAAAGCACGTTGGATGAAGGGCAACCTAGTAGCTGCATAGCATATTGGCTAAATTCTGGCCAGTGATCCAATCTCAACACCCAGTAAGCTAGTGGATCATCTGCTGGAAAGGTATCCAGGTCTGCCCTTGCCCCTAGGTAGTCCTGCACCATATGGTGAAGACGCTGGCAATGGGTGCCTACATTTGACGTCCCTGGGCGTCGTGGACTAAAAAAATTTAAAAAGGCATCAGTCAAGCAGCCACGGCCTTCACCACTATTCCTCTGATCATCCGCAGCCTCAGAAGCACGTGTGTCATCACTTGGTAACCTACCAGTGCCTGGAAAGGTGTTACACAAGTGTCGCTTTAGAGCTTCCTCAAGTTTTTTCATCCTGTGCTCCCTCTGTGCGGGCAGGATGAGCTCTGCAACTTTTCCCTTGTATCGTGGATCAAGAAGGGTTGCCAACCAGTAATGATCACTCTCCTTGATAGCACGAATCCTGGGGTCCTTTAGCAGGCTTTGCAGGATAAGCTTAGGTTGGAGGTGGCATTAGCTTCCGAGTCTTCCTAGTCAATGAGGAGGATGACCCCATCGTGCACTTCCTCCTTCCAGCCACGTACTAGTCCTTGTGTTTTTGGGCACACAAAACCCTCCCTTGAGGAATACCCAACTTCAATGCCCCCACTACTTAAATATTCCTCCTCCGCCTCCTCCTCCTCCTCCTGTCTGATCTGAGGAGGACCCGCTGGAATGCTGTCTGCGGAAAGACGGGGGCCTTCAGAGCTAGGGAAGGCCTCCTCTTCCTCCCACTGCTCTGCCTCTAGAGCCACATCTATAATTCCCCGCAGAGTGTGCTCCAGCAGGAACACTAAAGGAATTGTGTCACTGATGTATGCGCTGTCCCTGCTCACCATCCTCGTTGCCTTCTCAAATGGTGACAGTACAGTGCATGCATCCTTGATCATCAGCCACTGCGGGGGGGGGAAAGAAAACCAAATTGACCTGAACCTGTCCTTGTGCCATACTCACACAGGTACTCGTTGATGGCCCTCTGCTGCTTGTGCAGATGCTACAGCATTGCTAATGTTGAGTTCCACCTGGTGGGTATGTCACAAATCAGACGGTTTGTGGGAAGGTGGAATTCTCTTTGAATTTCTGCCAGGTGAACACTTGCTGGGAATGACCGTCTGAAGTGGCTGCAGACTTTTCTGGCCTGGCTGAGAAGCTCTGCCAGCCCTGGGTACCTGTTTAGGAAATGCTGTACCACCATATTTAGGACATGTGCTATGCATGGTACATGCGTCAACTTATCCAGGCGTAGGGCGGAGAGAAGGTTGCTGCCATTATCACAGATGACCATTCCCAGCTGAAGCTGGCGTGGTGTTAACCATCTCTGCACCTGCCCCTGCAGAGCTGACAGAATTTCTGGCCCGGAGTGGCTCCTGTCCCCTAAACAAACCAGCTTAAGTACAGTATGGGATCTTTTTGCTTGAGCCATTGCCTAGCCCCTGTCAGGCATTGGTTTAACTGCCACTTCGCCAGAGACACAGTAGGAGGAGGAGGAGGAAGAGGGAGAGGTGGTGGTGGAGCAGACAGACCTCATACAAGCAGCTTTCTGCAGGGGTGGTGGATGAACAAGCTCCAGCACAGAGCCCCGTCTTGGATCCCTCCCAGCTGCAATCAGAGTTACCCAGTGTGCGGTGAAGGAAATGTAATGACAATGTCCATGCTTGCTGGACCATGTGTCTAAAGTCACATCCATCTTGCTGCTGACTGCCTTCCCCAAAGACTCCATAACATTGTCTTCCACGTGCTGGTATAGTGCTGGAATGACTTCCGTGAAAGTAATGGCGTTTTGAACATGCCACTGTGGTACAGCACATTCAGCAAATTCACAGAAGGGAGCACAGTCCACCAGCTGGAAAGGCAGCAGCTGCAATGCGAGTAATTTTGCTAAGCTGGCATTTAGACGCTGTGCTTGGGGATGGTTGGGACTATATTTTTTCTTACGCTGCAGCAGCTGGGGCAACGTAATCTGACTGCGTAAATCTTCAGCTGATGGGATGCTGTCACATTGTGAGGAAGGACCTGGTACATCCATTAATGTAACATCATCCCTGTCAGTGGAGGTTGTAGGCAATGACATGGCAGGACATAAAGTGGGAGTAGAGACAGATGAGGAGGAGAAGGACCTACGCAAAGTTTTGCGCCAACGGGATGTGTGGCAGGAGGTCATATGTCGCCTCAAGCACGTGGTACCGAAGTGTCCGGTGTCTTTCCCATGCTTAAATCTCATCTGACATAGATTACAAATAGCAACGGTGGGGTCTGCTACACATTTCTTAAAGAACTCCCAGACAGCAGAGTTCCTGGATGTGTGCTTTGAGACAACAGCGTTCTGCAACTGAGTAGCTCTGTCATCTGATGCTTTGGACTGGCTAGTACTACGGTTGGTCATAGAGGACGTTGTGCCTCATGTTTGTTGTGCCTCCTCCTCACTTGACTCCTCTGTTCAATCAGGCACCCAGGTGGAGTCAGTGAGCTCATCATCATTGTCATCACCCCCTATCACCTCGTCACTGGAGCCAACTTGGCAGTATGATGCAGCTGCTGGGGCAACATGAAGGACAGTTCTTTGTGTGTCATCACTGGCACCCCCTTCCTCTAGGTTGATTATACTCCCTTCCTCAACCTCAGAGATTGAATCAGAGCACTGTACTTGCTGCGCATCCTCAAGCAGCATGTCACTGTCATTGTAGTCGAACAATTCAGCTGACTCCTCCGTGTGTGATAGTGAGGCTACGGCAGGAGTAGCTGTGGACATGGAGGCTGTATTAGATGCTTTGGCAGCTGAGGTGGACTTTAAAGCACTGCAAGCCTAGCTGGCAGAGGACTCGGAGGATGAGGATGGCCTGGTTAGCCAATCCACCAAATCCTCTGTAAATTACTGCTGTTTGAGACGGCCAGCACCAGTTAGAAAGGACAAGCGTGCCCCTGCAGAGGATGCACCACATCCACCACGACCAGAGGCACAGCCTCCCGACACAGGGGCTGCTTGCCCTCTTATCTGTGTCTGGGAGCGTCTGCCTGTCCTTTTTGTTCTTTCAGACATGGCGAGTAATATATAGATTAAATATATACAGAACTCTGATTCAACTCTGGTATAAAGATTAAAGATTTACATAACTCTGGTATAACTCAGTGAGACACCCTGATAGCTGGCAGCCAGAGACAAGACACAGATTACAATTCCCAGAAACCTCCTAAAACTCAGTGAGACCCCATGATGGGTGGCAGTGACAAGACACAAATTACAATTCGCAGAAATCTGCTACAAGTCGGTGAGACCCCCTGATAGGACCCCCTGATAGCTGGCAACAGTGACAAGACACAGATTACAATTCGCAGAAAACTGCTAGAAGTATGTGGGACCCCCTGATGGGTGGCAATGACAAGACACAGATTACCTCAATTCCCAGATATTTGGGAGAAATTACTGACCCCAAAAATACTGGGTGGCAGGGACAAGACACATATCACCTCAATTCCCAAATATTTTGTAGAAATTACTGACCCCAAAAATACAGCGTTGCATTGGTAGTGACAAAACACACATTACCCCAATTCCCAAATATTTTGTAGAAATTACTGACCACCAAAATACTGTGTGGCACTGGCAGTGACAAGACACACATTACCTCAATTCCAAAATATTTTGTAGAAATTACTGACCCCCAAAATACTGCATGGCACTGGCAGTGACAAGACACACTTTACCTCAATTCCCAAATATTTTGTAGAAATTACTGACCCCCAAAATACTGCGTGGCACTGGCAGTGACAAGACACAGATTACCTCAATTCCAAAATATTTTGTAGAAATTACTGACCCCAAAATACTGGGTGGCACTGGCAGTGACAAGACATACATTACCTCAATTCCAAAATACTTTGTAGAAATTACTGACCCCAAAATACTGGGAGGCAGTGAGAACATACAGATTAGAACAATTCCCAGATATTTTGTAGAAATGAGACCCCCCCCCAGTAGCTGGTGGCAGACTGGCAGTGAGAACACACACTAACACAACAACAATCTCCTCTCAAACGCGTGCTGAAGCGCTGTGTGAAACCTATTATAGTGTGCTGTGGGACTTAGCTCTGTGAGCCCGTGATTGGGCAAAATTTGCCCAATCAGGACTCTGAGCCGTGATTGGCATAGTCTTGAACCTCTCTTGCACCTGACCTGTGGTCAGGTGCAAGGCTGTAGCCAATTACAAGCTTCAGGCCAGTGGAAAAGTGCATTGTGGTGCATTGTGGGCAAACATGCGGAAATATTCATAGTTCGCGAACATGCGAACAGGCTATGTTCCATGCGAACTCCGAACAGATCAAACCGAACAGCTCATCCCTACTTTAAACATGTAACACATTGACTATATACAGAATGCAAATAGAAAACACTGCGGTACACACAAGGAGGAGCCCCACCTTAAATCCACGATATCCACGAGGTCACTGCTATGGTAGGACACCGCCAGTCCAGATGGGTAGCAATAAAGATGAAAAAGCAGAATCTCAAGTGAAAATAAAGTGTTTTATTCGGGAACAGCAAGCCCCATCAAACTAAAGTGTTGTGACGTTTCGACCCTAAGGTCTTAATCATACATGCACGCTGAAGTCAGACATCTTCTTAAATACCTTCTGTTGTCACCTGTGTTCAATTAACCAATTAATCAGATACTTAATCAGACAATAAGAGAAACAACCTGAGTATACATAGAAAAAAGATATAAACTGCAGTATCACTATCAGAAATATATAAAAACAATACGACGATAGTACTATGCGTGAATAAAGTGATAACACAGTTAAAAACAAGATGATGAGGGGTACAAAAACATATAAGTTGGCTAATATTCAAATCATGAGAAATATACGATAGAAAATACATTTTTTAGTATTCTCCACTTTATAACAATTGCCAGCTCAATAATATGAGCACATATATGCATATAATTACATCAAATCAATACCATATAAAGTATGCTGGAAAAAGAAAAATTTCTTGGAGAAAGAAGAATTTCATGGGATGCAGGGCAGGCCACACCAGGATATCCCTATAGCCGCAGGGGAGACATACTACTGCTGATGGTACGAGGGGCGCACAGATCAAAAGCATACACTAAGATCAAACTCTCTATTCAATCCCATGGGCCAAAGTGTATCTAATCTATGTATTCATAATTTTTCTTTACGTTTCAAGAGGCGGGTTCTATCGCCCCCCCCCCCCGTCTAAGGGGTGGAACATAATCTATAACTTGAAAACGCAACTGAGCAACGCTATGAGCGCAAGTGTGGAAATGTTCTGCCACCGGCAGCTCTACACGTTTTGTCCTGATAGTGGACTTGTGTTTGCTGATCCTATCCTTAATCCTCTTGGTGGTTTCTCCTACATACAAGAGACCGCAAGGACATTTTAGCACATATATGACAAAAGAAGAGTCACATGTAAAAAATCCATGAATAAGGATTTTCGCCCCCGTATGTGGATGCAGGAGGAATTCACCCTTGATGACAGCATTGCATGAGGCGCAATGCAAGCAAGGGAAAGTGTCTTTTTTCTGTGGTGCCAAAGTGTTTTGTACATTCTTTTTTTGTGGACCAATGTCTGCCTTAATCAGGAAATCCTCAAATTTTTATTTCTTTTATAAGTGAACATGGGCATCATTTGAAAAAATGGAATATCCCCGTAAGCCTTCTGTAAGATCTGCCAATGACTTTTAATGATTTGATTAATAGACCTGCTCGCTTGATAATACTTGGATAATTTTTTCGGAATGTGAAACTTAAGGTATTTTTTCATTGTAAGGAACCTGGTGAGGTAGCTTCCTCTGATGTCCCTTTTAGAGCTAAAGCACTCCAGCTGTGGAATACTAGTGATTTTTCGCCACCGTCTACTTCACCTATTGATACGTATATACAATTTGTTAAACAGGATGTAGATAGTCTTTCGGGTAATTTTAGAGATAAAAAAATCCTAATTTCTCTAGAATTGAATGGCAGACGTTGCAATCTTTTAAAAAGAATAGCAACCTGATGTTTAAACCTGCCGATAAAGGAGGGGCCCTAGTGGTGATGAATCGCACTGACTATGTGAGGGAAGTCAATAGACAGCTTAATGACATGGACACATATGTTGTGAGTCAAATTGGGGCAGTCTTTCAATTAGAGAAATCTATTGAATCTTTGGTTTTGGAGGCGGTGAGACAGAATCTCATTGATGATGATCTATCCAAATATTTGAGAAAGGAACACGCTATGTTGCCCGTGTTTTATGTATTACCTAAGATACACAAGGGTCTGGAGAACCCTCCAGGGAGACCTATTGCGGCGAACTCGGATTCCGTGCTCCAACCTATATCGATCTTCCTTGATAGGGTTCTCCAGCCCCTAGTCACCCAGACCAGATCCTCCTTATGGGACAGTATGGATGTTCTTAAACGCATCACGGACCTTACCTTTAGGAGTCCAGTCATCCTGTTTACGTGGGACATTACAAGCTTATACACGTCTATCCCTAATGTAGAGGGTATGGAGGCCATTCATGGAGCCCTAGTGAAAGCCTCCTTCCCAGATGAACACCGTTCATTTTTGATGAAATTGGTTGAGTTAGTTCTTTATAACAACGTTTTTTTCATTTGGTGATACAGTGTATAAACAACTTAGGGGCATGACTATGGGGTCTAATATGGCGCCATCATACGCAAATTTGTATATGGACGCATTCGAGCATTCATTTGTTTATCCACACCATCTCTTTACTAATTGTGTCCACACGTGATGGAGGTATATTGGTGACATTTTTGGGGTCTGGACGGGCAGTGAAACTGACCTACTGATCTTCTTTAAATATATGAACCTAGTTCATCCCCATATAAAATTTACTATGGCCTATGATCCATTACAAATTAATTTTCTAGACCTGACTCTTAAAATTGAAGGTGATCATCTTATCAGTGATTTATATGTTAAGCCCACTGATAGAAACAGTCTGCTCCACTTTTGCAGTTTTCACCCAGAAACCACCATTACATCACTACCACGCAGTCAGTATACTAGCGTTATTAGGAATGTGACAGACCCTGATACACGAGAGGACAGATTACAGCAAATGACTAAGAAATTTTTGGAGAGGGGTAACCCTGAAAACCTACTTGATAAAGAATATCTCCGATCTAAATCTTTGGATCGTTCTATTATTATTTCTCAACGTAATAAAAATAAAAATAATAGATGTAAGGAATCCCGTATCCCATTTGTATCCAAGTATTATCAAGCGAGCAGGTCTATTAATCAAATCATTAAAAGACATTGGCAGATCTTACAGAAGGCTAATGGGGATATTCCATTTTTTCAAATGATGCCCATGTTCACTTATAAAAGAAATAAAAATTTGAGGGATTTCCTGATTAAGGCAGACATTGGTTCCACAAAAAAGAATGTACAAAACACTTTGGCACCACAGAAAAAAGACACTTTCCCTTGCTTGCATTGCGCCTCATGCAATGCTGTCATCAAGGGTGAATTCCTCCTGCATCCACATACGGGGGCGAAAATCCTATTCATGGATTTTTACATGTGACTCTTCTTTTGTCATATATGTGCTAAAATGTCCTTGCGGTCTCTTGTATGTAGGAGAAACCACCAGAGGATTAAGGATAGGATCAGCAAACACAAGTCCACTATCAGGACAAACGTGTAGAGCTGCCGGTGGCAGAACATTTCCACACTTGCGCTCATAGTATTGCTCAGTTGCGTTTTCAAGTTATAGATCATGTTCCACCCCTTAGACGGGGGGGGGCGATAGAACCCGCCTCTTGAAACGTAAAGAAAAATTATGAATACATAGATTAGATACACTTTGGCCCATGGGATTGAATAGAGAGTTTGATCTTAGTGTATGCTTTTGATCTGTGCGCCCCTCGTACCATCAGCAGTAGTATGTCTCCCCTGCGGCTATAGGGATATCCTGGTGTGGCCTGCCCGGCATCCCATGAAATTCTTCTTTCTCCAAGAAATTTTTCTTTTTCCAGCATACTTTATATGGTATTGATTTGATGTAATTATATGCATATATGTGCTCATATTATTGAGCTGGCAATTGTTATAAAGTGGAGAATACTAAAAAATGTATTTTCTATGTTTTTTTTAAAATGTATCGTATATTTCTCATGATTTGAATATTAGCCAACTTATATGTTTTTGTACCCCTCATCATCTTGTTTTTAACTGTGTTATCACTTTATTCACGCATAGTACTATCGTCGTATTGTTTTTATATATTTCTGATAGTGATACTGCAGTTTATATCTTTTTTCTATGTATACTCAGGTTGTTTCTCTTATTGTCTGATTAAGTATCTGATTAATTGGTTAATTGAACACAGGTGACAACAGAAGGTATTTAAGGAGATGTCTGACTTCAGCGTGCATGTATGATTAAGACCTTAGGGTCGAAACGTCACAACACTTTAGTTTGATGGGGCTTGCTGTTCCCCAATAAAACACTTTATTTTCACTTGAGATCCTGCTTTTTCATCTTTATATATACAGAATGCACCTGTGAACTTGTAACACAGTGACTATCAGGGTTATTCAAAGAGCTCCGAATTGCTTGAGAAAGGTAACCGGACGCTGAAAATCAGCGTTCGGTTACCTTTCCTGGCCATTCGGCTATCCAGAGAGCAGGCAATTCGCCAAATCCTGGCGAATTGCCTGCACATACGGTGCCTGTTCGGTGCCTGTTCGAGGGCAGTGAAATCCCCATGAAAAAGCACTGCTTCGGCTATTCAGAGAACACAAACCAGCAGTGAAAAGTTCCCCTAATGCCCTGCCATTCGGTGGTTTCATTCGGCAAATTAATTCAAGAGAATCCCATAGGCTTCAATGTTAAAAATATTCCGGTTTTAATTCAATATCTAATAAACCGTTCATTATAAAATTCTGCAGCAAAGAGTCTCTTTATTTATAGATTTTTTAGGATATTTTAAGCATTTTTCTTTTTTTTTTATATTTTTTTTCAAAAGTCCGATTTTTTTTTATTTATTTTTTTTCAGTTTGCTTATTTTTTTTGTAACAGCCCTCTTTATTATCATTCCCTGGACCTCCTGTGAAAATTTCAGACATTTTCGCTCAGTAGTTTCTTTGCAAACAGCGTTTCATTTTCCCAGATTCATACAAATGGTTTTTCTAATTTATTCACTGCCTCCTCTACGTCACAGCTGCTTCGGCTCTGTGTGATTCGGCTCCTGTTCGGCTTCTTCGAAGGTTAATCCAGATGTTTTTGCTTGTTTTCAGCGTGCATTCGGTTAGTTTTCGTCTGGTTTGCGGCAGCCTTTCCCTGCAATTTGGGGGCCCTGTGGTGCTTGCTGAATACACCGCAGGGTCACCGAAATGGGATCGGCAAAAGGAACCGAATTGAAGAGAACGAAAAGTCACCGAACGTGCGGTGACTTTTCGAATCTCTTTGGATAACCCTGTATATTTCCTATATATGTATTTTCTGGGTTAATCTGTATATTTGTGTTTTTTAATATCTTGCATTGTATTACTTTGTATTTCTGTAACGGTAACATTTCAATGTTCTTGAACCCAGAACATACTGAAAACGAGAGAAATCTCAATGTATCCTTCCTGGTAAAATACTTTATAAGTAATAAATACAGCAAGAGGAGCCATGGCATGAGAGACGCGATGAAGAGGATACTAATACCAAGGCAAATAATCACTTAATTTGCTTCTGACATTTCCACCGCCCCGCACCAGATCGTAATCACCAGTGATCTCACAGCCAGATTGACATCACTAATCTTTGATTTCTTATTAGATAAGCAGTATTTATTTGGCAGGTTTCTTTAATGAGCTTTTCATTTCACAATCATAACACGGCCACCACAAAGGTTACACACAAAGCTTCCTGAGGAAGTTTAAAGGTTTAGTTGAAACGCATGGGGATTGGTTTACCTTTCTTAATAGAGATCTGCGGAAAAGGGAGAAGGAAGCCCTGGGTCAGAAATGAGTTGGAATCATTTACACTGAAGTCTTTTAGGTCATTGTGATGTTTATTTAGTTGGGTTGTTATTGACCTATAGTTGGGGTTCAAGTTATATGTATATATATGACACACTTGAGGTTATGTTTAAAGGGCCAGTACCACCATATAATGAAATGTTTTTATTGTGTGTATTTGATGTTGCTGATATCTTACATGTGTTTTATTTTTCTCTTGTATGTTTAGGTAAGATAATATTTTCCTCTATATGTGTCACTGGGTGCATCCATTGTGTGATATTTTCCTCTGTGTCACTGGGTGCATCCATTGTGTGATATTTTCCTCTATATGTGTCACTGGGCGCATCCATTGTGTGATAGTTTCCTCTATATATGTGTCACTGGGTGCATCCATTGTGCGATATTTTCTTCTATATGTGTCACTGGGTGCATCCATTGCGTGATATTTTCTTCTATATGTGTCACTGGGTGCATCCATTGTGTGATATTTTCCTCTATATGTTTCACTGGGTGCATCCATTGCGTGATATTTTCTTCTATATGTGTCACTGGGTGCATCCATTGTGTGATATTTTCCTCTGTGTCACTGGGTGCATCCATTGTGTGATATTTTCCTCTATATGTGTCACTGGGCGCATCCATTGCGTGATATTTTCTTCTATATGTGTCACTGGGTGCATCCATTGTGTGATATTTTCCTCTGTGTCACTGGGTGCATCCATTGTGTGATATTTTCCTCTATATGTGTCACTGGGCGCATCCATTGTGTGATATTTTCCTCTACATGTGTCACTGGGTGCATCCATTGCGTGATATTTTCTTCTATATGTGTCACTGGGTGCATCCATTGTGTGATATTTTCCTCTATATGTGTCACTGGGTGCATCCATTGCGTGATATTTTCTTCTATATGTGTCACTGGGTGCATCCATTGTGTGATATTTTCCTCTATATGTGTCACTGGGTGCATCCATTGTGTGATATTTTCCTCTATATGTGTCACTGGGTGCATCCATTGTGTGATATTTTCTTCTATATGTGTCACTGGATGCATCCATTGTGTGATATTTTCCTCTATATGTGTCACTGGGTGCATCCATTGTGTGATATTTTCCTCTGTGTCACTGGGTGCATCCATTGTGTGATATTTTCCTCTATATGTGTCACTGGGTGCATCCATTGCGTGATATTTTCTTCTATATGTGTCACTGGGTGCATCCATTGTGCGATATTTTCCTCTGTGTCACTGGGTGCATCCATTGTGTGATATTTTCCTCTATATGTGTCACTGGGCGCATCCATTGTGTGATATTTTCCTCTGTGTCACTGGGTGCATCCATTGTGTGATATTTTCCTCTATATGTGTCACTGGGTGCATCCATTGCGTGATATTTTCTTCTATATGAGTCACTGGGTGCATCCATTGTGTGATATTTTCCTCCTATATGTGTCACTGGCAGTGGCGTCACTAGGGTCGGTGTCACCCGGTGCGGTAATTTATGGTGTCACCCCCCCCCCCGAGTTTTTCAGATTTTTTTTTTAACTACTCTTACTCCTAAATCAGTACTCCCATATAACACTGAATGCTCATACACACAGCGCACATTACTGTGAGGTTTATTGCTGTGGAGCTCTCTCATATGCTCACACAACTTTTTGCCAACTGCCAGCAAGTACGTTGCCTGTTCGAAGGCAGTGAAAGCACACATGGATATATATTGCCCCAGCAGCTCACCCATGGATATATATTGCCCGAGCTCACATATGGATATATTGCGCCTCAGCTCACATATGGATATATTGCGCCTCAGCTCACACATGGATATATTGCCCCAGACCAGCTCACATATGGATATATTGCGCCTCAGCTTACATATGGATATATTGCCCCAGACCAGCTCACACATGGATATATTGCCCCAGACCAGCTCACACATGGATATATTGCCCCAGACCAGCTCACACATGGATATTGCCCCAGCTCTCATGGATATTGCCCCAGCACACATGGATATGCCCCAGCTCCTCTCATGGATATTGCCCCAGCTCCTCTCATGTATATACTGCCCCAGCTGCTCTCATTGATAATGCTCCAGCTGCTCTCATGGATTTGCCCCAGCTCATGGATATACTGCCCCAGCAGCTCATGGATATACTGCCCCAGCAGCTCATGGATATGCCCCAGCAGCTCATGGATATGCCCCAGCAGCTCATGGATATGCCCCAGCTCATTGATATGCCCCAGCTCCTCATGGATATGCCCCAGCTCCTCATGGATATGCCCCAGCACCTCATGGATTTGCCCCAGCACCTCATGGATTTGTCCCAGCTCCTCATGGATATGCCCCAGGCCCCCATGGATTTGCCCCAGCAGCTCATGGATTTGCCCAGCAGCTCATGGATTTGCCCCAGCTCCTCATGGATTTGCCCCAGCAGCTCATGGATTTGCCCCAGCTCCTCATGGATTTGCCCCAGCTCCTCATGGATATGCCCCAGCACCTCATGGATTTGCCCCAGCAGCTTATGGATTTGCCCCAGCAGCTTATGGATTTGCCCCAGCAGCTTATGGATTTGCCCCAGCTCCTCATGGATTTGCCCCAGCTCCTCATGGATTTGCCCCAGCAGCTTATGGATTTGCCCCAGCAGCTCATGGATTTGCCCCAGCAGCTTATGGATTTGCCCCAGCTCCTCATGGATATGCCCCAGCAGCTCATGGATTTGCCCCAGCAGGTTATGGATTTGCCCCAGCTCCTCATGGATATGCCCCAGCAGGTTATGGATTTGCCCCAGGCCCCCATGGATTTGCCCCAGCAGTTTATGGATTTGCCCCAGCTCCTCATGGATATGCCCCAGCAGTTTATGGATTTGCCCCAGCAGCTTATGGATTTGCCCCAGCTCCTCATGGATTTGCCCCAGCTCCTCATGGATTTGCCCCAGCAGCTTATGGATTTGCCCCAGCAGCTCATGGATTTGCCCCAGCAGCTTATGGATTTGCCCCAGCTCCTCATGGATATGCCCCAGCAGCTCATGGATTTGCCCCAGCAGGTTATGGATTTGCCCCAGCTCCTCATGGATATGCCCCAGCAGGTTATGGATTTGCCCCAGGCCCCCATGGATTTGCCCCAGCAGCTCATGGATTTGCCCCAGCAGCTTATGGATTTGCCCCAGCAGCTCATGGATTTGCCCCAGCAGCTTATGGATTTGCCCCAGCTCCTCATGGATATGCCCCAGCTCCTCATGGATTTGCCCCAGCTCCTCATGGATATGCCCCAGCAGCTCATGGATTTGCCCCAGCAGGTTATGGATTTGCCCCAGCTCCTCATGGATATGCCCCAGCAGCTCATGGATATGCCCCAGCAGGTTATGGATTTGCCCCAGGCCCCCATGGATTTGCCCCAGCAGCTCATGGATATGCCCCAGCAGGTTATGGATTTGCCCCAGGCCCCCATGGATTTGCCCCAGCAGCTCATGGATTTGCCCCAGCTCACCTCCTGGTCCTGGTCCCAGCACATGGATAGCGGCCCAGGCAGCACCTCTCCGCCGCGTTTTTCGCTCCTTCTGAGCGTCCGGCGGCGCGCAGCTTGGGCGCTCGTCTGGGGGAGCCACGTGACCAGCCGCGATTGGCTGGTGACGTATTTCCTCCAGGCGAGCGCCGAAGCTGCATGCTTCGGACGCTCAGAAGGAGCGAAAAACGCGGCGGTGGGGGGCGGTGGGTGAGACACCCGCCCTTAGGGTGACGGTGTCACCCTAAAGGCGGGTGTCACCTGGTGCGGGCCGCACCCACCGCCCCCACGTTACGACGCCACTGGTCACTGGGTGCATCCATTGTGTGATATTTTATGTTGTAAACTCCCCCCCACAGTATCTTTCCATCACTTGCTCCTCAGTGTGTGGCTTTGGTCATAGAATGGAGTGAATAGGTCAGTCACATCATTGTATTGTGTGGGATGTATTCAAAGGACATCACGGGGGGGGGGGGGGTAGAATAGAAGGGCACTATCATGTGTTGGTAGCTAAACCAGGAATGCTAAGGGGAAAAATTTGCTTTTGCAAATTCCCCCTTAGCGCCCCCATTTTACAGAGTACAGCAGCCTGCCCCGTAAAAGGCCGCTAACACACCGCCGTGAGTATCACCTCCTGGAGTCTATAGGACTCCATGGAGGCTTGTGCTTCCAGGCCATGTGATCTCGCACTCGCGAGTTCGTGCATGGCTGCGGAGTGATTGCGGATCACCAGTCTCTCTTTGCTTCTGGTGGCCAGAAGAGGTGGATCACCTTTCTTCTCGCGGGATGAGAGGTGAGTATCTGATACATTGGCGGGGATTCCAGCTGGGGATAACTGAGTCAGCAGAAGCCGTATCAGTTAGCTTAGGGCTACGGCTAACTTTTCAGTTAGCCTCAGTTGTTAATAATTAGCGTTAGGACTCTTTGATCCTAATGCTAATTACTCTTTGTGCTTGCTTTGTTAAGCATAGGTAGCTCAAAGTACAGTAAGCTCGCGCTAGAATGCGTTAATGCCAATGCGCTAATGGGTTTATTAAGCAATCAGGATCTGGGCATCCCACTATCACCTCAATCACAAGATTGCGTGTTCTCAGAGAGGCAGCCGATGGATCAAATCTGTGCATTCGCGTGCAGCTCCGATCCATCGCTCTGCGCAGGCACTACGGGACTTGCATATTTCAAGTGCAGAAGTTCCGTAGCGCTCAAAAGTTAATGGGTTGTTTCGATCCAGAAGGAGCGCAAATTGCGCAGAAAGGCTTCAGGGACTTCCAGGTTCAGGAGGAGCAGCGCGCGGTGAGGTTCTATAGGTGAGCTATATCACCCAAAATAAAAAAGATACGTTAAAAATAATTGACAAGAGACTGTCAGCAGGATCTGTCCAATTAGTTAAGGGCCAATAAAAGGGGACTATACTTTTAATAGCCAATCCCTTTAAGGGACATTCTGTTATTTTTTTCATCCATTAATTCCTACCTTTAGTGGGTTATTCCTATTTAAAAGAAGAGCCTGCCGATTCCCTGACCTAAACTCTGGAGCTTTACTTACCAGCTTACCTGTCGCATAGTGGTGCACAGCAGCAGAAAGAGCCAGCGCAGGGATTTAGCTGGTAAAAAGAGGGTGCGTGTTTATGCCAGGAGGGAGAAGTCTGCAGACTTTTCTTTAAAATACTCGTAATGTGCTAAACATAGGAAATAATGATATAATTTATGTAAATACTTGAATCCTCTAGAAAGTCCCTTTGTCACTCTCCCCTCTTTACACCGGAGATTTTTTCGGTGATAGCAGCTAATTTTGGCAACTGGTGGACATGTATCAGATATAAGGGCCTTCCCATTTTTACGGCGTGACTTCCACTTCCTGTTCTTCACTTCTAGAGAAGAATAAAAAAAGCAGAAGGAGACTTTACGAAACCGAAGAAAGACCTTTCTCTCCGTCTCTCTCAATATTTGGGTGATGTCTGACCAACAGTAAGCCCGGCTCTGTCCCTCACAAACAAACCATGGGGGTCTCCTGTCTGCTTCTCATTCTCTGGACTCTGCCTGGTACGTAGACTTTTATCATAAATAACTAACTTAATTCTATTATCATATGGCATTTATTTATCTCTTTTTATGGTTCCTGTTTAGCTTCAGCGTGAACTGGAGCAACAACATTTGAACAAACAGACAAGAAATGGCTATCTGTATAAGCCAAAAGTAGTCTTTTTGGGGGGTGTAAGTGACACGAGCACTTACACACCCTGTAGCTAGATTAATAGGGCATTACAAATAAACCCACCTTATAAATCACGTTATGAAGCGCATTATGAAACACTTGCAGCTGTTACATTTCTTTGTTTGAAGTGATTGCTTGTAGTAAGGAAAAATATAGTTCATTTTTTTATCTTCTGCTTCCAATTTTTGGATTTTAACATTATGCTAAATTTACCAATATCTGTGCAAATAGTTTACTGTACTGCTGTGATTTATCTAATCTGCATGATTTAACAGTTAATGAGGTGGAGGAGGTAATGTTTAGATAAGGCTGCAGGAGATCTATTGTGTTCTCCAGGCTTCCTGAGAAAAGAAAACAGAAAAAGCACACACTCTGATAGCGCAAACTGGTACCTACTTCTGAAAACAAAGTACATGTGTCTATGAACACACTGTAAATCCCTTTCATGAGCAGAAAACGTAAAGTGATACATGATGTGTAGGGATGAGCCGAACGCCCCCGTGTTTGGTTCGACTTCGAACTCGAACAATTTCAAAAGTTCGAGTTCGAACTCGAACACGATCCGAACTCAATGGGACCCGAACGTTCGATTTTTAGAGTGCCCTCCAAGAGGGCATATATGCAAGATATTTACCATAAACGGTGTATGGGGGTCCGGGTAGTGCCCTGGGAGACAGGAAACAAGGACAAAACGTTTTATAAAAAAGTTTTTAAAGGAACAGTGAGTTTTCCATGAAATAAAGGTTAAGAATAAAAATGAAAAATTCCTTCAAATATCGTGCCTAGGAGGTCCCCATAACCTGCCCGTGAAGTGGCGGATTTGTAGGATGTATAGAAACATTTAAAGAAAAAAAAATGACATTTCAAATGATGGTAAATGGTTTTCCTTTACTCTATTCATAAACAACTGCTTGGGGCGGCAGCCTGTATGAAAAGAGGAGACGTTTTAGGACACACAGAACAAGTTTAGTGATTTTTTTGGGCTAAATTATGGTGAAACTTATGCAGGCTTTGGATGAAAGTAACAATAGGTGCTTTAAAATTGGGCCTTTAGTGTCGGCAACAATGCAGTCACACCGTAACCCCACTGTGGTATCGTGGAAGACTGCAGGGTTGGACCATGCGGTCAAATATTAAAATGATATGAATCTAGTACAGGCGTCAGTGCACCCAAATAGTTTGCCTTTGGTGGCAGTAAGTGCCTTCACACCGTAACCCCTCTGTGGTATTGTGGAAGAGTGCAATGGTGGACCCTGCGGTCCAATATTTAAATTATATGAATCTGGTTTAGGCGTCAATGGCAGTGCACCCAAATATTTTACCTTTGGTGGCAACAAGTGCCTTCACACCGTAACCCCTCTGTGGTATTGTGGAAGAGTGCAGTGGTGGAGGTTTTGGTAATGCAGAAGAGATCCCAGATCTATTCAGTTACATCAGCAGCTATAACAAAACCAGGTCAGCAATGTTTAGGCACTTGTATTGCGCTACTGTATATGGTGAGAATCGGTGCAGACCAGTAGGAACAGGAAGCAAACAGAACAGGCAGGGAATATACAGAGAGAATAGTCAAATGGCAGGCAAAGTCGGCAACAGATCGGGTCCTCAGAACAAGCAGGGTCAGTAACAAGTATACAAACTGATGCGGGAATACAGTTTGAGACACACTGAGCGTGTAGCGACGCACAGCGTGGCAAAGTGAAGAGAAGCTAAATTTTGCAGGCTTGACTCCGCTCCGCATCGCAGCATGTCTACACTGCATTACGTTTTCTTCTCACCGCACTGGACAGGAATCCACTAACTAAATTAAAATGTACACACAAAACCATTTTATTTTCACAAAGCACATGTTATATAGGCAAAGAAAAGTTTCTACTGAATAAAATACATCAAAAATTACTGTTAATTTAATTGGAATAGTATAAAAATATAAAAAAGGTAACCCCGATCATATATATTATAGGGACACGGAGCGCCGTGTATAGAGTAGGGATGCATTGATACCACACACAGACATATACGTATATATCAACACGCAGACCTCTATATACACGTGTCAGGCTGGGAGTGCGGCGGTGGGTGAAGTAAGCCCATGATGCAGTGATCGTAAGAGTCACACAGGTTGCTGGGTACTGAAGGTTTATTAAAGAATAAACAAAACAAATAGTAATTGATATGAGCACTAGCAGGCAGGCAACAGACTATGCAGGTTTCAGGGTTCAGCTTGAAAACGAGGATTATCGAGAGCGGGGTACACTTGAAGAACGAGGATTCTTGAGAGCGGGGTACCTTGATTGTGAGATTGTCCTTGGGAGCAGGGTTCCACTTGGGAGCATCACTGGAGGGATTCAGGTACAATGGTAGGGAGCTTCAGGGACAGGTCTGCACTTCCAGGAACGTTTATGTTGAAGCCCTGATGGAAGGGTGGATCCCTCTTTTAAGCAGGCTTCATTTAGGTGAAATAGTATACACCTGTAGGTACCACAACAGAAGCTTAACAGCCAGATAGGGGAATCTGTAACCTGCATACAAACATAGGCAGGTGAATAAGGGTTTGCCAGGGATTAGGTGCGGGCACAGGCTTGATTCTTGACAGTACCCCAACCCAAGGAGCGCCTTCCGGGCACGAACAATCAGATGTACAGCAAGGGGGACACTTATTTTTTCCTGCGCCGCCGCCGGTGGGGGCCATGACCCGTCACCTCCAAGGATGAGGTTTGGGTGGTCAAGGTGGTCTCAGGGGTTTCAAGGTCTGCTCGGTGTATCACGATACCTTGCACACTGTAGTGTATCGTGGGATTCATATCTGAGGTGCTATCGAGCACAGTGGCTTCAGAGTCATCTAGATATATGGGGTTGCTGGTGGCAACCAGATCGGGAGCAGAAAAATGTCCACGGGCTAATGCAACCTGTACCTGAGACTGCAGGAACTTGTGGTTCAGCTGAATGTCCTGTATGGTATGGGTAAGGGTATTCACCTGGGCTGCCATGGCAGAGACAAGTACCAGGACTTCACTAGATGGATTGGCTTTACCAGGAGTTGGCAGGGTAGTTGCAGCGGTATCAGTTTCCACAAATGCTGCTTTGGAGGCAGCAGTCGGGGCATGTGACGCCTTGGTACAGCTCGGCGGGGCAGCACCCTTGGCAAGGTTCGGTGGGGCTTGGATCTCGGTACAGCACGGCTCTTGTGGGCTTGGACCTTGGTACAGCACGGCTCTTGTGGGGCTTGGGCCTCGGTACAGCACGGCTCTTGTGGGGCTTGGGCCTCGGTACAGCACGGCTCTTGTGGGGCTTGGACCTCGGTACAGCACGGCTCTTGTGGGGCTTGGACCTCGGTACAGCACGGCTCTTGGGCGACCTCGGTACAGCACAGCTCTTGAGAGCCTGCGGGATGCAGGGCAGCGACAACTGGAGAGCCTGCGGGATGCAGGGCAGTGACAACTGGAGAGCCTGCGGGATGCAGGGCAGCGACAACTGGAGATCCTGCGGGATGCAGGGCAGCGACAACTGGAGAGCCTGCGGGATGCAGGGCAGCGACAACTGGAGAGCCTGCGGGATGCAGGGCAGCGACAACTGGAGAGCCTGCGGGATGCAGGGCAGCGACAACTGGAGAGCCTGCGGAATGCAGGGCAGCGGCAACTGGAGAGCCTGCGGGATGCAGGGCAGCGACAACTGGAGAGCCTGCGGGATGCAGGGCAGCGACCTCTGGAGAGCCTGAGGCCTGGTGAAGCTTGACCATGGGGTTCAGGCAAGGCCGAGAAGCTGGCTTAGGATTTTTAGGCAACCTGTGAACCGAGGGTGAGGTGCATATGATGGTGTCTATGTAGGCGGTTTTCTTGCACTGTGGACTGGAGACATATTTGGGCAGAACTCTATTATTGTGGAGTGATCTCCAAGCGCTTTTGGGATTCTGAAACACCTGCAGGTCTGCGCATCTGACCACAGTCCCATTGGAACCATATGTGAACCCAGGGGGCAAGGGTTCCATAGTGATGGTGCCTTCGGGGGTAGAGACAGTGGTGCCAATATGTGCAGTTCCTTGGCATGGTTGTCCAGAAACCAGCCCGGACTTGCGGCTGTGAGGAGTGGGAGTCTCAACCTTTTTGAATCCCAGAGCCCTCCTTGGTATGGAGGCAGCCGGACTCTGCAGCAACAGTGATTCTTCGAGGTCAAGGAGGCAGGAGTTGGCTTCCAGATCTCGGGTTTCTGGTTTCACCGATGACTTGAAGACGATTGCCGGGGCACAGACAGCGACGCCAAGGTACCTGGAATGCTGGTTAAGAGTGGTGGGTGTCTTCTGAGAAGGGGAGGCAGCAGCTATCTCCATGGGGATTTCAGGTTCATATTCTGGAGTGTTAGAGATTATTGACTTCTTTAATAGGTCAGGGATATATTAATTATGACGTATATTTTTCTTATTGTAGATATATATAGATATATATATATATATTATTGACAGTGCCTCCAATACCAGTGGTATAAATTGGTATTTTACCCTTAAGAAAATAAGATAATAACCAATTAATGAATATACGTCTTAACAAATATATGGCGCGTTATCCCGAGTTCTTATGATGCTATCTAGATATTTTTAAACACAATAAAATCAATAAAGATGATATGAGACTGCGTAACAGTAAAACAATTCAAACCAAAATTTATTCACACGTCAAGTTTCATACAATCATATGTTATCAACGGATTAGCAAGATACAATTTACAAGTGATTATAGATCGTGATTAGTAGCGATACTGCGACACGCAATAATCTAATGGACAAATATTTTAGGTTTATAGACCGCACCACAGATATACACGCCTCAGTTCTTAAACACCAGGCTCTATTCTATTCACTTAAAAATTTCCCATTATAAACCAATCCTCCACCTGGCTAAAATAAACACTCAGTTACTGGGCATCACCTGCAGCACAACTTATTATTGTGGGGGCCTATTCACTAAATGCAACTTCCTTCAGGGAGATACATAACACACTCGATAGGGACACTATCTCTTCCACAGATCAATCACAGCACTTCATTCAATATACGTTAACCCAACGCTTCTTATTGACTTACAGTACAAGCATTCAATCGAAAGGGCTGCAAGATGGATATGGAAGGAGTTATGCTAGTTTTACGAATGGGGCTGACGGCACTTGACATATAAAAGCTATTTCACAGTCCCAGCCTATCTCACTATAGGTATATAATTGATCTTTAGATGTCCATAACCAGTATTCTTGGACTATAAATAATTTCACTAAATTATGGCTCAAGTATTTAGCCGGGAATAGTTTCTTCCTTAGCAATCCTCTGCAGGGGAGTGGAAGGTTGATTACTATTCTACGGAGTAGGCTTAAACAGCAAAATAATTCATTTATATTCCTTTAGTTTGTGATGGACATCTAAAGTAAGGACTATGCAATTAGAAAATAGATATCAAGTTATTCAGGCATACTTTACCATCTGGTTAGTGAAGATAGAGTGGTCGAAGATTAGGGTGTGGTCACACTTAAGGGGGGCTGATGATATTTGCCCTTTCTCCCCTCCAAGCATCCCTCAGGTCTCTCCCCAAGCATTTCTCACTTCTGCTCTGGATTGTCCCCTCTATATAGTGGTCTTGCGCCCAGTTTTAGATCTAGCCCATCACTATGTGGCCTCATTTGATTGGAGGATATATATATTCATCAACTCCAGGGGTCTGTCCAGGTGTTATATTACCTGGCCAGCAGATGGCGCTCTCAGATCAATCATCAACCTTCTGCAGGAATTAATTTATGTGTTTGGCCAATCTTTTACTGGTTTGGGGCCGTTTTATTCCTATATCCCGGGACTCTATAGATTTTATTAACAAATCAAAATTTATTTCTATTGTGGCATCGCCGGCATACTTCGCCATGGCGTGTGTGCATTTCATACCCCCTTTATCAGAGGATCCTACAGACATACATTAATTCATTCATTCGTGATATCGTCTTTAACATTCACAACTACCAGACGTAATCTGTTTCATGAATAATCAACTGAATGTTAGGCCTCTGTTTTTTTTATAAGACGCCAAGGTTATCTATTCTAACTGACCACATAACATGTTAGTACACCAGACATTTGTATTAAATATTCAAATACCATATAGTGTTAGATCATATCGCCGAATAGCATAGCCTTACAAGCTGGTTTATCCAAGCCATTTAACCTTCTCTGGGGTTTTTTTCTTTATTGGGCAACCCATTGTTCAATGTTTACGTGACTTTCAGAGTTTCGATCTGACAAAATAAACACAATACTGAGATACCTATCCTAGGGTAAGATCAGTTGTCATTGTGTTCCCTTACTTTTAAACCATTTGATCTAACATCTGCTTGTTTATTTATTTATTTTTTACAACCAGAGTCCATTAGACCGTCCTTGATCAATGGAAAATGTATTTTCTTGTATGCGTAACAATAACGAGTTTAGCTTATCTATTGTCTTTAGAACGCATATTCTTGTTATATATTAACCACGTAGACGAATTGTCTGTGTGAAGCAATTGCTGCGAAATATCGAAATTTCATATCTGAAAAGGTCTGACAGGAGGTAGGGTGGACTCGAACTCCATGGTTTCAGCAGGATGGGGGTCTTCATGGTCTGTGACCTCAGGATATGTTTCCAGTGACACCATCCTATTTGGCTGGCACCTTTGGAGCTTATCAGAGTAGGCCTCCATAGACTTTTTATACACAGTCCTTGTTTTAGCAGGTGTGGGTTTTCTGGACAAGGACTTGGTAGGAACAGTTTCCCTTTTTGGTCTGGTGGAAGCAGACTTGACAGGCACTGCCTTCTTGAACTTGGTGGGCAGTGCTTCACTAGGCATTGGGAACACAGATGGAGTAGAAAAGGGTTCTCTGGCCTTGATAGAAAAAGTCCTTTTTGAATTAACAGGTGCAGACTTGGGAGTAGCACCAGGTAGCACTGGGGATTACAGGATTTTGTTTGCAACTCCAGGAAAAGTGCTGGGCAGCTTGGGTGGGGGCACTAAACATTCTGAGATGGAATGGGACGGTTCCCCGCAGTAGAAGCAGAGCTTCTGGGACCTTCTCCTAGCGATTTCTTCAGATGTTAGGGGTCCTCTACCCACTTTCTTTGGAGCTGGAGTGCACACCTTACTAGAGGTGCCATTTAAACCCTGCTGCATACTTGCAAAAACGGAGTCCAAATGTTGCAGGATGTCTTGAATTGCTTTTCTGAGGTACTCCATAACGATTTGGATCACCGCGGACTCACTGTGTGAAGCCTTCAACATTCTGTCAGGCTGGGAGTGCGGCTTTGGGTGAAGTAAGCCCATGATGCAGTGATCGTAAGAGTCACACAGGTTGCTGGGTACTGAAGGTTTATTAAAGAATAAACAAAACAAATAGTAATTGATATGAGCACTAGCAGGCAGGCAACAGACTATGCAGGTTTCAGGGTTCAGCTTGAAAACGAGGATTCTTGAGAGCGGGGTACCTTGATAGTGAGATTCTCCTTGGGAGCAGGGTTCCACTTGGGAGCAGGGTTCCACTTGGGAGTATCACTGGAGGGATTCAGGTACAATGGTAGGGAGCTTCAGGGACAGGTCTGGTTGTCTGCACTTCCAGGAACGTTTATGTTGAAGCCCTGATGGAAGGGTGTATCCCTCTTTTAAGCAGGCTTCATTTAGGTGAAATAGCATACACCTGTAGGTACCACAACAGAAGCTTAACAGCCAGATAGGCAGGTGAATAAGGGTTTGCCAGGAATTAGGTGCAGTCACAGGCTTGATTCTTGACAATACGTATATATCAACACGCAGATATATATATATATATACACCCACCCACAGACCTCAGACCATACGCACATACGCACATACGCACATAGAGGGGTGGCATGTGGACAATCTCAACTAAATGCGCCCTCCTCCCCAATTTGGCTGATCCCTCCAGAAGAAATGTTGAACTCGACAGAGCAGAGATTATATATCTATTATTCTCTGCTCTGTCGGGTTCAACATTTCTTCTGGAGGGATCAGCCAAAATGGGGGGGCAATTAGTTGCCAAAATGTGCGTGTAATACAAGTCTGGATATATATTTTTATAAGAATATAGATATATATCTTACCTATATACTAATCCACCTTCTTGAGCACTCACTTGCAAAAAGAGCTTTGGTGCCGCGGTGCTTAATCCCAAAAAATATATATATAAAACAAACACAGATGGGAACACTCACGGCCTGTTGCAGGTAAAATCTTGAACTTTTATTGATGATGCATTAAAAAAACCTGATCTATCTATCTTATCTATATACAGTTGTGTTTAAAATTATTCAACCCCCAATGCTGTAAAGGGTTTTAGGGAATTTAGTGTACATTTGTAATTGTATTCAGAATGAAATCCTACAAGGACTTTTTAAAGAACCATATGCAACTAAAATGACATCAATTGGTTTTGTAATACAGTAGTAAATGTTTCTTTTGTGAATTCTTCATTGACACAATTATTCAACCCCTTAAAGACTACCACTCTGAAGGACAGAGGTTCATTCAAGTGTTTTCAATCAGGTATTGAAAACACCTGTGGATGTCACGGAGCAGCAATAAAGCATAATAAGCACCAATTAGGCAGCTTTAAAATGACTGTGATACTCAGCTCCTTCTAGACATTTACTGGTATGGTTACAAACATGGTGAAGTCAAGAGAATGGTCCAGGAAGACAAGAGAAGAGGTGATTACTCTTCACAGGAAGGGCAATGGCTATAAGAAGATTGCAAAGATGTTAAACATACCAAGAGAGACCATAGGAAGCATCATTCGCAAATTCAAGGAAAAGGGCACTGTTGAAACGCTACCTGGTCGTGGCAGAATGAAGATGCTGACTTCGACTGCTGTGCGCTACCTGAAGCGTAGAGTGGAGAAAAGTCCCCGTGTGACTGCTGAGGAACTGAGAAAAGATTTGTCAGATGTGGGTACTGAAGTTTCAGCTCAGACAATACGGCGCACACTGTGTAATGAAGGCCTCCATGCCAGAACTCCCAGGCGCACCCCCTTGCTGTCTCCAAAGAATAAGAAGAGTCGACTGCAGTATGCCAAAAGTCATGTGGACAAACTACAGAAGTTTTGGGATAGTGTTCTGTGGACTGATGAAACAAAATTAGAACTGTTTTGGCCATGGATCAACGCTATGTTTGGAGGCGGAAGAACAAGCCCTATGAAGAAAAGAACACCTTGCCTACTGTGAAACATGGCGGGGGGTCAATCATGCTTTGGGGCTGTTTTGCTTCTGCAGGTACAGGGAAGCTTCAGCGTGTGCAAGGTACCATGAATTCTCTTCAGTACCAGGAGATATTGGATGACAATGTGATGCAGTCCGTCACAAACCTGAGGCTTGGGAGACGTTGGACCTTTCAACAGAACAATGATCCCAAGCATACCTCCAAGTCCACTAGAGCATGGTTGCAGATTAAAGGCTGGAACATTTTGGAGTGGCCATCACAGTCACCTGACTTAAATCCGATTGAGAACCTCTGGTGGGACTTAAAGAAAGCAGTTGCAGTGCGCAAGCCTAAGAATGTGACTGAACTGGAGGCTTTTGCCCATGACGAATGGGCGAAGATACCCGTAGATCGCTGCAAGACACTTGTGTCAAGCTATGCTTCACGTTTAAAAGCTGTTATAACTGTAAAAGGATGTTGTACTAAGTACTAAGATTGAATGTCACTTGGGGGTTGAATAAAACTGATAATGATGTGAGCACAGAAAAGACATTTGTGGTTATTTCATTATAAATGTTATGTTATATTTGTCTGACCTACACGTGCCTCTTTGATTTAATTGTAAGCAAGATGACTGAATGATCAAAATCAATGTCAAACTGGCCAAAACACTCAATTTCAATGGGGGTTGAATAATTTTGAACATAACTGTATATATATCATACCTGCCCTTACCTTCCCCTATAAATTTGCTAAAAATATACACACGAAAAAAAAAAACACTGCCTGAGACCCCGCGCAGTCCACATGCCACCCCCTCTACCTGGCTGAATGTATCTAACATATATAATTAAATACATTCAGCAAGGTAGAGAGAGAAAAAAAAAGAGGTTTTATTTTATGTTCCCGGGGACATTTAAAAATGTCCTCGGACTTTATTTTCTTTAGAAATGTGCCGCCTTACCTTAGCCTGGTGGTCAGTGGGGGCTCCCTGGATCCTGGTTGTGGTGGGAAATCTGCCGTGGCCGCAGGTGCAGTGGCTCCCTGTAAGGATATAGAGTCACCAAGCACGCAGACAAAACCCAGAAAGGCAAGACAGAACCCTAAACTGAGAAGCTGGTCCTTAAAATGGCCAGGTACTAATCTAAAATACATAGAAGTACAGATCAGGGACAGGAGAGATAACGTAGTAATAACAAGCCAGAGGTCGGTACACGAGATAAACATATGCCAAGGGATAATTACAGAAAACACAGTCAATATACAAGCCAGAAGTCAAACCAGAAAACCAATGCATAAGCTATAAACACGCGCTGAGGGCTATAAATAACCACGTCAGGGCTCAGAGCACAGTCAGTGACTGATATTTAAAGTCCTAGATCCCTGACCAGGTGCGGCATTCAAAGTGGCCTGATTCAGAGACTGGCGCCCTCTCTGTTGGGAAGGCCGCACTGCAGGAGCAGCAGCAGCATGACACTCCCTCCCTGCCACATGCACCGGGCGGCTAGCCCGCACAGTCGCAGCTCTGTCATCCGGCGGCCGCAAGCTCCTCAAGGGGATCCTTGGGAGGCCCCGGCAGTCTGCCCTCTACAGTGCCTGATTAGAGGGCCGTGTCTGCCTGATGTTTTAGTAACAAGAATGTTTTATCCCATAGGCTTCAATGTTAACAATATTCCCATTTTAATTCAATATCTAATAAATCATTGCTTATAATATTCTGCAGTAAAGAGTCTCTTTTGTTCTAGATTTTTTTAGTATTTTTTAAGCATTTTTTATACTTTTTTCCCAAAAACAATTTCAAACTTTTTGCGAACGTCCCAAAAAAGTTCGAAGTTCGCGAACTTTCGAACAGCCGATGTTCGATTGGAACTCCGAACAGATCCGAACCCAGCGCTCATCCCTAGTGATGTGACTCTATAATAATGATATATCTTGTATACAGTTATACCAAAAATGATATGACGCGTGGTATAAAAGTGTTTTCACTATCCGGGTTATTCAAAGAGATCTGAGTGGCTGCCGAAAGGGAACCGAATGCTGAAAATCAGCGTTCGGTTACCTTTCCTGGCCATTTGGCTATCCAGAGAGCAGGCAATTTGACAAATCCTGGCGAATTGGCTGCACATATGGTGCCTGTTCAAGGGCAGTGAATCCCCATGAAAAAGCAATGCTTCGGCTATTCAGAGAACACAAACCAGCAGTGAAAGGTTCCCCTAATGCCCTGCCATTAGGTGGTTTAATTCGACAGGTTTATTCAGGAGAATCCCATAGGCTTCAATGTTAAAAATATTCACGTTTTAATTCAATATCTAATAAACCGTTCATTATAATATTCTGCAGTAAAGAGTCTCTTTATTTATAGATTTTTTAGGATATTTTAAGCATTTTTCAGGATTATTTTTAAGTTTACTTATTTTTTCTGTAACAGCCCTTTTTATTATCATTCATTGAATCATATGTAAATTTCAGACATTTTCGCTCAGTAGTTTCTTTGCAAACCGCGTTTCACTTTTCAAATACTCAAGCAAACTGTTTTTCTAATTTATTCACTGCATTCGTCTGCGGTGTCGGCTTTTTCCGGCGGCTGCGCTGCGTGTGATCGGCTCCTGCTCGGGTTTTTCTGTTGTTTTCGGCGGGTTAATCCAGATGGTTTTGCAGGTTTCGGTGTGCGTCCGCCCTCGTTTTGCGCTGAGTTTTCGGCGGGTTTGCGGTGACTTTTCCCTGCAATTCGGGGACCCTGTGGTGCTTGCTGAATACACAACCCCCTTCATGAATACAACCAGATTAGATCACCAGAACAAATAACTGCACAGGGGATGGGAGTGGGACCTTTAAACAATGGACAATGGGACCTTACTTGGATTCCGGCTAAAGCTAGTTCCTTGGAGGAGGGCCAGGTGAAACAAAAGGAATATATTCTTACAGCGGGTATACACTATAAAGAGACAGGATAGTAATATAGAGGGAATGTTCACAGTATATACAACAGGAGATTCTACAATAAATACATAGGGGAATAATACACAGACACAGTTCAACATAAATCCTGGATTCCCTGGGCAATCCAGTTAGCAAACCCCAAGTAGCAGCTTGGCCTATAATCAGTAAGAAGGAGGCTAGCCCCCAGGCTCCTCCAACTGCCCCAGATACAGCTGAATCTGTCACACAAGGTCAAGTGTGATGTCATTGGAAAGGCCAGAGTCTGACCTTTCCAATGGTATCAAATATGACCATGTAATATGTAGAAATAAAAAATAAAAATTAGATGCAAATTTTTCTATGTTCTATGGTGGTGGCATTATGTGGTGTTACTTTTAAAGCAAACAATTCAGCTGCACTAACTCACCTTCTCATTTCCCACGCCGGGAGCAAATGTTCTACACATTGGTTCATATAAAACACAAGCTTTTGCTTCAGTTTACGTCAACAGATTCAGCCCTTTCTTTTGACGTGAGAGCAGCAACAAACCTTCAGCTTTTTAAAATGTTTATTATTTTTTTGTTCCCGCAAAACAGAAATTAAAAAAGTAGTTTGGGCACATTTGGGAGTGCGCTCCAGATTTCTGTGCCTACAGGCTCCTGAGATGGAAATCCGGCCCTGACCACAAAACAATAACACTGGACAAAAACATATACACATATAGCTACAGCTGAGATAAAAAATACCCCCAATGCAACCTAACTGTTGAAATACTTGTTACACTTTGCACCTTCTCAGGGGAAGCCGTAAATAAATAAATAAATGAATACATGCTGAAAATAAGTCAATTTCAGGTCTCCTTTCCAGCTGTCTCCACTTCTCCTATCACTAATTTCTCTTACTAAGCCCAAAAATCTGGTCCTTTTCTTTCAATCCCCACAATATTCTTCTGGCCACCAGTTTCTCTCTGCTCCCATTTGTTTCAGTTACCCCAGTCCCTTTAGAGTGTAAGCTCATGGGATGTCTGCCTGAGCTTTTGGTTTAAAGTCCTGTATTACCTGGACAGTTATCCTAATATCAGGGTTGTCTTTCCTCTTGTATCGTGTAAGTCTGCTGTTTGTGCTTCCCCATTGTAAAGTGCTATGGAATCTGTTGGCGCTGTATAAGTACTTGTAACTGTAAGTTTGAATTGTTACAGTTGTTACAGAAATACAATGTTTCTTGAACCCAGAACATACTTGAAAACGAGAGAAATCTCAATGTATCCTTCCTGGTAAAATACTTTATAAATAAATAAATAAAGTATTCCCATTAGTACGTGTAGTAACAAAGTAAAGCCCACAATCTACCACATGGTCATACACCCAACAGCAGTATATACATATATAACTATAACAGCAATACAATCCAGCAAAGGAGAATATCAAAACATCATTCTGAATCATAAAATCAAACAACTGCTGTGTATGGGTGGAGGAATGGATAGAGCAATTCACTTGCGGGTCATGAACTATTTGTCATGGGGGCACCCAGGCGTGAGCCGAGGTGGAGCCCCTATTCGGGGTTGATAGCCCTTTAGGCAGGAGTGCTGCTGGATGCATGACATGCAGAACAGGAGGTGTAGACACCACACAGCTGGGCAGGGAAACAAGATACACAGAACAGTAAGAAGGGTAAAGGTAAAAGGAATACCCAGAAACACAGGCACCCAGCATTGCATAAAAGGGAACCCTAATCTAGACTACGGTCCTTAAATGGCCATCTATTCCAAGGGTGGGTACAATACTGCTGGGTGAAACACAGAACCAAAGACAGAACAAGAGGCAAATCCCGGGACAGAACTAGAGTACAATAGCCAGGGGTCAAAAACCAGAGTTGGTAGTCATACAGAAGCCAGGTGGCAGACAACCAAAGAGAGATATCGAAACAATCCAGGAGTTGGTACACAGGAAATCAGCACAGAAAGGGTAAATCAGAAAACAAAAGCACAGCAAAGGAGAACCGCAAAAATAAACAAATGGTAAGGACAAGGAAAACTGATGTACAAACAGACAAGGGAAACTAGGAAACAGGAATAATCTGAACAAAATCTACAAATGGAAAAATAACAGAACTACTGGAAGCAGGAACAAAATATCAGGCAGAGTCCAAGGCAGCAGATAGATCCTTATGATAGAGAATTAGAGACCAGCTGAAATGGAGAGACTGGCTTTAAAAGGGAGAAGGCCAGTGTTCACAGGGCTGGTGATCAAGAACCTGGCAGGCCACAGGGAAATCCTGGAGTGCAGGGAAAGGAGTGATTGGCCAGACAAGGGTAAGAGCCAGCCCAGACAGGGAAAAGGGCTCGAAACATGTGGAAATGTGACAGTAATGCAAATATGCGTCCGATGCGCGTTTCGCTTTCGCTCCTCAGGGACTCCGTAATACAATGCAACCAGGGTCCATTTAATGGTATCTCGCCTAAAACACTTGGTTCCTTACCAAGAAAGCACTACGGCTTTGGATCCACCTCCACAGTATTAATTGGTCACTCGCGACCATGTGACCCCATGAGCCAATAATTGCCAGTAATGACTCTTTAACTGAACGTCTTAGTCAGCTTTGATCACTTTCTCCATCCTCTGGTTAACCCTTTCTCGCCATGGCGCTTACTATGCCATCTCTGCTACAGGTGGGCCTTGAAGACACCCTGCTGACTTCAATGGGCCTCCTTCACCCACCCAGCAGTCAAAGTGCAACGTTGACTGCCGCAGGACATTCTGAACTCAAGCCGTCTCCCTGCAGCCAATAACTAGGAGGGCTGGAGGAGGGGCCCATAGCAGCCGGCAAGCAGGGAGTACTAGTACACTCCACCGGCGTTAACCCCCTCCCACCAGGCACAACCTGCCCGGCGTTAATGGGTTAAATTATTATTTTTTTTTTTAAAAAAAATTGTCTGAAAAGAGAATCGCAATATGAGGCAAAATGGGAAAATGAAAACAAGAATTGCTTTAAAGCCCCACCGTTAAAGGGTTAAATATTGGCCATCTTATACACGGGCTACTAAACATGCCCCTCTATATAACAACACTCCACATCAAGCAAGTCTAAGCTGTTACTGAGAGCTGTGCAGTGCAAAATCTACTCGTACCTTTCAGCAAACACTGTAACGCCGCCCACACTCACCAAACACCAACTTTCCCCGGTGTGATGTGTGTGGGTGGTGTTACAGAGATTGCCACAGGCTGTGTGTGCAGGTTACACAGTGCATGGCTCTCAGTAACAGCCGGTGACTCTGCGCACAACCACAGCGTCGTCCCTGCGAGCAGACATCAAAGGCGCAGCAGTGAATACTGAAGCTGCGGTCTCACAGCCCTGCATGTCCCAGACTCGGAACGGATTGGCCTGAAAAAGCAGAACCCTGATCCCAAAGATCCAATAAAATAATTGCGTGATTCAGTCCTTAGGATTGGATCGGGACATCCCTAATCGAAAGCATTTGTTTTGGACAAAGGAACTTGCATTTTTATGCTTCTTTTAATCTGTTACAATGTAATTTGTGTCTCTGCAGGTGGGATCTACAGCCAATCAGAAGAGCCCTACTGTATTAACCAGTTAGAATCAATTCCGGTGGAAGTTGGAGGCAGCGTTACCATCCCCTGCAGCTTCACTTACCCCAAGAGCTGCGGCGATGGAACAAAAATCAGAGTTTATTGGCGTGAGGGAAAAGGTCTCTGCAGGTATTCTGATAACATATATAGACACTCTGAGAACTGGACACATGATAAATACAGAGGAAGGATCTCCATGGTGGGAAACCCTGAGGAAGAGAACACGGCGTCCATCAGAATCCACGGAGTTAAAAGGACGGATGGGCCGGTGCTGTGCTGTGTTATGGAAGTATCCAGTGCTGACGAAAGGTGTGAGGAAAATAACCTGCCGTCGCTGGAGTATAATGGCACAACTCTGCGATTTCCTGGTAAAGCATAGGAAGACAATATTAGGACTGTGTTTCTTCACAGGTGCAGGGATGTACCATAACAGTTGGAGAGGCACAAATTTAATATGTGAAGGCAGCAGTGACATCTGAAATCAGTGATATGTAACCATGGTCCTCCAGAAATATCTGAATTATATATACTATATATACTATACTCAATACAGTCTGTTCCCTGATATAGAGTATCTTCGATGTGGTGATCGACTGCAGCACAACAAAGGAATCTAGTTTATTAAAAATGAAGGTCCCTATTACATCCTTCTCACTAAAACGGGGACGCTAGGGATAAAAACCTGCGCCTACAGTTAATGTGCACCTGCAGGTTTCTCCTTTGCGTCCCCGTTTTAGCGTGATATTATGATGCAGGCACTAGAAAAGCTGCCTGCATCATAAGCCTGCGCTAAGCCCCGGGATGCGAGCGGCAGCGCTAAGCGCCGCCGCGAGCATCCACTCGATGGAGTCCATAGGACTTCATTGAGGCAGATGCTGCCGGTCACATGACCTGCCGGATCTCGCCTCGCGAGATCCGGCAGGTCGACGTAGTGATCCGCAGAGGGAGACTGGGGGACTTTTTACCCCAGTCTCTCCTTGCTCCCGACAGACAGAGGAGGCAGTTGGAGCGGCTGTTCTCGCCATGGGATAGGAGGTGAGTATCTGATCAATTTGGGGGGGTTTCTGCTGGTGCTAATGACTTTTGCAGCAGTGGAATCCATTAGTTAACCACAGTCTGGACCTAGAGATATCGGGTTAACCGCAGCCGGACAGTAATTGGGATTACAATGTACTAACGCTAATTAAGAATAGGGAGCACAAAGTACAGTAACTTCGTGCTGAAAAGCGCAAAATTCCAATCGTTAATAAAGTTTTTTTTTAAGCCGTTAGCGTTTGGATTGTAATATGGAGCACCCGCGCTAGGGCCACCAGAGCTAACATTAACGCTCACACAGGTGAGCGCTAACGTTAGCAAGAAGAATGTAATAGTGCCCCAAGTTTAAGATTGGGCCCCAGAACCACCCCTAATGGTTTAGCACTGCAGGCATGAAACCCAAAATGCTACCGTGTGGTTTTCGGGAAAATCCCTTGAAAGTGATGTCACTAAACTGTCCCTCAGTGGTGTATTTAGGTTTTGTGCTGCCCTAGGCCCGACTAAACTCCTGCACCCCCTAATTTAAATTTGACACACCCCTGCCTGTCAAGGGCACCCTTCCTCTTTAGGCCCCGCCTCTTCCTCTCTGTGTATTAAAAGTGGATAGCAAGTGCCTACTTCTATATTTTGTATACCATTCCAAATGTTGTATCTATTATTTTAAGAGATAAATCAAATAAAATTATGAAATGTGCAAATTCAACCATTTTTACAAAGTTCAGCCACGCGTGTCAAGTAACAAAAAACAATAGCAGGCCCAAAAGGAACGCTAGGTGGTGCAGTGACCACACAATCACAAGGGCCTAACCCGCATGAATAATTGAGAACAAACACATAACAACCCAACACAACAATAGGGTGCATATAGAGTGCTAAAAGGGGGGTGACGTGCGTCCTCAAACCACACAATGAATTAATTAATTAGATGTCAGACAATATCAAAAAGGTAAAACACACTATTAAAAAACATAAATGAAAAGTAGGGAGTAAATAAGGCATTGTCTGAATAGTGACCCCTCGTACCAATGAGGACAGTATACAAAGAAGCTAGCCACTGGCTATTTAGTCAAAAATGATTTTTAACAATAGAAGGGCCCAGGTTTTCCTCTGCAGACCAAATGATGGATGTAGTGCCTTCCAGCAGATGTCACAATTCAGCAGTCATAAAGCTTATTCACATCGCAGGGCCACCATCCAATAAATTAGCCCTTCTGGCCAATTGCCAGAGACAAGTATACAATATATACAGCAGCTGTCTAAAGTAAAGACAAATAAGTCAATGGGGCCTGATGGGATCCACCCTAAGTTACTAAAAGAGCACAGTGGTGTAATAGCAAAACCGTTAAAAAGGATTGGTTAAATAAATCTGTTAATGGGAGTCGTCCCAGAAGACTGGAAATTAGCAAAAGTTGTGCCCATTTAGAAGAAGGGTAGTAGGGAGGAATCGGGGAACTATAGGCCAGTTAGTCTTACGTCAGTAGTGGGGAAATTAATGGAAACCATGTTAAAGGAAAGGATTGTTGAACATCTAAAAACACATAGATTACAGGATCAGAAGCAACATGGGTTTACCTCAGGGAGATCATGCCAAACTAAATTTGATTGGGTAACAAAAATAATAGACACAGGTGGTGCAGTAGACATTGCTTATTTAGATTTCAGTAAGGCTTTTGATACTGTTCCGCATAGAAGGCTTATCAATAAATTGCAATCTTTGAGCTTGGATTCCAATATTGTTGAATGGATTAGGCAGTGGCTGAGTGACAGGCAACAGAGGGTTGTGGTAAATGGAGTTTATTCGGCGCAAGGTCTTGTTACCAGTGGGGTACCTCAGGGGTCAGTACTTGGACCCATTCTCTTTAATATTTTTATTAGGGATATTGCAGAAGGTATTAATGGAAAAGTATGTCTTTTTGCTGATGACACAAAGATTTGCAACAGGGTTGACGTTCCTGGAGGGATCAGCCAAATGACAAATGATTTAGGTAAACTACAAAAATGGTGGGAGCTGTGACAATTGAGTTTTAATGTGGATAAGTGCAAGATAATGCACCTTGGACGTAAAAACCCAAGGGTTGAATATAAAATATTTGATACAGTCCTAACCTCAACATCTGAGGGTTGGGATTTAGGGGTTATTATTTCAGAGGATCTAAGGGTAAGTAGTCAATGTAATAGAGCAGCAGGAAATGCTGGCAGAATGCTTGGTTGTGTAGGGAGAGGTATTAGCGGTAGGAAAAGGGAAGTGCTCATGCCACTGTACAGAGCACTGGTGAGACCTCACTTGGAGTACTGTGTGCAGTACTGGAGACCGTATCTCCAGAAGGATATAGACATCTTAGAGAGAGTTCAGAGAAGGGCTACTAAAATGGTGTACGGCTTGAAGGAGAAAAGTTACCAGGAAAGGCTTAATGATCTTAACATGTACAGCTTGGAAAAAAGACGAGACAGAGGAGATATGATAGAAACATTTTAATACGTAAAGGGAATCCAAAAGGTAGAGGAAGGGAGTATATTTAAAAGGAAACAAAGTAGCAAAGCAAGAGGATATAGTCTTAGATTAGAGGGGCAAAGGTTTAAAAGTAACATCAGAAAGCATTATTTTACTGAGAGGGTGGTGGATACATGGAACAGCCTTCCAGTAGAAGTATTAGAGGCCAAAACAGTAATTAAATTTAAGCAGGCATGGGATAGGCATAAGGCTATCCTAAACAAAAGATAAATCCAGGTAAAGTATCCATGTAATTGGGCAGACTAGATGGGCCGAAAGGTTCTTATCTACTGACATTTCTTTGTTTCCACAGTATATATCAAATGACCCATATATTGAAGGTGTATAGCCATTTACCAAATTTGGTATGAGCGTACCACAGAGCTCCACAGCAATAAAACTCACAGTAATGTGTGGTGTGTATGAGTGTATCTCAGAGTTCCACAGCAATAAAATTCACAGTAATGTGCGGTGTGTATGAGCGTAGCACAGAGCTCCACAGCAATAAAACTCACAGTAATGTGCGGTGTGTATGAGCATAGCACAGAACTCCACAGCAATAAAACTCACAGTAATGTGCGGTGTGTATGAGCGTAGCACAGAGCTCCACAGCAATAAATCTGAAAGTAATGTGTCGTATTTCATACCCTGCCATACACCACTCATTTCATCTCCCCCTACACTCCTTTCATCTCCCACACTCATTTCATCTCCCACACTCATTTCATACCCCCACACTCACTTCATACCCCCCCCACTCTCACTTTATACCCCCCACACTCACTTCATACCTGTAACGGGCCCAGTGGCGCTCACACAAGAGTAGCGAGGTTGAGATCCTTTTGGACGGAATTTATCGATTTGATGTTAGTGAAAAAAACAGTACTTTCAGATTTATACTCCAAAGCCCTGGAGTATGACAAGACAAGAGAACTGCTACTAAGCTCCAAAAGGTTTCGAGACCAACGGACAACTTAGAGCACACAACAAGACATCAGAGTGCAAGACAGAAATGTTAGTACTGAGACATTCGGCAGGACAGGCAATGAATTGCTCAGACTGCAGGGCAGTCAACACACTGATAGATATTACATTTTCAGACCACCTTGATCAGGTATTCTGTAACTTGTAATTACCAGGGTCTGAGTGTAGATACACACACAGGTTTAGGGATTATACAAGCCTGGGTACTTTTGGCAAATCAAGCAAGCTGAACACAAGCTGGTAACCAACAATTATTCGTATTGGCAGATGGTACAAGCGTATCAGATCGTAACTCAGACCCCTTAGACCTGGAGCTAACCCCCGATAAGGCTGCAGTAAGAAAACCAGGGTGAGAGGGGAATCTCCTCACGAAGTGAGTAAATCCCCAAGCAGCGTGAACGGGGTTAAACCAACGGCGCACAACACTAGTCACACCGCTATAGCATGAAACATAAGATTGGTCAGAGACAAGCTGGGTCAAAAACAGGAGCAGGAATCACAGACAAGCTGGGTCGGCAACAGATTAGCAATAATGAATGAGAGGAAGCGATGCGGGAACAGAACTCCACGTCAGGGCGACGAGGCAACTCCTCGCGCCCTGCTTTAAACCCGGCGGCTCCTCGTGACCTCCCCAGGCCCCGCTCCCTCGGACACCGCTCTGCCATTATATGGTGCTGGCACTTGACCATCCCTTGGCACTGAACCTTGCCCAGACCCCCAGGAAGCACAGCAGGGGCTGAGGATGTAACAATACCCCCACACTCACTTCATACCCCCACACTCATTTCATCTCCCCACACTCATTCCATCTCCCCCACACTCTCATTTAATTTCATCCCCCACACTAATTTCATCTCCCCCACACTCACTTCATACACCCCCCACCCCCTGTTCAGTTCACCTTAGAAACTGGGGATGGGTCCTCGGAGCTGGGGAGATCATGCAGCTGCACGTTCATCGTGCTGGAGGAAGTGACATCATGTGATCACTTCCTCCCGGTGTGTTTGTTGCCATGATGAGCAAGGCTCCGCCCACCAGCGGAGACTCGTCTCTATGGCAACCCAGCGGTTCTCTCCTTCAGCTCACTCCACTTAACGGAAGCTGCGCGCACTGAAAGGAGAAAGCTTCCGGAGCTGAGGCCTTTGATCTTAGAAACCAGCGGCCGCGGGTCACAGCGAGCGGCAGGGCAGTTTTTTTAGTGTAGAGTGTGGCATTTTTTGCCGCCCTAGGCCTTTTCAGCCTAGGCCAAGATACAGCTCTGCTGTCCTTGCATGTCAAGATCCCATTTCGGCTCGTACCTGTTGGGTTTCTCCTGGGGGAAGAGCGGTGTTTTTGATTCAAGTGGAGATTTTTGCTCTATAGTTACATTTTACAGTTTCTTTTCCCCTTTCTTCATTTTTTCTTCTTTTTTTTTCTTTCCCCACTTCTTCCACCTCTGACCTCCTGGCTCTCCTACTCATTTCTCCCCCCTTCCCATCCATTTCCCAAATACGGTCAGGAAAAATTTATTTAAGACTAGGGATGGGCCGAACACCCCCGTGTTCAGTTCGCATTCGAACTTGAACATTTGAAAAATGACAAAACCGGGTCAGCAATGTTTAGGCACTTGTACTGCGCTACTGTATGTGGCAGGATCTGTAGCACACACCAGCAGCAACAAGCAGCTGAATATACCAGACAGGGGCACAGAGCGAGAATAGTCGTTATAACAAAATCGGGTCAGCAATGTTTAGGCACTTGTACTGCGCTACTGTATATGGTGAGAATCTGCACACACCAGTAGCAACAGGAGGCAAACAGAACAGGCAGGGTGTACAGAGAATAGTCAAATGGCAGGCAAAGTCGGCAACAGATCGGGTCCTCAGAACAAGTAACAAACTGATTTGGTAAGCTAGCGATGCGGGAATGAAACTCCACGGCAAGGCAAGGTGTACAGCATGCGCTCCTGATTTAAAGGTCCCGGCGGCTCCAACTCATCACGCCGCGCCCTGTCCCCTGATCACTCACAGCTGTGCCGGGTGCCGCCGGAGCTCCTGGCATTCGGCCAGCTGGTGGCACCACGCGTCCGGGGCCCCCCGATAGCCACCCGGGGCCCTGGATGTCACAATATTACAAACAAACCGCAAATGGGTTAAGTAACCAAATTTGTAAGAAGAATAATTAATGCAGCATATGAACCCTCACACTGCCGGGCAGCACCTCTCTACAGTATAATAGTGCAGCATATGAATCCTCACACTGCCGGGCAGCACCTCTACAGTATAATAGTGCAGCATATGAATCCTCACACTGCCGGGCAGCACCTCTACAGTATAGTAGTGCAGCATATGAATCCTCACACTGTTGGCAGCACCTCTACAGTCTGACGCTAGCTTTAACCGGCGCGCTGTGTGCAGCTTCTGAGAAGATACACTATTAGTGTAGCGAGGAAGCCGGCTGCGTATTTTGCATCGCTCCCTCTACACTAATAGTGTATCTTCTCAGAAGCTGCACACAGCGTGCCGGTGTATGCAGCTTCTAACAGCGTGGGAGACGGGAGGCTGTGGTTGTTGGTGGATTCAGGAATCAGGTGAGTATTAGTAAGAAAAAAAATAAAAGTTTTATTTTATGTTCCTTGGGACATTTAATAATGTCCTCGTATTTTTTTTTTTTTTTTAGAAATGTGTCGCCTTACCTTAGCCTGGTGGTCAGTCAGTGGGGGCTCCCTGGATCCTGTTTTTTTGGGGGGGGGGTCTGCCGTGGCACAGGTGCAGTGGCTCCCTCCCTGCGTCACCTCTCTGCCACATGCACCCGGCCGGCAAGCCCGCACAGTGGCAGCTCTGTCATCCGGAGGCTGCATGCTCCTCAAGGGATCCTTGGGAGGCCCCGGCGGGCTGCCTTCTACAGTGCCTGATTAGAGGGCCTCGTCTGCCTGATGTTTTAGCAAAAAGATTGTTTTATCCCATAGGATTTAATGTTAAAAATATTCCCATTTTAATTCAATATCTAATAAACCGTTTCTAATAATATTCTGCAGTAAAGAGTCTCTTTATTTTTAGATATTTTAGGATTTTTAAGCATTTGTTTTAAAAAAAAGAAAATCTAACTTTTTGCGAACAGCCTGAAAAGTTCGAAGTTCGCAAACTTTCGAACAGTCGATGTTCGTTGCGAACATCGAACCGATTTGAACCGGCAGCCCATCCCTATTTAAGACTAGCAGGTTTATTCAGAGAGAGGGGAAAACCAGGAGAACTGGCAGAAGAAGAGAACAATCAAAACCAGATAGCCAATTTGGAAAGTGAGATAAATGGGAGAATTTTTCTGGTTTGCTATTTTGACCTAGAATTTTCACTTCTCCAGTCATTCTCCTGAGTTTCACCTTTCTTTGAATAGACCTGTAAGTTGCAAAACCACTAGACTGTACCTTTAATGGCTTGACCCACTATTTTTACCAAGCCGCAAGTTTGCTTATGGCTCAGAATAAGTGTCAGGTCATCATAACGGCTCCTGCCCTTTGGATACGTTGTATAAGAGCCATTGACAGCAGGTCAGTCAGAGAATAATGTGCTATTCCCAGGTAGCTTGCAATTCTTGTATCAAGATTCTGCAATAAAATACAACACTCAGAGCCTGATTTTAGGTGATTTTGCTTTTGCAACATTACTTAAAGGGTCAGTACCACCAAAAAAATGAAATGTCCTTATTGTGTTTATTTGATGTTGCTGATATCTTGCATGTGTTTGTTTTTCTCTTGTTTGTTTAGTGTCATATGTGTCACTGGGTGCATCCATTGTGTGATATTTTCCTCTATATGTGTCACTGGGTGCATCCATTGTGTGATATTTTCCTCTATATGTGTCACTGGGTGCATCCATTGTGTGATATTTTCCTCTATATGTGTCACTGGGTGCATCCATTGTGTGATATTTTCCTCTATATGTGTCACTGGGTGCATCCATTGTGTGATATTTCCTCTATATGTGTCACTGGGTGCATCCATTGTGTGAAATTGTCTTCCATATGTGTCACTGGGTGCATCCATTGTGTGATATTTTCTTCTGATAGTTTCCTCTATATATGTGTCACTGGGTGCATCCATTGTGTGATATTTTCCTCTATATGTGTCACTGGGCACATCCGTTGTGTGATATTTTCCTCTATATGTGTCACTGGGTAGATCCATTGTGTGATATTTTCCTCTATATGTGTCACTGGGTGTATCCATTGTGTGATATTTTCCTCTATATATGTGTCACTGGGTGCATCCTTTGTGTGATATTTTCCTCTATATGTGTCACTGGGCGCATCCATTGTGTGATAGTTTCCTCTATATATGTATCACTGGGTGCATCCATTGTGTGATATTTTCTTCTATATGTGTCACTGGGTGCATCCATTGTGTGATATTTTCCTCTATATGTGTCACTGGGTGCATCCATTGTGTGATATTTTCTTCTGTATGTGTCACTGGATGCATCCATTGTGTGATATTTTCCTCTATATGTGTCACTGGGTGCATCCATTGTGTGATATTTTCTTCTATATGTGTCACTGGGTGCATCCATTGTGTGATATTTTCCTCTATATGTGTCACTGGGTGCATCCATTGGGTGAAATTGTCTTCTATATGTGTCACTGGGTGCATCCATTGTGTGATATTTTCTTCTATATGTGTCACTGGGTGCATCCATTGTGTGATATTTTCCTCTATATGTGTCACTGGGTGCATCCATTGTGTGATATTTTCCTCTATATGTGTCACTGGGTGCATCCATTGTGTGATATTTTATGTTGTTAACTGCCCCCCCCCCCACAGTATCTTCCCATCACTTGCTCCTCACTGTGTGGCTTTGGCCATAGAATGGAGTGAATGGGTCAGTCACTAACTTCTTATTTTAGGTAGCCTGGAGAACAATAGCCTCCTTTTGCCCCATCTAATCATTCCTTCCTCCACCTCACTGTAGATTAGATAAACTACAGCAGTAAAGAAAACCATTTACATAGATTTTGGTAAATGTTGTCTCATGCAAATGGAAACAAGATTAAAAAACACTTTATTTTTATTTTTTAATTGCAATTACTTCAAACAATGAAAAAAAGCAGCAGTATGAGTTTCTAATGTGTGTTTGTTTGTACTGTACAAGTATTCTACTTACAGCTTATGTAAGAGGTAGTGTCCCTTTAACACTTAAAATTAAATTGCTTCCAAAATTCTTTACTTACCCCTTGTCCCACAATGCAGTGGGCTGCATGAATTACTGCCTCCTGTGGTCGTAAGATATAGCTCCTACTATGACACAAGCACTGCCAGCGGGGTCTAACGGTCGCCGCAGGCTACCCTGGTTGCTGGTTCATAGTCTTGGGGTAAGAGGCAAGGCACTCCTTTTGTCCAATGATGTAATGCAGGGTTTGAGTCCCCTGTGAAGTGTGAGTATGGAACCCAATGGCAAGCTGCGGGTAAGGAAATCAGGAGACGATGGAGAATAAAGCAATCTTTAGTGAGTCATGAATAGTAACTGAAGTCCAGAAAATACTACAGTCAAAAGGTCGGAATGGAATTCGTAAAGCAAAGTCCCAGAAAAGAACAACGGGTGATAACGAGGATGATGGCGTAGTCGGTGGCACAATCCGGGTCGGAGGGTTGAAGAAGGCGGCATAGTCGGTGGCACAATCCGGGTCAAAGGGTTGAAGAAGGTGGCGTAGTCAGTGGCACAATCCGGGTCGAAGGGTTGAAGAAGGCGGCGTAGTCGGTGGCACAATCCGGGTCGAAGGGTTGAAGAAGGTGGCGTAGTCGGTGGCACAATCCGGGTCAAGGGTTGAAGAAGGCGGCGTAGTCGGTGGCACAATCCGGGTCGAGGGTTGAAGGCAACGTGGTCAAGGAATATGAGGAGTACTAGGAAACTGAGGCGGAAGGCATAGTAGAACCTGGTTAATGTGCTGGGAAGGAAGGCGGATTTAAATAGGGTTCATAGGATCATGGAAATGTCTTTCACCTGGGTATTGTAGGTGGACTTGAGGTACCTGAATCTTTGGTAGGTCAATGGGAGGTATACGAGGATCTCCAGAACAGGTGTCAAGCAGTACCCCTAATCGGCCAGCCGAGGGCGCCAGAGTACCAGGTTTTGTATTACTTAGGAGAGTTTGTTCTCGCGCGTGCGCACTTTCCTCTTCAGTGCTCGGATTTAGCCGGAGCCGTGGGGCATCTCGTGGCTCTCCCTCTCCATCCTGCGGACCAGGAACTTGGAGCAATGCGCCACGAGGGCTCTCAGGTGAGTAGAGCACCTCTCCCAGCATGGCGGTCCGGACCGGGAGTGGGCCATGGAGCGGGGCATGACAAATGGGTCTAAACACTCACCGCAGTAGGGTGTGCCAGGCAACATGCCATTACAGTCCACAGAGACAAAGTTAGGGGGGCACACTGGGACTTCTCCCCACATTTCTCTCTCTCCTGGGCACCTCCGCAGGACCATAACCCAGTCTGCGTTTACAGTCCCTGGTCTCTCCTTCTGCTGCTGCCCCCCTCCCAAACATGTAAAAGAGGTCCATCACGGCAATCCCCTCAATCCCCAAGTGGTGCAATTCTTCCTGGGCCCAGGACTAGGGATGAGCTGTTCGGGTTCGGACGATTAGGGGGTTCGACCCGAACTTAGCCAGTTCGAGTAGATCGCGAACACCGAACATTTCCGGGTGTTCGCCGCATGTTCGACCACAATGGACCACAATGCATTTTCCCACTGTCCTGATGCTCCTAATTGGCTACAGCCTTGCACCTGACCACAAGTCTGGTGCAAGACTGGTTCAACCAGTGGTGTATTTAGGTTTTGTGCTGCCCTAGGCCTGACTAAACTCATGCACCCCCTAATTTAAATTTGAGGCACCCCTTCCTGTCAAGACCACACCTCTTCCTGGTTAATCCCCACCCTTCCTCTTTAAGCTCCACCTTTTCCTCTTAGAGCTCTGCCTTTTCCTCTCTTTATATTAAAAGTGGATACCAAGTGCCTACTTGTATATTTTGTATACCATTTCAAATGTATCTATGAGATAAATAAAATTATGAAATGTTTAAATTCAAGCATTTTTACAAAGAACAGCCACGCATGTTAAGTATACTGGATCACAGCCGCTCTAATTGGTTGAACAATAAAATCCACAGAAACGTGCACTGCATATGAGCGTATCACAGAGCTGCACAGCAATAAAACCCACAGAAATGTGCACTGTGTATGAGCATATCACAGAACTGCACAGCAATAAAACTCACAGTAATGTGCAGTGTGTATGAGTGTATCCCAGAGCTCCAAGGCAATAAAACTCACACTACTATGCAGTGTGTATCACAGAATCCACAGCAATAAAACTCCCAGCAATGCAATGTTTGGTGTGTGTCAGCGTATCAGAATCCACAGCAATAAAAATTCCAGCAATGCAATGTGCAGTGTGTATGAATGTATTAGAATCCACAGCAATAAAACTCCCAGTAATGCAATGTGCGGGTCAGCGTATCAGAATCCACAGCAATAAAACTCCCAGCAATGCAATGTGTGTGTGTGTATGAGTGCATCAGAATCCACTGCAATAAAACTCCCAGCAATGCAATGTGTGGTGTGTCAGCGTATCAGAATCCACAGCAATAAAAATTCCAGCAATGCAATGTGCAGTGTGTATGAGTGTATTAGAATCCACAGCAATAAAACTCCCAGTAATGCAATGTGCGGGTCAGCGTATCAGAATCCACAGCAATAAAACTCCCACCAATGCATTGTGTGGTGTGTATGAGTGCATCAGAATCCACTGCAATAAAACTCCCAGCAAACCGAGTGTATATGAGCACACAGCAATTATTTATTCTACATTTACCAGCCTCCGTCCGCGGTAGGGCTGTGTGCAGAGTCAGCAGGGACTGTGTACAGACTCAGCAGGAGGTCTTTCCAGGCCACGTTAGGATCGCGGCTGTGCCTGTGCGTGGAGCCATCTTGTCAGCAGTGGGGTGCCACTGCCAGAGGGTGCACCGTGGCTTTGATTCCGTTCCTGGTGGGTGTTCAGTCCAGAATAGAGTGACAGTCCATGTTAACGAAAGGGTGGGCAGCTGCGTGCGTGTCCCGTGGTTCAGCCAGTCAGGTGGTACTGAGACTCAGTACCACCTGACTGGCCGGACCGAGTGTGACCTGCACGCACGCAGCCTCACCAGGAGCCAGGCAGCTCAATGACAAATTTCTATCACTGCAGTGCTGGTTAAGGAAAGGTCCACTTTAAACAGCAGTAAGCAGACAGGGCTTCATATTCTGCTGATACCCCCCCTTTACCTGCCGTTTACTGTCATCTTCTCTCTCTGGACACAAATCACATCCTCCTCCTAGAGCTGCTGCGGGCAGGGGAGGAGCTATGGAGGGAGGAGAGGGGGATTTTTATTCTATTCGATTTTATTCCGTATGCAAACGCCATGCTCCGCTGCTCGTTGTTTGAGAACACAGCTCAAAGCTGACACACAGTGACAGTGGCACCTCCCAGTACCCCCTAATGACACCCCAATAATCAATGGTACCTGGGGCGGCCCGCCCTCCACCACTCCTCTAAGTACACCACTGCTCTGGTGATATGCTCACACATAAGTTTGGCGAACTGCCAGCAAGTACGGTGCTGTTTGAAGGCAGTGCATATCCCCATAGAGAAGTAATGGTTAATCTATTCAGAGAACACCAAACAGCAGAGAAATGTCAGTGAAATACCCTGATGTTCGGTGGTTTCAATCAGCAGGTTCAGGTATTCAGGCGAACCCCATAGGTTTCAATGTTATAAATATTCCCGTTTTTATGCAATATCTAATAAACCACTTATTATTTTAATCTGCAGTAAAAAGTCTTTATTTATTGATTTTTTTTTGTACCATTTAGTAATTTTTCAGATTTTTTTGTGGCAAAATTCCCCCCCCTTTTTTTTAATATCGGTTCTTCTTTTTCTGTAACAGAACTTTTTATTATCAATCATAGGATCTTATATGTAAATTCCAGACATTTTCGTTTAGTAGTTCTTTTGAAAACAGCAGGCCATGGGTTTGCGGTGGCAGCATACAGCGGCCGACTCCATGCACTTTGGGGACCCTGCGGTGAATGGTGAATTTTATTCCCCGAAGTGCAGGGAACTACAGAACACCAAAATGTTGGCGTCATTTCGGTGCTCTGTGAGTAACCCAATTAGTGGTGAGGTTTTTTGTTACCCCTGGAAAGTGAAAACCTAGGTGTTGCCTACCCAGGACATACTTGAAAATTAGTGACATCTCAATGTTTCCTTCCTGGTAAAATAGTTTGCGTGCCGCCCTAGACCTAGGCCTTGTTGGCCTAGGCCAAAATACACCAGTGGGTTCAACACTATGCCAATCACCGCTCAGAGTCCTGATTGGGCAAATTTTGGCCAATCATGGGCTCACAGAGCTAAGTCCCGCAGCACACTATATAATGTTTCCACGCGCCGATTCTGCACGCATTTCAGAGGAGATTTCAAAGGAGATAGTTGTGTCTTGTTACTGCCGGTCTGCCACGCTACTGGGGGGGGTCTGGGGGGTCTCATTTCTACTAAATATCAGGGAATTTAGGTTATGTGTGTCTTGTCACTGTGCCAGCAAGTTTTTTTGGGCTTTACAACTTTCTTTAAAACATTTGTGAATTAAGGTGATCTTCTGGGACTTCTCACTGTGCCAGCAAGTCTTTTTGGGTCTCATTTCTACCAAATATCAGGGAATTTATGTGATGTGTGTCTTGTCACTGTGCCAGCAAGTTTTTTGGGGGTTTACAACTTTCTTTAAAACATTTGTGAATTAAGGTGATCTTCTGGGTCTTGTCACTGTGCCAGCAAATCTTTTTGGGTCTCATTTATACCAAATATCAGGGAATTTATGTGATGTGTGTCTTGTCACTGTGCCAGCAATTTTTTTTGGGGTTTACAACTTTAAAACATTTGTGAATTGAGGTGATCTTATGGGTCTTGTCACTGTGCCCGCAAATCTTTTTGGGGCTCACTAATTTCTTTAAAACATTTGTGAATTAAGGTGATCTGTGTCTCGTCACACAACCAGTACCACGCATTATTTTTGGGCTCACTAATTTCATTAAAACATTTTTGAATTAAGGTGATCTGTGTCTTGTCACACAAACAGTACCACGCATTATTTTGGGGCTCACTAATTTCTTTAAAACCTTTGTGAATTAAGGTGATCTGTGTCTCGTCACACAGCCAGCAAGTTTTTTGGGGGCTCACTAATTTCTTTAAAACATTTGTGAATTAAGGTGATCTGTGTCTCGTCACACAACCAGTACCACGCATTATTTTGGGGCTCACTAATTTCTTTAAAACATTTGTGAATTAAGGTGATCTGTGTCTCGTCACACAGCCAGCAAGTTTTTTTGGGGCTCACTAATTTCTTTAAAACATTTGTGAATTAAGGTGATCTTCTGGGTCTTGTCACTGTGCCAGCAAATCTTTTTGGGTCTCATTTATACCAAATATCAGGGAATTTATGTGATGTGTGTCTTGTCACTGTGCCAGCAATTTTTTTTGGGGTTTACAACTTTAAAACATTTGTGAATTGAGGTGATCTTATGGGTCTTGTCACTGTGCCCGCAAATCTTTTTGGGGCTCACTAATTTCTTTAAAACATTTGCGAATTAAGGTGATCTGTGTCTCGTCACACAGCCAGCAATTTTTTTTGGGGCTCACTAATTTCTTTAAAACATTTGTGAATTAAGGTGATCTGTGACTCGTCACACAACCAGTACCACGCATTATTTTGGGGCTCACTAATTTCTTTAAAACATTTGTGAATTAAGGTGATCTGTGTCTTGACACACAAACAGTACCACGCATTATTTTGGGGCTCACTAATTTCTTTAAAACCTTTGTGAATTAAGGTGATCTGTGTCTCGTCACACAGCCAGCAAGTTTTTTTGGGGCTCACTAATTTCTTTAAAACATTTGTGAATTAAGGTGATCTGTGTCTCGTCACACAACCAGTACCACGCATTATTTTGGGGCTCACTAATTTCTTTAAAACATTTGTGAATTAAGGTGATCTGTGTCTCGTCACACAGCCAGCAAGTTTTTTTGGGGCTCACTAATTTCTTTAAAACATTTGTGAATTAAGGTGATCTGTGTCTTGTCACACAAACAGTACCATGCATTATTTTGGGGCTCACTAATTTCTTTAAAACCTTTGTGAATTAAGGTGATCTGTGTCTCGTCACACAGCCAGCAAGTTTATTTGGGGCTCACTAATTTCTTTAAAACATTTGTGAATTAAGGTGATCTGTGTCTTGTCACACAAACAGGACCACACTTTATTTTGGGGCTCACTAATTTCTTTAAAACATTTGTGAATTAAGGTGATCTGTGTCTTGTCACACAAACAGTACCACGCATTATTTTGGGGCTCACTAATTTCTTTAAAACATTTGTGAATTAAGGTGATCTGTGTCTTGTCACACAAACAGTACCACGCATTATTTTGGGGCTCACTAGTTTCTTTAAAACATTTGTGAATTAAGGTGATCTGTGTCTTGTCACACAAACAGTACCACGCATTATTTTGGGGCTCACTAATTTCTTTAAAACATTTGTGAATTGAGGTGATCTGTCTCTTGTCACTGGCTGCCAGATATCAGTGTGTCTCACTGAGTTATACCCGAGTTATTTAAATCTTTATACCAGAATTGAATCAGAGTTCTGTTTATATTAATCTATATATCACTCACCATGTCTGAAAGAACAAAAAGGACAGGCAGACGCTCCCAGACACAGATAAGAGGGAAAGCAGCCCCTGTGTCGGGAGGCTGTGTCTCTGGTCGTGCTGGATGTGGTGCATCCTCTGCAGGGGCACGCTTGTCCTTTCTAACTGGTGCTGGCCGTCTTAAGCAGCAGCAACATACAGAGGACTTGGTGGATTGGCTAATCAGTTATTGGCTAACCAGTATTTTGGGGGTCAGTAATTTCTACAAAATATTTGGGAATTGTTATAATCTGTGTGTTCTCAATGGTTGCCAACCATCAGGGGGTCTCACTGATTTATAGGAGGTTTCTGAGACTTGTAATCTGTGTCTTGTCACTGCCAGCCAGAATTTTGGGGGCTCAGTAATTTCTACAAATCATTTGTGAATTGAGGTGATCTCTGTTTTGTCACTGCCAGTGCCACCCAGTATTTTGGGGGTCAGTAATTTCTACAAAATATTTGTGATTGAAGTGATCTGTGTCTTGTCACTGCCACACAGTATTTTGGGGGTCAGTAATTTCTACAAAATATTTGGAATTGTTATAATCTGTGTGTTCTCACTGGCTGCCACCCATCAGGGGGTCTCACTGATTAATAGGAGGTTTCTGAGATTTGTAATCTGTGTCTTCTCACTGCCAGCTATCAGGGGGTCCCACATACTTTTAGCAGATTTATGCAAATTGTAATCTGTGTCTTCTCACTGTTGCCAGCTATCAGGGGGTCCTATCAGGGGGTCTCACTGACTTGTAGCAGATTTCTGTGAATTGTAATTTGTGTCTTGTCACTGCCATCCATCAGGGGGTCTCACTGATTTATAGGAGGTATCTGGGAATTGTAATCTGTGTCTTGACACTGGCTGCCAGCTATCAGGGTGTCTCACTGAGTTATACCAGAGTTCTGGAAATCTTTATACCAGAGTTGAATCAGAGTTCTGTATATATTTAATCTATATATCACTCGCCATGTCAGAAAGACCAAAAAGGACAGGCAGACGCTCCCAGACACAGATAAGAGGGCAAGCAGCCTCTGTGTCGGGAGGCTGTGCCTCTGGTCGTGGTGGACGTGGTGCATCCTCTGCAGGGGCATGCTTGTCCTTTCTAACTGGTGCTGGCCGTCTTATGCAGCAGCAACATACAGAGGATTTGGTGGATTGGCTAACCAGGCCATCCTCATCCTCCGAGTCCTCTGCCATCAAGGCTTGTAGTGCTTTACAGTCCACCTCAGCTGCCAAAGCATCTAATGCAGCCTCCATGTCCACAGCTACTCCTGCCGTAGCCTTGCTATCACACATGGAGGAGTCAGCTGAATTGTTTGACTACAATGAGAGTGACATGCTGCTTGAGGATGTGCAGCAAGTACAGTGCTCTGATTCAATCTCTGAGGTTGAGCAAGGGAGTATAATCAACCTAGAGGAAGGGGTGTCAGTGATGACACACAAATAACTGGCACTCATGTTGCCCCAGCAGCTGCAGCATACTGCCAAGTTGGCTCCAGTGACGAGGAGATAGGGGGTGAAGATGACATTGATGATGAGGTCACTGGCTCCACCTGGGTGCCAGATTGAACTGAGGAATCAAGTGAGGAGGAGGGGGAGGAGGAGGAGGAGGCACAGCAAACGCGAGGCACAACATCCTCTGTGACCAACCGTAGCACTAGCCACTCCAAGCCCTCACATGTCAGAGCTGCTCCGGTGCAGAGCGCTGTTGTCTCAAAGAACACATGCAGGAACTCTGCTGTCTGGGAGTTATTTAAGAAATGTGCAGCAGATCCCACCGTTGCTATTTTTAATCTATGTCAGATGAGGCTGAAGCGTGGGATAAACACCGGACACTTGGGTACCACGTGCTTGAGGCGACATATGAACAAGTGCCAAACATCCAGCTGGCGCAAAACTTTGCATAGGTCCTCCTCCTCCTCATCTGTCTCTACCCACACTGTATGTCCTGCCATGTCATTGCCTACAATCTCCACCGACAGGGATGATGCTACAGTAATGGATGTACCAGCAGGTCCTTCCTCACAATGTGACAACATCCCAGTAGCTGAAGATTTACGCAGTCAGATTACGTTGCTGCAGCTGCTGCTGCGTAAGAAAAAAATATAGTCCCAACCATCCCCAAGCAAAGCGTTTAAATGCCAGCTTAGCAAAATTACTCGCATTGCAGCTGCTGCCTTTCCAGCTGGTGGACTCTGCTTCCTTCCGTGAATTTGCTGAATGTGCTGTACCACAGTGGCAGGTTCCAAAACGCCATTACTTTTCACGGAAGGCCATTCCAGCACTATACCAGCACGTGGAAGACAATGTTATTAGATTTGTGCACTGATTTTTTTTTCGGTTCGATTCGGTTCGGTTCGTTCGTATTTTGTAAATTTTTGTTTCGGATCGTTTCGAACGATTTCCGTTTCGGTTCGTTTCATTTTCGGAAATTTTCGTGTTTTTCGGAACGTCTGTTCTCCTCGTTTCAAAGTGTCTATTCGTTTTGACATAAACTAATGTTTTTTCGGGTCCGATATTTCTGTCGATACGATAATTCTGTCGATACGATAATTCTGCCATTGAGATGTGTCATGTTTTACAAGAAGGATACATTGAGATGGGAATGATACAAAATTACAGAATCAGCGATATAACCAAAAAATATGTTGTCCGAAATTACTGAAATGGAACCAAAATCAGGAATGGAGCCGAAATTACGAATGGAACGAAAATGATTTTCGATTTTACACATTTCTAGTCAATTCGAAAATTCCGAACAATTTTTCGTTTCGTTTCGTAAAGTTTTCGTTTTGGAAAATTCGGATCTGAAACTTTTCGTAAAATCGGCTGAATCCGAATGCACGAATCGGGAAATTTTTTGAAAATTCCGAAATTCCGAAACCCGAAACGCACATCCCTAAATGTTATCCAGTCATTGGGAAAGGCAGTATGCAGCAAGGTGCATGTCACTTTAGACACGTGGTCCAGCAAGCATGGACAGGGTCATTACATTTCCTTTAGGGCACACTGGGTAACTTTGATTGCAGCTGGGAGGGATCCAAGACAGGGCACTGTGCTGGAGCTTGTTCATCCTCCACGCCTCCAGAAAGATGCTTGTATGAGGTCTGTCTGCTCCACCACCACCACCTCTTCCTCCTCCTCCTTCTCTGTCTCTGGCGAAGTGGCAGTTAAACCGACGCCTGACAGGGTCTACGCCATGGCTCAAGCAAAAAGATGTCATACTGTGCTTGAGCTGGTTTGTTTAGGGGACAGGAGCCACACCGGGTCAGAAATTTTGTCAGCTCTGCAGGGGCAGGTGCAGAGATGGTTAACACCACGCCAGCTTGAGCTGGGAATGATCGTCTGCGATAATGGGAGCAACCTTCTCTCCGCCCTATGCAAGGGTAAATTGACGCATGTACCATACCTAGCACACGTCCTAAATCTGGTGGTACAGCGTTTCCTAACCAAGTACCCAGGGCTGCCAGAGCTTCTCATCCAGGCCAGAAAAGTCTGCAGCCACTTCAGATGGTCATTCCCAGCAAGCGTTCGCCTGGCAGAAATTGAAAGAGAATTCCACCTTCCCACAAACCGTCTGATCTGTGACATGCCCACCAGGTGGAACTCGACATTAGCAATGCTGCAGCGTCTGCACAAGCAGCAGAGGGCCATCAACGAGTACCTGTGTGAGTATGGCACAACTTGGTTTCCCCCCCGCAGTGGCTGATGATCAAGGATGCATGCACTGTACTGTCACCATTTGAGGAGGCAACGAGGATGGTGAGCAGGGACAGTGCATGCATCAGTGACACAATTCCATTAGTGTTCCTGCTGGAGCACACTCTGCGGGGAATTATAGATGTGGCTCTAGAGGCAGAGCAGCGGGAGGAAGAGGAGGCCTTCCCTAGCTCTGAAGGCCCCAGTCTTTCCGCAGACATCATTCCAGCGGGTCCTACTCAGATCAGACAGGAGGAGGAGGAGGAGGAGTTTTTAAGTAGTGGGGGCATTGAAGGTGGGGATTCCTCAAGGGAGGGTTTCGTGTGCCCAGAAACAGAAGGGCTAGTGTGTGGCTGGGAGGAGGAAGTGCACGATACGGTCATCTTCATTGACCAGGAAGACTCGGAAGCTAATGCCACCTCCAACCTACGCTGTATGGGCTCCCTAATGATGCAAAGCCTGCTAAAGGACCCCAGGATTCGTGCTATCAAGGAGAGGGATCATTACTGGTTGCAACCCTTCTTGATCCACGATACAAGGGTAAAGTTGCAGAGCTCATCCTGCCCACACAGAGGGAGCACAGGATAAAAAAAACTTGAGGACGCTTTAAAGCGACACTTGTGTAACACCTTTCCAGGCACTGGTAGATTACCAAGTGCTGACACACGTGCTTCTGAGGCTGCGGGTGATCAGAGGAATAGCGGTGAAGGCCAGGGCCGCTTGACTGATGCTTTTTTTATTTTTTTTAGTCCACGACGCCAAAGGACGTCAAATGTAGGCACCCATTGCCAGCGTCTTCACCATATGGTGCAGGACTACCTAGGGGCAAGGGCAGAGCTGGATACCTTTCCAGCAGATGGTCCACGGGTTAATGTATGATGATACTTGATGGCCTGGCATTAAAGGCACAATATCTGGGTGCACTGACGTCCATTAACAGCTAAAAAAAACACTTTTCAATATAGGACCACATGGTCCACCCCTGCACTCTTCCACCATACCACAGAGGGGTTACTGTATGATGATACTTGATGGCCTGGCATTAAAGGCAGAATATCTGGGTGCACTGACGCCCATTAGCAGATCAAAAACTTTTCAATATAGGACCACATGGTCCACCCCAGCACTCTTCCACCATACCACAGAGGGGTTACTGTATGATGATACTTGCTGGCCTTGCAGTCTTGCACCAAAGGCAGAATATCTGGGTGCACTGACGCCCATTCCCAGATTCATATCTTTTTAATATAGGACCACATGGTCCACCCCTGCACTCTTCCACAATACCACAGAGGGGTTCCTGTATGATAGTACTTGCATGCCTGGCACTAAAGGCACAATATCTGGCTGCACTGACGCCTGTACCAGATTCATATCCTCAGAGGGGTTACGGTGTGACGGCACTGTTGCCGACGCTAAAAGCCCAATTTTAAAGCACCTATTGTTACTTTCATCCAAAGCCTGCATAAGTTTCACAATAATTTAGCCCAAAAAAACACTAAACTTTTTCTGCGCGTCCTAAAATGTCTTTTCATACAGGCTGCCGCCCCAAGCAGTTGTTTATGGATAGATTAAAGGAAAAGCATTTACCGTCATATTAAACGTAATTTTTTTGTTTTTAAATGTTTCTATACATCCTAGAAATCCGCCACTTCATGGGCAGGTTATGGGGACCTCCTAGGCACGATATTTGAAGGATTTTTTTTTTATTTTTAACCCTTATTTCATGGAAAACTCACTGTCCCTTTTAAAAACGTTTTTTTCTAAACTTTTTGTCCTTGTTTCCTGTCCCCCAGGGCACTACCCGGACCCCCATACACCTTTTATGGCAAATATGTAGCATATATGCCCTCTTGGAGGGCACTCTAAAAAAAAACGAATTTTCAGCCCCATTGAATTTCCAGCCCCAATAGAATAATCTATTCATAAACAACTGCTTGGGGCAGCAGCCTGTATGAAAAGACATTTAAGGACGCGCAGAACAAGTTTAGTGATTTTTTGGCTAAATTATGGTGAAACTTATACAGGCTTTGGATGAAAGTAACAATAGGTGCTTTAAAATTTGGCCTTTAGTGTTGGCAACAGTGCCGTCACACAGTAACCCCTCTGTGGTATTGTGGAAGAGTGCAGGGGTGGACCATGTGGTCCAATATTAAAATTATATGAATCTGGTAATATAGGCGTCAGTGGCAGTGCACCAAAATATTACTGCACTATAGTGCATGGCAGGATGGAAGCACATCAGCAGTAACAAGCAGCAGAATATACCAGACAGGGGCAGAGAGCGAGAGTAGTTGTTATAACAAAATCAGCTCAACAACGTTTAGGCACTAGTACTGCGCTACTGTATATGGTGAGAATTGGCGCACACCAGTCCCAGCGGCTCTGCGTCATCACGCCGAGCCCTGCCCCCTGATCACTCACAGCTGCGCCGGGTGCCGCCGGAGCTCCTGGCATTCGGCCAGCTGGCGGCACCATGGGTCCGGGGCCCCCCGATCGACACCCGGGGCCCTGGATGTCACAATATTACAATCCAAACGCAAACGGGTTAAGTAACCAAATTTGTAAGAAGAAGAATTAATGCAGCATATGAATCCTCACACTGCCGGGCAGCACCTTAAGGCCCGGTTCACACCTAAGCGTTATACAGCGCGTTCCTGCACGCTGTAAAACGCATAAACAGGGAAATCCCATTATACCTGGGTGTTTTACAGCACGCAGGAACGCGCTGCAAAACGTCCTACGCCCAAAGAAGTACAGGAGCTTCTTTGGGACATATTGCAGCGCGTTCACTCTGCAGTCTATGGCCGTGAATGCGCCGCAATGCAAGTTCTCATGTTTTTTACGTTTGCGCGATACGTGCGTTTTGTACGCACGTATTGCGTGCGTACAAAAATGAAGGTGTGAAACCAGCCTTACAGTATAATTAATGCAGCATTAGACTTGTGCATCAATTTTTTTTTCGGTTCGTTCAGAAATTTTTGTGTTTTTCGGAACGTCTGTTCTCCTCGTTTCAAAGTTGTCTATTCGTTTTGACGTAAACTAATGGTTTTTCGGATCCGATATTTCTGTCGATACGATAATTCTGTCGATACGATAATTCTGCCATTGAGATTTCTCATGTTTTACAAGAAGGATACATTGAGATTTCTCATGTTTTACAAGAAGGATACATTGAGATCTCTCTGGTTTTAAAAGAAGGATACAGTGAGATTTCTCTGGTTTCCCGGGAAGGATACATTGAGATTTCTCTGGTTTTAAAAGAAGGATACATTGAGATTTCTCTGGTTTCCCGGGAAGGATACATTGAGATTTCTCTGGTTTCCTGGGAAGGATACATTGAGATTTCTCTGGTTATACAAGAAGGATACATTGAGATTTCTCTGGTTTCCCGGGAAGGATACATTGAGATTTCTCTGGTTTCCTGGGAAGGATACATTGAGATTTCTCATGTTTTACAAGAAGGATTCATTGAGATTTCTCTGGTTATACAAGAAGGATACAATGAGATTTCTCTGGTTTCCCGGGAAGGATACATTGAGATTTCTCTGGTTTCCCGGGAAGGATACATTGAGATTTCTCTGGTTTCCTGGGAAGGATACATTGAGATTTCTCATGTTTTACGAGAAGGATACATTGAGATTTCTCTGGTTTTACAAGAAGGATACATTGAGATCTCTCTGGTTTTAAAAGAAGGATACATTGAGATTTCTCTGGTTTCCCGGGAAGGATACATTGAGATTTCTCTGGTTTCCTGGGAAGGATACATTGAGATTTCTCTGGTTATACAAGAAGGATACATTGAGATTTCTCTGGTTTCCCGGGAAGGATACATTGAGATTTCTCTGGTTTCCTGGGAAGGATACATTGAGATTTCTCATGTTTTACAAGAAGGATTCATTGAGATTTCTCTGGTTATACAAGAAGGATACAATGAGATTTCTCTGGTTTCCCGGGAAGGATACATTGAGATTTCTCTGGTTTCCCGGGAAGGATACATTGAGATTTCTCATGTTTTACGAGAAGGATACATTGAGATTTCTCTGGTTTTACAAGAAGGATACATTGAGATTTCTCTGGTTATACAAGAAGGATACATTGAGATTTCTCTGATTTCCCGGGAAGGATACATTGAGATTTCTCTGGTTTTACAAGAAGGATACATTGAGATTTCTCTGGTTTTACAAGAAGGATACATTGAGATTTCTCTGGTTTTACAAGAAGGATACATTGAGATTTCTCTGGTTTTACAAGAAGGATACATTGAGATTTCTCTGGTTTCCCAGGAAGGATACATTGAGATTTCTCTGGTTTTGCAAGAAGGATACATTGAGATTTCTAATGTTTTACAAGAAGGATACATTGAGATGGGAATGATACAAAATTACAGAATCAGCGATATAACCAAAAAATACGTAGTCCGAAATTACTGAAATGGAGCCGAAATCAGGAATGGAGCCGAAATCACGAATGGAACGAAAATGATTTTCGATTTTACACATTTCTTGTCCATTCGAAAATTCCGAAAAGTTTTCGTTTCGGATCTGTCGTTTTCGGATCTGAAATTTTTCAGAAAATCGACCGAATCCGAATGCACGAATCGGGGAATTTCAGGAAAATTCCGAAATTCTGAAACCCGAAACGCACATCCCTATCCAGCATATGATTCCGCACACTGCCGGGCAGCACCTCTACAGTTTGTGGATCCAGGAATAAGGTGAGTATTAGAAAAAAAAAAAGGTTTTATTTTATGTTGCTGGGGACATTTAGAAATGTCCTCAGATTTATTTTTTTTAAAAATGTGTCGCTTTACCTTAGGCTAGTGGTAAGTGTGGGCTCCCTGGATCCTGGTTTGGCGGAAGGGGGGTCTGCCGTGGCTCCCTCCCTGGAGTCCCTGCGCCACCTCTCTGCCACATGAACCCGGCTGGCCAGCCCGCACAGTCGCAGCTCTGTAATCTTGCAGCCGCATGCTCCTCAAGCCAAGGGGTCTTTGGGAGGGAGGCTCCGGCGGGCTGCCCTCTATAGTGCCTGATTTAGAGGGCCTCGTCTGCCTGATGTTTTAGCAATGTTAAAAATATTCCCGTTTTAATTTAATATTTAACCCTTTAGTGACCGGGCGGTTTTACACAAATCCGTCTTTTAGTGACCGATGCTGTTTTTACGTTTCTGCGCTGTTAGTGTTTAGGTCAAATTTTCCTCTTACTCGTTTATTCAACCACACATATTATACACCCTTTTTCCCGCCATTAAATGGACTTTCTAGAAATACCATTATTTCCATCATATCCAATAATTTACTATAAAAAAAAATGAAATATGATGAAAAAATGGTAAAAACACACTTTTTCGTAATTTAATCCCCAAAATCTCTACAACCACTCAAAAAGACCCCGGCTAAATTGGTTCAAAATTTTGTCCCGAGACTAGAAATACCCAATATTTACATGCGTTTGCGTTTTTAACCCCTTCACTGCTGAGACAGTTCACCTATGTGCGCTGCGCTCATTCTGACCATTTTGTGCTAATTATTTTTAGATGAAAGCCTAGGTCCTATTTAATTAAACCCCCCCCCCAGACAAAAAAAAACTTTAAAAAAAATATATATATATTTAATTTTTTATTTTTTTATTTTTTATATTTATTTACTTTTTTAAAATTTAAAACCAAACTTGGTCATGTTTGGTATCATTGGAAAGGCCATAATCAGGCCTTTCAAATTATGTCAAATATGACCATCTAGCTGCCATGGATCGGGAGATAAAAGGATCCTTAGGATCCCCTTATCTCTACATGGCAGCTAGATGGTTAACTCACATATGGTGAGGTTGTCAGTGGGTGGGGGGGGGCTGGAGGCTTGACTGACATCCAAGATGTCAGCCCCCCTCCTGGTTCGAATCGCATTTTGGCGCCAATTAGCCAAGGTTAATGCCATACACCGCTGAAAAGGGGAGACTCTCCCCTCTCCAGCAGTGCAAACGGCATCTCCCTAGCTTCAATGGTTGGGGAGATAGAGGGCTTCGAAGGAGCCCCCCCTCCCCTCCATTGAATTGCATGGGGACGCCTGCTGATGACGTCACCACGCAGCGTGGCGACGTCATCAGCCTCGCCTGCCCATGTAAATCACATGGGCAGGCTTCCTCCCTGCCAGATCGCTGTGGGATCCAGCGAGGGGGGTGAGTATCGGGCGGCAGGGGGATTAGGCGCCGCTGATGTACCCTGTACGTCCGCGGGTCTAAGGGAGACCTGTGGACAGGACGTACAGGGTACGTCAGGGGTCCTTAAGGAGTTAATAAACCATTGCTTATAATATTCTGCAGTAAAGAGTCTCTTTATTTTTAGATTTTTTTAGGATTTTTTAAGCATTTCTTTTAAAAAAAATCTATTTTTTTTTAACTTTTGGAGAACACCCCAAAAAGTTTGAAGTTCGCGAACTTTCGAACTTTCAAAGTTCGAATCGAACTCTGAACCGATCGAACCGAACAGCTCATCCCTACTCCTGTACTGTTTGTCAAATATTGTTCAAGGTATTGTAACCCTGTCTTTACTGAGGCCTATTGTACAGCGCTGCGGAATATGCTGGCACTTTATAAATAAAGAATAATAATAATAATAATTATGCAGCACATACAGATACAAGGTGTTACTTTAATTCCCATACACAGGCATTATGCAGCACATACAGATGCAAGGTGTTGCTGTAATTGCCATACACAGGCATTATGCAGCACATACAGATGCAATTTGTTGCTGTAATTGCCATACACAGGCATTATGCAGCACATACAGATGCAAGGCATCACTGTAATTGCCATACACAGGCATTATGCAGCACATACAGATGCAAGGTGTTGCTGTAATTGCCATACACAGGCATTATGCAGCACATACAGATGTAAGGTGTTGCTGTAATTGCCATACACAGGCATTATGCAGCACATACAGATGCAAGTTGTTGCTGTAATTGCCATACACAGGCATTATGCAGCAAATACAGATGCAAGGCATCGCTGTAATTGCCATACACAGGCATTATGCAGCACATACAGATGCAAGGTGTTGTTGTAATTGCCATACACAGGCATTATGCAGCACATACAAATACAATGTGTTGCTGTAATTGCCATACACAGGCATCATACAACACATACAGATGCAAGGTGCTGCTGTAATTGCCATAAACAGGCATCATGCAGCACATACAGATACAAGGTGCTGTCGTAATTTCCATACACAGGCATTATGCAGCACATGCAGATACAAGGTGTTGCTGTAATTGCCATACTCAGGCATTATGCAGCACATACAGATACAAGGTGTTGCCGTAATTTCCATACACCGGCATTATGCAGCACATACAGATACAAGGTGCTGCTGTAATTGCCATACACAGGGATTATGCAGCACATACAGAAACAAGGTGTTGCCGTAATTGCCATACACAGGCATTATGCAGCATATACAGAAACAAGGTATTGCTGTAATTGCCATACAAAGGCATTATGTAGCACTTACATATACAAGGTGTTACTGTAATTGCCATACACAGGCATTATGCAGCATTTACATATACAAGGTGTTACTGTAATTGCCATACACAGGCATTATGCATCACTTACAGATACAAGGTGTCCCTGTAATTGCCATACACAGACAATATGCAGCACATACAGATACAATGTGTTGCTGTAATTGCCATACACAGGCATTATGCAGCATATACAGATACAAGGTGTTGCTGTAATTGCCATACACAGGCTTTATGCAGCACATACAGATACAAGGTGTTGCTGTAATTCCCATACAAGGGCATTATGCAGCACATACAGATACATGGTGTTGCTGTAATTTCCATACACAGGCATTATGCAGCATATACAGATACAAGGTGTTGCTGTAATTGCCATACACAGGCTTTATGCAGCACATACAGATACAAGGTGATACTGTAATTGCCATACACAGGCATTATGCAGCATATACAGATACAAGGTGTTCTAACTTCTGCCTTTACCCATAACATACGTATGTAATGCTCTAGTTTCCTATGAAATGCACTAAATAAAAACAGAGCCTTTCTCATTAATTCCGCACATTCTCCCTTTATATATTTGCAGGAGATGGATGGGTGGATCAGGTTGATGCTGTTCCTGCTGTCTCAGGAGAAAACGTCACCATTCCTTGTTCTCTCCATTATCCACCTAAGATGAGGAATTCATCATTATTTGTGACCTGGAGAACAGGAGAAAGTAACGTGTGCGCTGAGAATGCGAAAATCCACACATGGAGTGAAGGAGATAGATTGAAGCAAAGTGATAAATTCTCTCTGGTTAAAGTTCCTGAAGATATCTCATTACTCATAAAAGATGTTATACCATCAAATAAAGGTTACTACTGTTGTGAGGTGGAGGTGACAAGGACATCCAAGCTTGTGAGTGTCGGTGGCACAGAGCTGGTTGTCAAAGGTAATAGCAGAGATGATACTTTTTTATATCTCTCTGTGTCCAAACATATAGCAAGCTATAGACAGTTCTAAAAGCCACAATTGCTAAATTTTCTGATGCGAGGAGTTACTGTACATGTTTCACAATGCAACTTTACCCACACAGACTAAGGGATCGATTTATTTCGAGCCCCAAAAACGGCAGCTTTTTCGAATGGAAATAGTCTTTTTCTCGTCGCGGGAGATTTCAGGAAGGTCATACTGGCATTTCGATTTATAATGAAAGTTTCAGCTTCAGCGATTCAATTTGATTTTATGGATATGCAGAGTTTGGGAAAAATAGCAATGTGAAAATTGAAATGGATTTTCAGGCAGGGAAACAGGGAATATCACTCTGAAATCCCACTGAATACCCTCAAATTTAACATTCGTTTTCATTCAGTAATAAAACCTTAACCTTTAGGCTGGTGTCAGACGAACGCAGTGATCACGTCCGTGTCGGCGCACACTTTAACATCCATCGTAGCATAGAATCATGAGCAATAGAGACCCACACATGAAGTACGTTCGCACTGAACTGCACACTCTCAACGCATATGGCAAACGGGCGCAAGTTAGGCAAAAACATAAAACCGCTAGACGGACGCGCAGAGTGCGCCACGTCCACGTAGCGTTCTGTGTGAGTGATGAGATGTCAGACGCATCGCGTTTGTGACGTCCAGCACCTTGAAGCACAAAATGGCTTTTCATATCCTTTTCAAATTTTTGTTTCCCATAATTCTCTTTTCTTTCTACCTTCGCCAACAAAAACAGACCGTGTGGTGTCTACAGTATCTTCCGTCAGTACGTCTGTCCGTTATGCACGCACGCTGAGTGCGCTCAGACTGTGTTCATCTGATATTAGCCTAAAAGTAACCATAACCCTTAAAAATAACCCAAAATATAACCATAACCCTGATCCTCACACTAACCTGAAAAATAACCCCAAATCTAATCCTAACCCTAATCCTAAAAACATTCCTATCCGTAACAATATCCGAAACCCTAAATATAACCTTAACCCTAAAAACAATTATATCCGTACAAATAACTTATTTTACTCACCAGACGCACCTCGTGTACCTCCCCCCTCTGCCGGTCCCTCCATTGGCTTCCTGTACGCTCCAGGATACAATTTAAAATACTGATGCTCACGTTTAAATCCCTCAATAACTCAACCCCCCCACATGGCTTCATTACTACGCAAGCACGTCCCATCTAGACAACTCCGGTCAGCAGGCGATCTCCTCCTGTTATCTGTCTACACGCGCAACGCCGACTCTCACCTTCAAGACTACTCAAGGGCAGCTCCGGTCCTGTGGAATGACTTGCCTCGCCCTATCAAACTCTCCACTGACCTTCAGGCCTTCAAGAAATCCCTCAAAACCCATCTCTTCAGATTAGCGTACCGCATCACTGATGCAACTCATCCCGCTGCATAAGTTCGACTCACACATAATTGAAGCAGCTTCTATGGCCCTACCTTTCCCAAACCACAGGCAATGATCCTGCCGTCCAGAAAAACTCCCCTTGTCTTCCTCAACCCCAATCCCTCAAGACTGTAAGCTTCTATGAGCAGGACCCTCTATACCTCTTGTTTCCATCCTATGTCCGTTTATCTCGTTCCCTTTGGTTATTGTAAAGCGCTGCAGAAACTGTTGGCGCCATATAAATGATGACAATAATAATAATAACCCAAACCCTAAATATAACCTTAACCCTAAAAATAATTATATCCGTAAAAATAACCCTAACTGTAAAAATAATACTAACCCTAAAAAAATTCAAGATCTAACCATAGCCCTAATCCTATCCATAAAAATAACCCGAACCTTAAACCTAACCCTAAAAATGACCAAATCCATAAAAATAACCATACTGTAAAAATAAAGCTAACCCTAAACATTGCCTTAATCGTAACACCGGCTCTAAGTGGATGTAGCTTCCCACTCACACTTTCCTGAGTCTGACACCAGCTCTAAGTGGATGTAGCTTACCACTCACTCACTGGAGCCGGTGTCAGGCTCAGGAAAGTGTGAGTGGGACGATATAAACTTGAATATAGACAGTTCTCTTTTCATTGTATATTGCGCTATGTTTTGATTTGTACCACTTTATCTTCTATATACTAATGAGATGAATTTGAATGTCTTTGTTGAAGAACATATGTTTTAATTTTTGAAAATAAGTATGTATAATATCTCACCTCTTCTCTTGGTCACATGGTGATTAGCGGTGTACCATTTAAGCATAGTGCATCATTATTGTGAGTCTGGCATGCCAAGGCCCCTGTGCACGGCGCCAACATGAGGTGGCATTCCTCATGAGGAGTGTGCGTGCTTTGGTTTTTGGTAAAATGATAAGCGTTTTTTTTTCTCACATCTCTTTAGGTGTTGTGTACTCCTGCTTGTGTCATCTTGTTATGTTGTAACCTAGACAACTTTCTCTCTTTTCAGGTACACAACCTCATTCGGGGTACAATGTGGTCCAATCTCAGGACACCTCGGTGCCATTGGGGGGCTGGGCCACAATAAACTGTTCATTCAACACACCAAAGGAGTGTACCCCCTTGTGGACTGGGATCTACTGGCGAGTTGGGAGCCTAAAGGGACATTATTCGTATCACCCGTCCCAGGCTGTGATCCATTCTTCATACAGAGGCAGGACTAACCTGTCGAGCCGGACAAATCTCCATATCTGGGATGTGCGGAGCGGAGACAGCGGGCGTTATTACTGCGTGGTCGTTCTTCGATTCTGCGCTGGGAGAAACAAATTCAAATCCATCGTTATCCATGGAGAAGGAACCAGACTGAATGTGACAGAGACAGGTGAGGTGGGAAATGTTATATATTAATAATAAAAAGAACCTAATACGGGATACACAGCCCTTTATTACACACCTACTACTGGACTCAACATTTCTTCAGTGACCTACTTAAAGAGACACTCAACTCATCCTGACCACTTTATAGTTTTAAAGTAGTTAGGATGTGAGGACTAGAGTGCCCTACCTTCTCCTCCCCTCCCAGACCCCTTCGATCTGGTGAAATCTCAGGGGGAAGTTGAGAAGTATCCTTCAACCCATCCAGCATCACCAGCAGCCGGGATTTTTGAATTTCTCAGCTGCCGGTCACTGGATCGGTCACTAGTGACATTGGCACACAGAGAACATGCCGAGGTCACCCTCTGAGACCATCCACAATAGCGAGCGGTTTCAGAGAGGAAGCGATCCATCATTCTGAGCAGGAGCTACATACCTTGCGTATGTAAAGTGCACAGAAAAGCATCAGTGGCTACCAGGTTCGGGAGTCCCTGAGCCAAAGAATAGGAGCTGTGTGCGGCGAGGGACAAAAGGTGAGTGAAAAAAAAGTACGTGCAATTTCATGGCCATTCAGCTACTCAGAAAGTAGGCAGTTTGCCAAATTCTGGCGTAGTGCCAGTGAAATACGATGCCTGTTTGACGGCAGTGAAATCCCCCATAGAGAAGCAATGGTTATTCCTGGTTTTATCCAATATCTAATAAACTATTTATTATTTTAATTTGCAGCAAAAAGTCTCTTTATTTACAGTTGTGTTCAGAATTATTCAACCCCCACTGAAATTGAGTGTTTTGGCCAGTTTGACATTGATTTTGATCATTCAGTCATCTTGCTTACAATTAAAACAAAGAGGCACGTGTAGGTCAGACAAATATAACATAACATTTATAATGAAATAACCACAAATGTCTTTTCTGTGCTCACATCATTATCAGTTTTATTCAACCCCCAAGTGACATTCAATCTTAGTACTTAGTACAACATCCTTTTACAGTTATAACAGCTTTTAAACGTGAAGCATAGCTTGACACAAGTGTCTTGCAGCGATCTACGGGTATCTTCGCCCATTCGTCATGGACAAAAGCCTCCAGTTCAGACACATTCTTAGGCTTGCACACTGCAACTGCTTTCTTTAAGTCCCACCATAGGTTCTCAATCAGATTTAAGTCAGGTGACTGCAATGGCCACTCCAAAATGTTCCAGCCTTTAATCTACAACCATGCTCTAGTGGACTTGGAGGTATGCTTGGGATCATTGTCCTGTTGAAAGGTCCAACGTCTCCCAAGCCTCAGGTTTGTGACGGACTGCATCACATTGTCATCCAATATCTCCTGGTACTGAAGAGAATTCATGGTACCTTGCACACGCTGAAGCTTCCCTGTACCTGCAGAAGCAAAACAGCCCCAAAGCATGATTGACCCCCGCCACGCTTCACAGTAGGCAAGGTGTTCTTTTCTTCATAGGCCTTGTTCTTCCTCCTCCAAACATAGCGTTGAGCCATGGGCCCAAACAGTTCTAATTTTGTTTCATCAGTCCACAGAACACTATCCCAAAACTTCTGTGGTTTGTCCACATGACTTTTGGCATACTGCAGTCGACTCTTCTTATTCGTTGAAGACAGCAAGGGGGTGTGCCTGGGAGTTCTGGCATGGAGGTCTTCATTACGCAGTGTGCGCCGTATTGTCTGAGCTGAAACTTCAGTACCCACATCTGACAAATCTTTTCTGAGTTCCTCAGCAGTCACACGGGGACTTTTCTCCACTCTACGCTTCAGGTAGTGCACAGCAGTCGAAGTCAGCATCTTCTTTCTGCCACGACCAGGTAGCGTTTCAACAGTGCCCTTTGCCTTGAATTTGCGAATGATGCTTCCTATGGTCTCTCTTGGTATGTTTAACATCTTTGCAATCTTCTTATAGCCATTGCCCTTCCTGTGAAGAGTAATCACCTCTTCTCTTGTCTTCCTGGACCATTCTCTTGACTTCACCATGTTTGTAACCACACCAGTAAATGTCTAGAAGGAGCTGAGTATCACAGTCATTTTAAAGCTGCCTAATTGGTGCTTATTATGCTTTATTGCTGCTCCGTGACATCCACAGGTGTTTTCAATACCTGATTGAAAACACTTGAATGAACCTCTGTTCTTCAGAGTGGTAGTCTTTAAGGGGTTGAATAATTGTGTCAATGAAGAATTCACAAAAGAAACATTTACTACTGTATTACAAAACCAATTGATGTCATTTTAGTTGCATATGGTTCTTTAAAAAGTCCTTGTAGGATTTCATTCTGAATACAATTACAAATGTACACTAAATTCCCTAAAACCCTTTACAGCATTGGGGGTTGAATAATTTTGAACACAACTGTATATATATTTTTTCGGCATTTTTCCGGATTTTTTCTCACACATTTGTTTTCTTCGTATTTTTTTTTCTGTAACATATCTTTTTATTATTATTCATAAGACCTCATATGTTAATTCCAGACATTTTCTATAAGTAGGGTTTTTTTGCAAACAGTGTTTCGTATTTGACACTTTCAATCTTTTTTTTTTTTACCCTTTTTGTCAGTTTGTCGTCTTATTCCGGCGGCTGATCGACACTGTGTTCGGCGAATCGTTGGCTTTTTCTGGACGCTTTCGGCAGGTTTGCGGCCCCTTATCGGATTGGATCCGATAATTTAGGCGGTTTTGCAGCGTTTTTTTTTTTTAAATCGGCGGTTTTGTGGTGGTGGCTGTCGCGGTGGCTGTGAATTCATTGCAGGGTCGGCGCGTTTGATTCCCTGAAGTGCGTGGAACGAGAGAGCACAGTGACATTTTAATGCTCTCTGAATAACCCCTGTAGTGTGTACATCCGTAAGGTGATAGTAGTTGCAATACATTGGTAAGATTACACAATTATGTGCAGTATTGAGCTGGTATCCCCATGAGCATCATGTGCAATATTGTTATTGCTTAAAAACCAAACATAGTGAGTATAAAAACCTCAAAACCAGAAACTGTCAGTCATAGGCTACATATTACATCACATCTGCATTATTATAGAGTATAACTTATTTCTAGCTATAGCTTAGCTGTGTTATTAGAGATACAGTACACATATTATTATTTATTATCATTTATATAACACCAATATCAAGCTAAAAACCTTATGAGCCCTGAGTAGGCCACCCCATAGGGCAGTCTGCTAGTGCTTTTGACTCACATTAACCCTTTATTTGCTCACTCTAAGTGTACAGGCAATCCATATGTTGCCCATTGTTCGAGATGCCTAGGTGATAGGTATCCACTATAACCACCAGACAGGGCCTAACAAGGCTGATTGGGGTTGCTGTATTTTTCATGCCGGGAAGACCTCCTTGGCATTCAGCTCAGGTCACCCTTTCTAGATGATTGCAATCGAATTTGCATATAGTGTAACCGTCTCTGTAATGGCACCATCAAACTAAAACCTTATGAGAACTGAGAAGGCCACACCGCAGGGCAATCCACTAGTGCTGTTGACTCTCATAAACCTTGTTATTGCTCACTCACGACCTTACAGGGTAATTCAGATGTGGACTCCTTATTCGAGGTGCCTAGAGGGGTGTCAGGTATAACCTCCCGAGAAGGGCTAACAGGGCCGACGGGGGTCGTTGTAGCTCTTGTGCTGAGAAGACTTACTTGGCATTTAGCTCTGCCCAGCCTTTCTGGGTGCTCACAGTCTGATCTGCATATGGTATATTCTTCTCTGCAATTGCACCATCTAGCTAAAACCGTATGCGCCATAGCAGGGCAACCTACTAGTGCTGTTGCCCATTCTCAGGACCCCCACAAACCTTGTTTTGGCTCAATATGTGTCAGGATCATATCCACTGCCTGAAATGTGCCATCACCTGAAGGTAGCACCTTTCCTGCATTATCTTCATTTTGTGTCCAGGTTTTGGTGTAGCCTTGTATTGCAGTCAATCCTCTGCACACCACCCCTGGTTTTCCCTACACACTCAGTGAAACACAGAAACACATGACACTCACCCGAATAAAGGGCTACCACTCCCTCCAGTCAGAGCTTCCTACTCGTTGCCCATTTGCTGATAAGAACAATACCTGTTCATACTGCTCCTGAAAGACCTGTTATTACACTTCTAAACTACCAGTTACCTCAGCCTGCTCCTATGCCTTTTGCTCACTTGGTTCCAGCTCTCAAGCCCCCATGTTCTCTCAAGACCCCCCTTGTTCTCCCAAGACCCACTGTGTTCTCCCAAGACCCCCGTGTTCTCTCAAGATCCACATCCTCTCCTACCATCCCTGGATCTCCTGTGTGGTCAGTACACATGGACTACATTTCCTACTATCTCCAGTATCCTAGTCAGTCCTATTTGCGTCCTGTCCCTCTGCCATCCTATATGGTTCTCCTGCAATCCCTTACACAACTCTCCACCCAACCGTGTGTGCGTACTATTCTGCATACTGGACTCATAACCTGCAAGGCCAGCACTGATACAGAGCGTACCCTGACAATGTGGCACCAACACTTCTAATATTGCTCCTTTAACTGCTGGATTTCTTCATAAAATGAAATCTCCAAGGTACTTACCTGGTAATGTTTCCCTAATGTTCTCCTGTCCAGATGTGGTCATGTGTTCACATAGCATCATGCTCCTGGTCTCAGCTGACCAGAAAGGACCATGTTGAGGACTTCCAGGGACAGTGTGATGTGCACTCAGAGTTATTTCTGCTACTGTCTCTTTCTGGTCATGTTGAACCAATCCAACCAGTCTCCTCTGACCTCTCTCACTGAGAGGCACAAAGAATCTATAGATCTGACACTCGCTGACTCTACGAATAGTGTTTGATTATCCCAGATGATATACAAACCATAATTTCTGCGACAACCATCCGGCTATGGTCAAAGCAATTGAATTCATAGTTCCAGCCAATGGCATCACTATCCACAAAACCTTCTATGGGGGGGGGGTCATCATTATTGCAATGGTAATGTGGATAAAGACCTGAAGAAGATGAGCAAAGCAATTCAGACAATGTTTATCTGATGAACATATTATAGCTTTATTTATCTTACGATTCATATCCACCAACAGGTATTGGCAGCAAAAACAGTCCTCATAATACCATCCCTTCACCAGGTAAGGGCTGCTTAGCACTCTTTCCATGTATCCGCAGCTTGATCAGTCATTGAAAGAATTAAAGCAAGCGCAGATAAATTAAATCCTGCACTCCCATACATCACTGAGAATGGGACATTGGGATCCTTGAGGTTTTGGAAATATATAAAAGAGCCAGGTCCACCTAAGTCAAAATCTACCCAACCCATAATGATCATTCTTTAAGATCGCGTGGGAAATGTTTGGACATGTACACGATTTCCTGTCTTCTGCCGTTCGATACTGAGTACTTTCTATAACATTCTAAAGCAGAGCCAAGTGCTCAGCCAGACATCCTGTGAGCTTACAATCTAAGGGATAGAGGAATGTGAAACAAGAGGGAGCAGGAGGAAGGTGGATTCAGCACCACAGGCCAATTGACAGCGAATTTGATGCACTTCGACGCTTTCTAACCCTAACCCTTATTCCACTCCTGATATTTCAGATCCTTCTAAACAGACCATGAGCATTGCAATCATTTCCTCAGTCAGTGCCTTGGCTGGGATCTTCATACTGTGTGGGATCCTGATCTTACTCAAGAAGAAAGGTGAGCAGATATTACCCTTATTAATATAGCCTTTAATTTGGTCACAAAAAATAATAACAGAATATTAATAAAATAATACTCTATGTACTTTTAGTAAAAATAATAAAAACAATCAATGAACTGAATAAGATCTCTCACTCGAAAAGACACGCAATTTCGTGGCCATTCGGCTTTTCAAAAAGCTGGCAATTCGCCAAATATTGGCGTATTGCCAGCAAAATACGGTGATCTTCAGCAGCAGTGAACTCCCCATAGAAAAATTATGGTTAATTTATTCACAGACACCGAACAACAGAGAAATGTCAGAGAAATGCACAGATTTTTGGTGGTTTCATTCGACAGGTTTAAACAGGCAAATCCCATAATTTAACAGAAAAGGGTAGAGATCTATAGGGAACAGGAATAATAAAGGAACATAGTATAATACTGTAAAGACAGTTATCATAACACACAGCCCCTGTTGAAATCTCACTCACAGAATTCAGAAGGTTTCAATGCACATAGCGTTATCTTTCCTTTAAGTGCTTTATTAGCAGAGAGCCCGGGATGCTATCCTGTGGACAGGTGATCTCACCAGGTTTCATATAGCTCCACTGCTCCTTAGATAGGTGCCAGGGCTCCACTCAGCGAAAAGGTTCCACTTCGAGAAAAATTCGCAGTAAGGATTCAGCCAAGAAGCAAGGATCAGGTAAAAAAAGAAATTTATTGGACCAGACCATACATCCAACGCGTTTCGTCAGCCCTAAGGCTAACTTCATCAGGGATAAAATACACATACTTCCCTCCCTTCTTTTATAGTCCCCCCTATCACCCAGACATCACTTCTCCCTCCAGTCGCCGTTCTGTTCCGCCGATACCACCACTTCCGGTTCCGGTTTGGAGTCTTGCAGCGACTTCCGGTGACCTTCTCCCTGATGTCCGCCATCTTGGTGCAGGCACATTCCTATTTAGTTTCCGGTGACCTTCTTCCTGGCATCCGCCATCTTGGTACAGGCTTTTCCACTTCCTGTGGCCACCTCTTATTCCGATTTTATTACTCCTTCACCCTTTTAAACTCCGCTTGTACAGCGGTTGTGATGTGATTTCATAGTACAAAGGGGGACAAAGAGAGGGGATATTTAATAATATAGAATAATAAAACTAGCACATAAAACTTTATTAATAAAAATCAAACAGCAGAAATAAAAAAAAAAATGGGATATATAAAATGGGATATAAAAAAACTAACAGCGATAAAAATGTGTATAAGAAGAAAATTAATGTTCTAGAGGTAAAATAATCAACCAAGTTAGATATCCATCAGATGGGGAAGGTTAAAATTAAATACAATTTATAACGTCTATTTCTTTATTAAGACCCCCATCTAACCAGATACCCATTTCATAAATCCAGCGACTTTCTTTTTTTGCTAGGGTTCTTACAAAGTCCTCCCCCCTCCAGTTAGGTCTCACTAATTCGATACCACACCATTTAAAATTAGAAAGTGTGAATTGTGGGCATTTATTACAGTGATCTGCAACATTGTGTTCTTTTTTATTTCTAATGCTATTGAAATGCTCTAATATTCTGATATTTAATTCTCTGGTAGTTCTACCAATATATTGTAACCCGCAGCCACATTCGAGAAGATAAATTACTCCTTTACTTCTACAATTAATAAATTGTTTGATCTCAAACGTTTTATTTGATACCATACTTGTGAAGCTGTTGCATTTCCTGCTTAAATGCACACAAGCTTTACACCTTCCACATTTAAAAAAGCCTATATCTTTTTTTATAAACATCTTATCGTTCTGATCTTTTTTCTTTTCAGGCAACAAAGTAGGTGCTATAATATTTTTTTAAATTTGAGGCTTTCTTAAAAATAACAGATGGTCTCTCCGGTAGAATATCTTTTAATAGTTTGTCTGCTTGAAGGATGTGCCAGTGTCTGTTTAGAGTATTCCTTATTTTATTGGCATGAGGATTAAATTTAGTGATAAAGGACAATTTGAATTTCTCATTGTTGTTCTCTCTGGCTTTTTCTTTTATAAAGTCTTGTTTATCTTTTCTTAAGATGATATCTTTCTCTTTATCAAATTTCCTCTTATCATAGCCCTTTTTTGTATATTTTTCCTTTAGGAATTCACTCTGATTCTGAAAAACTTCCACCTCGGAACAATTCCTACGTAATCTAGTTAATTGGCCCTTCGGTATATTCGTGAGCCATTTCTTTGCATGTGAACTATTCATACTAATCGCCGTGTTAGAGTCTGTTCTCTTGAAGAAAGTCTTGGTCTCAATCTTATTCTCCTTGATATACAGAGTTAAATCAAGGAAATCTATAGCACTGTCACTTATATTGGATGTAAATTTCAAGTTGTATTGATTATTGTCTAGAGAGGTTATAAAATCGATCAGGGATTGTTGCCCTCCCTTCCAGATTATGACTATGTCGTCTATGAACCGTCTCCATAGGACGAGGCTCGCCCCCATTCCAGCCTTAGGCCAAATCTCCTCGCATTCCCAACAATGCATATAAAGATTGGCATAGCTGGGGGCGACCCTCGTTCCCATGGCGTTCCCACAGACTTGGAGGTAAAATTTACTTTCAAACCAAAAGAAATTGTGTTCTAAAATGAACAAAATAGATTTTAACAAAAACTCTATTTGGTCTACAGGTAATGAGCCATCCTCATCTAGGGCTCTCTTAATAGCCTCTACCCCCTTCTGGTGTGGTATGGAAGTATAGAAAGATGTGACATCAATGGTTGCAAACATCATGCCTGCTTCCCATTTAATCTTCTCTAGATCTCTCAGAATATGGCTAGTATCTTTTAAATATGATCTTGTTTTTTTTAACCACTGGTTGTAGATAATAATCTATATACTTAGATAAATTACTAGTTTGTAAATCTATTCCGCTTATGATGGGTCTGCCCGGTGGGGCATCCAATCTTTTATGAATCTTCGGCAGAATATAAAATAATGCAGTAACACTGAATTCACTAAACAGAAAATCAAATTCTTTAGCGGTTAAAATACCTAATTCTTTACCCTCAGTTATCAGAACCCTTAGTTCTTCTTTGTATATGGCAGTTGGGTCATTGACCAAGACTTTGCATGTGGTTTTGTCGTCTAGTAATCTATGGGCTTCTTTTAGGTAATAGTCTCTGGACATTACCACTACGCCCCCACCTTTATCCGCCTGCTTTACAACTAGATCGAAATTATTTTTTAAAAACTCGCATCTTTTTTTCTCCTTTAATGCTAAATTATGCTTAAATGGACAAGCTGTTAGTTCTTTAAAATCCTTTAATACCAATTGAGTAAAAACATCGACATTATTCCCCTTATCCCAAAATGGGAAAAATTTGGATTTAGGCCTCAAATCAGTGTGTTGAAAGGTATTGTCTATTTCTGGTTCCCGGTCATGACCGGGGGCCAGACCAGCAATTTCCTTTTTCTTAAAAAAACGTTTCAATGTTAGTTTTCGCAAAAAAAGTTTTGTATCTAAAAATAGTTCAAAATCATCTGGTCTTTTTGTGGGAGCAAATTTTAACCCTTTTCCAAGGACGCACAAGTCTTCATGACTTAAATCAATACCCGATATATTAAAGACCCCTTCTATTTTTTCATCCTTTTCTAATAATCCTCCTCTGTGTCCGTGTATTCTGATAGGAATCGTTTTTTTGGGGGTTGTAGGGAAGAGTAGGGATTGGTGGTCTCCCAGATATTTTGAACTGGGGGGAGCATCTTTCCCATATCCAAAAAAGCTTTATTGGGAACTCTTGTTCCCACCTGGGTCCACCTTCCCATATCCTCTCTACTTTTAGGGGCCTCACCCCGACTTTTATCTAAGGGATCTCTAAGACAATTCACTTGTCCTCTACTCCATTCTTTCTTACTCCTATTTGAATATTTAGGTTTAGCTCCTTCATTTTCAAAGGTCCTTCTATCATTTCTATAGTATTGGTTGGGAATATCCCTTCTGGGTTTTCTTAATGATTCCTTTCTATTCCTAAATTTATTCCTAAAATTATTGGAACCATTCCCTATTCTATTTACTATTTTATTTTTTCCTTCCCTGTAATCTTGGCAATCTCTTCTATATTTCTCTGCTTTCCTACTGGAAACTTCTTCATCTGTTTTCCTAATGTTACTTTTAACTCTCTCGAATTTGTCTTTCGAAAGTACTGGTTCATTCCGTTCCAGAATACTTTTTTCTACATCACATAAATCAGTCTCAACAGTAGTAAGGGTTCTTCTCTGGTACTCTATGAGGGATCTCATCATTTTAAATGAGCATTCCTCAAAGGCACCTTCCCATTCTTTAATCAAAATTTCATCTTCATGGCCATAAGCCAGAGATTTGTTCATTCTTAAACCTCTAGGGACAATATTAGAACTTATATATTGTTCTAAAGATGTAATTTCCCACCATTTACGGGTTTCCTTTATCATAAGATTTTCCATTTTGTGAATAATTTATCCAAATTAAGATTTTCCACTCCACTAGCTGTTATTTCTGTGTTACCAAAAAGATCATTTTTACGTACAAATTTTTCCTCTTTCAGTTCTTTAAAAAAGGACTGCATGGTAACCACTATAAAGTGGAGGGTAGGAAGACGTGTTCAAAAACAGTAATTACAACTTTCTTCGGTAGGAGCACTAGGAGGACACAAATCAGTGTAATAAAATCACAGCAAACAAGAAGTGTGCTCTTTCCCAAGGCAATAAACAAATGGTGGTGTACAACCTTATAGATCTCTAAATCGTCTCCTCCAAGCGACGTACAGTAGAACAAAACAGAAAAGGGTAGAGATCTATAGGGAACAGGAATAATAAAGGAACATAGTATAATACTGTAAAGACAGTTATCATAACACACAGCCCCTGTTGAAATCTCACTCACAGGATTCAGAAGGTTTCAATGCACATAGCGTTATCTTTCCTTTAAGTGCTTTATTAGCAGAGAGCCCGGGATGCTATCCTGTGGACAGGTGATCTCACCAGGTTTCATATAGCTCCACTGCTCCTTAGATAGATGCCAGGGCTCCACTCAGCGAAAAGGTTCCACTTCGAGAAAGATTCGCAGGAAGGATTCAGCCAAGAAGCAAGGATCAGGTAAAAAAATAAATTTATTGGACCAGACCATACATCCAACGCGTTTCGTCAGCCCTAAGGCTAACTTCATCAGGGACAAAATACACATACTTCCCTCCCTTCTTTTATAGTCCCCCCCTATCACCCAGACATCACTTCTCCCTCCAGTCGCCGTTCTGTTCCGCCGATACCACCACTTCCGGTTCCGGTTTGGAGTCTTGCGGCGACTTCCGGTGACCTTCTTCCTGATGTCCGCCATCTTGGTGCAGGCACATTCCTATTTAGTTTCCGGTGACCTTCTTCCTGGCATCCACCATCTTGGTACAGGCTTAGTCTTATTCCACTTCCTGTGGCCACCTCTTATTCCGATTTTATTACTCCTTCACCCTTTTAAACTCCACTTGTACAGCGGTTGTGATGTGATTTCATAGTACAAGGGGGACAAAGAGAGGGGATATTTAATAATATAGAATAATTATTCTGTATATCAAGGAGAATAAGATTGAGACCAAGACTTTCTTCAAGAGAACAGACTCTAACACGGCGATTAGTATGAATAGTTCACATGCAAAGAAATGGCTCACAAATATACCGAAAGGCCAATTAACTAGATTACGTAGGAATTGTTCCGAGGTGGAAGTTTTTCAGAATCAGAGTGAATTCCTGCCAGGAAGAAGGTCACCGGAAACTAAATAGGAATGTGCCTGCACCAAGATGGCGGACATCAGGAAGAAGGTCACCGGAGTCGCCAAAAGACTCCAAACCGGAACCGGAAGTGGTGGTATCGGCGGAACAGAACGGCGACTGGAGGGAGAAGTGATGTCTGGGTGATAGGGGGGACTATAAAAGAAGGGAGGGAAGTATGTGTATTTTATCCCTGATGAAGTTAGCCTTAGGGCTGACGAAACGCGTTGGATGTATGGTCTGGTCCAATAAATTAATTTTTTTACCTGATCCTTGCTTCTTGGCTGAATCCTTCCTGCGAATCTTTGTCGAAGTGGAACCTTTTCGCTGAGTGGAGCCCTGGCACCTATTTAAGGAGCAGTGGAGCTATATGGAACCTGGTGAGATCACCTGTCCACAGGATAGCATCCCGGGCTCTCTGCTAATAAAGCACTTAAAGGAAAGATAACGCTATGTGCATTGAAACTGTCATGCCTCAGCCCTGAGAGCCTGCTGTGGTCAGCCTGGGTCACTAGCTCTCTATACCTGCTCCCCACCTAAGGGTTAACTCCTGTGTCTGAACCTGAGGATTCTGCATATAACCAGACCACACCCTCCTCCCCTTTGCTCTTTCATTTTGTGTTTTTCCCTTCCCAGTGTCCAGAGGTCTTGAGAGCTCCCTCTTGTCATTTTGTTTTCCTGATTTATTTTGCTCTGCCGTGCATCCTTGTTGTGTCTGCATTACCTGGTTCCTGCTTGCTGGACGATCCACTGCGTGGCCCACTATCCAGTGGGTCCAGAGACTCTCAAGTGGCTTCCAGCCCTCCAGCTCTCTCCAAGGAGACCAACCTTCTATCAAGGTACATTTGCCTAAAGGCTCCTGCTTCTCCTCAAGCGGATCTGGAGAGAGACTACGTGGCCCACCATCCACTTGCCTATTTTCTGTGTTACCGTCTGTTCTGTGCTCGACTGTTTTCTGTGAACCATCCCACCATACAAGCTTTGTTGTGCATTTACTGTCTCCTGTGTCTTTCTGCCTGCTCACCCCCAGCGCTTGGGAATATAACACCACACTGAGGCCGTGCCATGGCTCCTTCCTGGCACGAACCTGACATAATGAAAGAGCCAAAAACCAGGCCCGTGGGGGTTCAAGCTGCACTGGAGGAGATTGTATATCAGTTGCTCGTTGTAGTGGATGATGTGTATACACTAATGGACTCATTTCCCACCACACCTGACCCAGTCAGGCCTACACCAGTGAGCAGAGCATCACAGCAATCTGTTGAGTTTAATCATTCTCCACCTATATGCAGAGCACAGGCACCTTATGTGGAGACTCAGAAGGAAAGGCGTAGAAGGCTGAACCAATGCTTCTACTGTGGGTCAGATCTGCACCGAATAGATCTCTGTCCCATCAGACCTGCTAAGCCTCCAGTCGCTGCTCCTGTGCCACGCAAGACTCCAGTCGCTGCTCCTGTGCCACGCAAGACTCCAGTCGCTGCTCCTGTGTGCCACGCAAGACTCCAGCCGCTGCCCCTGTGTCACGCAAGACCCCAGCCGCTGCTCCTGTTTCACGCAAGACTCGCCAGGCCACTGCCAAATCACGCCAGACTCCGGTCGCTGCCAAGTCTCGCCCAGTTAAGTCACGTCAGGCAGCTGCTAAGCCTCGCCAGGCTACCAACATGGGCAAGCCTCGTCGATCCTCTGTACCAAGGAGGTCTGTTTCCTGTGATGTCTCTTCGGAGGAGGAGGGTACAGAGGATGAATCCGATGCTGAGGACATGGAGGTCTTGACCCCAGACCCTTCTGGGTCCATAGAGATCCTGCCTACTGAGCTCGTTGATGCAGAACCCATGGTTATGGAACCTGAACCCCAGGTACCTATGGAGGTGGGTGTGACCCACGTATCTCCTATCCAGACTGCCAAGCACCCTAGAGGTGGTCCAGGAGAGCAAGTCTCAGACCCCAACATTATACATGGCTGTGACGCTCTGCCTGATAGAACCGTTTCTTGCTCTCATAAGGATGTCAGGACTTTTTCTATAGCCTCTGATGGCTTCATTATTCCTGATTCAGATCTTGCTGCCTATGAGCAACGGTTGGCAGCCAAGGAGAGAGGCCCATCGCCCATCATTGCGGGGGTCGTCACCTGTACACCTCTCACGCCCTTTCCACCTGTGGACAACCCTACTCCTGATGGTTGTGTTTGGGCATCTAATGGAACGTTGGTCCGTAAAGAGGACCTTGAAATCTTTGAGCAGGCCCTGCTTGCCCAAGGAGACATTTATGATGACACTGACTCGGACTCTGATGGGTGGTGATGACCTCCTAGCTGCTCCTGGTTCTAGCCTATGCCCTAGGTGCCGGAGTGCACCTTGTAAGGAGGGAGGTACTGTCATGCCTCAGCCCTGAGAGCCTGCTGTGGTCAGCCTGGGTCACTAGCTCTCTATACCTGCTCCCCACCTAAGGGTTAACTCCTGTGTCTGAACCTGAGGATTCTGCATATAACCAGACCACACCCTCCTCCCTTTTGCTCTTTCATTTTGTGTTTTTCCCTTCCCAGTGTCCAGAGGTCTTGAGAGCTCCCTCTTGTCATTGTATGTTCCTGATTTATTTTGCTCTGCCGTGCATCCTTGCTGTGTCTGCATTACCTGGTTCCTGCGTGCTGGACGATCCACTGCGTGGCCCACTATCCAGTGGGTCCAGAGACACTCAAGTGGCTTCCAGCCCTCCAGCTCTCTCCAAGGAGACCAACCTACTATCAAGGTACATTTGCCTAAAGGCTCCTGCTTCTCCTCAAGCGGATCTGGAGAGAGACTACGTGGTCCACCATCCACTTGCCTATTTTCTGTGCTACCGTCTGTTCTGTGCTGGACTGTTTGCTGTGAACCATCCCACCATACAAGCTTTGTTGTGCATTTACTGTCTCCTGTGTCTTTCTGCCTGCTCACCCCCAGCGCTTGGGAATATAACACCACACTGAGGCTGTGCCATGGCTCCTTCCTGGCACGAACCTGACAGAAACCTTCTGAATCCTGTGAGTGAGATTTCAACAGGGGCTGTGTGTTATGATAACTGTCTTTACAGTATTATACTATGTTCCTTTATTATTCCTTCCCTATAGTCTCTACCCTTTTCTGTTGTTCTAATGTACGTCGCTTGGAGGAGACGATTTAGAGATCTCTATAAGGTTGTACACCACCATTTGTTTATTGCCTTGGGAAAGAGCACACTTCTTGTTTGCTGAAATCCCATAATTTTCAATGTTAAAAATATTCCCGTTTTTAATAAATATCTATTAAACCGTTTATTCTTTTAATTTGCAGTAAAAAGTCTCTGTTTTCATTTATTTTTTAGGATTTTTTTAAGCATTTTTTGGGATTTTTGGGCAATTTTTTTCCGACTTTCTTATTTTGCAACGGACCTTTTTATTATCATTCATAGAACCTTATTTGTTAATTCCAGACATTTTCGTTCAGTAGTTATTTGCAATGCCGTGGTTTTGTTATTTGTCTTATTTTTACCCCATTTGTCAGCTTGTTGGCTATTCCCGGAGACTGGTCGACGTTTTGTTCGGCAGCTTTTTTGGGTGCATTTGGGGTTTTTTCAGCAGTTTTGCAGCGGACCATTGGCTTATTTCTGATGCGTTCGGTGTTTTGTTGGCAGTTTTGAGGTGGTTTTTCTATTTGTTGTGGCGGTTTTGCGGATGTGGTCGATGGATTTTCTCTGCAGGGTTGGGAAATTTGATTCCCTGAAATGTAGGAGAATTCCGGTGAAATCTCGGTGCTCTTTAAATAACCCTGACAGTCAATCAATTCTACACCTTTGTGAATGGTGTCCAGTCTGCCCGGATAACCTCTACCATAGGACATGTGTCTCAGCAGCTTTCCCTTGTGCATAAAACAACGTGATAAGAGAAATGCATAAAAATAATATGCAATAGTAACATATAAGAGAAAAACAAAACTCATGTAAGATATCAGCAACATAAAATAAACACAAGAAGGACATTTCATTTTTTCGTGTTAGTGGGTCTTTAATTTCTAACTGGCACAATTTTTATAACATATGTTGCCTGTGTTCCATGGAATGTTCCTTCACTATAGAGAAACCATGACACCTAACCACTTCGCTGCAGAGGACGCGCTCAGCATGTCCAGCCGTGCAAAGCCTTGGCTGCGGAGGACGTGCTGAGTGCATCCTCCCATTGCAGCCAGCGATCAGCTGGATTCCGGCCAATCGCTGTGCCCCCAGGTGAGGGCTGACATCTTTGATGCGCATAGTGTGATGATGTCAGCTCTGGAGTTAACCCCTAGCTGCCACCTGTGGTGGAGATAGGGCGGTCATTGGAACCCCCTATCTCCATATCCGTGGCAGCTAGGGGTTAATGTTTAGTATCGTTTTTTTTTTGCAGTTTGGGGGATTTCGACAAGGCCACTTCGGCACTCTTCAGTGTTCATCAGCAATGTTCTTCAGCTTTTCATGAGGCTTCAGAAACTCCATCTCTGGTGCACGACATTGACCCTATAGTCAATAGTGAATATACCATAGTTTTGACGAAATGGAATTGTAGTGCACCGTAGTGCGATGTAGTGAAAAGCAGCAAAATTTCAATGTTGCTTTGTGAATAACCTCTCTAGTAAGTTAATATACTGACCAATTAATATAATTTAATTTTTTTTGCAATTTCAGGTATTATATGTAACAAAACGAAAAACATGTGAGTAGGAAATAATTTTACTTCTATATATTTATCTATGTCCTTCATTCTCTATGAGATGCAAAGCTTAAACTTCACCCCAAAAATTACAAAATAAGCTTTCCTGTCATGATGATCACCCTCTGGCTTCTATCTGCATGTGCTTTCAGGACTAGGGATGGGCTGGCGGTTCGATCCGAACATGAGTTTGAATCAAACATTGCCCGTTCGGCGAACATCGAACATTTCCACGTGTTCGCCGCGTGTTTGCCCACAATGCACCACAATTCACTTTTCCACTGGCCTGAAGCTCGTAATTGGCTACAGCCTTGCACCTGACCACAGGTCAAGTGCAAGACAGATGCAAGACTATGCCAATCAGGGCTCAGATTCCTGATTGGGCAAATTTTGCCCAATCATGGGTTCACAGAGCTAAGTCCCGCAGCACACTATGTAAGGCTTCCATGCAGCCTCAGCACGTGTTTTTTTTTGCAGGAGTGAGAGGAGATTGTTCCTTCAATGTGTCTCACAGATGTCTAGCAGATTTCTGTGATTTGTAATCTGTGTCTTCTCACTGCCAGCTATTGGGGTCTCACTTTCTTCTAGCAGATAATTATCTGGGAATTGTAATCTGTGTCTTCTCACTGCCAGCTATTGGGGTCTCACGTTCTTCTAGCAGATAATTATCTGGAATTGTAATCTGTGTCTCTCACAGGGGGTCCCACATACTTCTATCAAATATCTGGGAGTTGTAATCTGTGTGTTGGCACTGCAGCTGCTGCCAAGGCTATCAGGCTGTATCACTGACGTATAGCATTGTTCTGCAAAATCTGTATATCTTTAATCTAGTTCTAGTATACCATACAATAACACAGTTAATCAGAGTTCATCTGTTATCTATTCAGAGTAGAATCTGGTGTTGCAGCTATCAGCCAGGCTATATCACTGACGTATAACATTGTTATGCAAAATCTGTATATCTTTAATCTATATATCACTCACCATATCGGAAAGACCAAAAAGGACAGGCAGATGCTCCCAGACACAGGTAAGAGGACAAGCAGCCTCTGTGTCGGAAGGCTGTGCCCCTGGTTGTTGTGGACGTT